>CM038708.1:29249558-29342058 GCA_021613375.1 Megaleporinus macrocephalus | reverse complement strand
GACCGTTAATGGACCATTCAGTAACTGTTTAAACAGAACTTAAATAACATGTAGATTATGTCAGCATATTTAAGTTTAATAACATTAAACATGTAGACAAAGCTTTCTACATACATATACATATACATATATATATATACACATATACATACATATATATATATATATATATATATATATACATATACATATATATATATATATATATATATATATATATACACACACACACACACACACACACACACACACACGTGTATATATATTTAATTATAAAATTAATTAACCTCCATGTGGTGGTGGGGCTACGACTATTACTACTACTACTACTACCACCACCAAATTTTTTACAATTTCATTCCACCTTTAATATGTATACAAAACCCAATTCAACATAAATAACCATGTGGTGGTGGGACTGTGACTAATACTACCCCCACCACCACCACCACCGATTTTTATAATTCCATTCCACCACTGTTCCCAATTCCACCACCGTTTTTTTACAATTCCAATTTACTTTTAATATGAATACAAAAGGCAATTTAGTGTGTTTAACATAAATAACCATGTGGAGGTGGGGCTGTGACTATTACTACCACCACCACCACTGATTTTTCACAATTCCATTCTATTAATATGAATACAAAAGGCTATTTAGTGTTTAACACACAACATATTTTTTTCCCAATATGTTGGAATAAATTCAGCCCATAAACAGAAATTGAGGATATTGCAGAAGTGTGTTCTCAGTAGAGGATGAGTTAGAAGTGTGACAGCTGAGCTAAATCATCATAGGGGAACAAGTAGAGGCAGTTAGTATGACTGTATATTCTCAGGATTGTAATTAATTACATCTGCATTTCGGGCATATTGTGGATGTTATTAACTTTCATTTTTCATTTAAGTGTCAGTATACGCACAAAGTGTGTTTGACTGGAATTAGTGCTGTTCAGTATCAGAAAAAAAACGTGGCACTGCTGGAGCTTTCAGTCTGTTCCAACTTCTCAACCATGAGAAAAACTAGAAATCATAAAGCACACTGCAAATGATTAAAGTGTCTTCAAGTGCTGAGATAACACATTTCTGGCATCTCGCTCATCCCCGGAGAAAATCAGGCAACTCATTAGCAGAGCATAAAACCTGCCCTAATAAAGCACTGACATTACGAGCGCTGTGGACAGACGGTCACCTGCGATGGCGGTGTGTCATGTGCGTGTGCAACGGTCGCTCCAAATCAGAGTCCATGTCATTTTCGTCCTCCTCCTCTGAATCTTCTTCATTGTCATCCGAGTGCAAATCTTGGATTATCGTCTGTAAAGGACCCAGCACTGCACATGCACGACACAGAAAACACTGAATACCTCGCAGTCGCAGATCAAATCAAGACACTACATGCACCAGAGCAGAAAGGTTTGCAATGCAATAAATAAATAAAAAAAATTTTAATTGTCCCTAACGTAGAGCTCACTGCCCAAAATACACTGCTGCTGTGTTTAAAGATAAAGCCACAAGCATCTGGACAGGCCGCTGGAGTGAGGTGAGGTTACCTTGGCGTTTGTGTGCAGGTCCGAAGCCTGAACTGGAACTGGTGCTCGAGCTGGCTGGACTGGGCTGTTCTGACTGTGAAGAGAGAAACAAAAATCAATACATTTACAATAAAAAGAAAAGGCAGTACTCAGAAAGCTGGACACAGAGAACGTACACATATGCACATGTTAAGATGTTTCACAGGACGGGGTTCTTCTCAACTGCCAGTCATTAAAGGTCAATGCTGGAGTTACAATTGTACACAGGAAAAAAAAAACACTTTATTTTGATGATATATGGATCTGATTCTACATTGTAAATTCTGGCTGGAGCTGGAGAGCAATAGCACTAGCGTTAGAACTGATTAAAAAAAAGCCATCGTATGCAGAGTCTTATCTCCTCAGTGGTTGATGAGTCATCGGTGAAGTTTTCCTCTGTTTCTCATATAGCTAACATTAAACAGAGAAGCCTAGTCAGCAACAAAGCCACGCTACACCTCCTTTCTCAGTCACATCCTTAGCAATATGCTCACAGTTATGTGCTCACACTGCAGAGCGGCACCCAGCACCATACACATATACATAATATACCGACACCACCAAAACCTTTTCTTTAGCAAGAGCATTTTACAGTCTTTGAATAGTCAGTGAAGTAACCTGTCAATAATAGTATGAACTGTCAATAACAGGTTTACATTTTAGATTTTATCATTTTATCATTCAGTAGCTTCAGTTAAACAGTGCTTTACAGACTTGCTATCATCAGTTGTGCGACTGTCACTGTAGTAACCCATAGTCAGCACCGGGGGCGGTTCCCCTTAAATTCTTTGTGGGTTTAGTTTCTGTCAATTATCTCTTCACACCAAATGTTCAAGCTAAAGGTTTAGACACATTTTACAGTTATGCTATTTTACAGTTCCGCCTGTATCGCGCAGATCTAGTCAAAAGAGAGGCGACACTTCCAGTTCCTCAAACATCCTACAGTTCTCCCAGTCATTGAGAGGTCACAGGGTTGAATCCTAGTGACGCCATGACAGGTGATGGCATCAGTATCCAGTAAGGCTGCAACTGTATGAGATTTTCATAGTATGATACTGTGATCATTTGGTGATTGGTTATTTCATAAATCATTCAAATTTTCTGATGTCGTTGGTTGAGGTATTTTGTACGGAAATTATTATAATTAATGGGGTCAGATAGGGGTCAGCATGTGTCTATTTGTAAATACTGAGAACATCACAAATGTAATCTCAGTCACTGAATGTCACGAGATTAGGTACAAAGAGAGAGTACAACATGTGTAACAAGTTTTGGCTACGAATAAGAACTCTCTCTCAGATCTCACTGTTATCACACGATGTAAACAAAGCTGAACCTACTGGACCTGTTTGTGCTGTTATGTACGGTGAAGACGCAAACTGGGGATAACTGTGGGTTTGAGAAATGCTGATTTGACAGGACGAGCTGGGGAAATATTTCACTGCTAACTGCCAGTTGACTGTAAACTGCAGAGAGACTGAAAACATCAGGATACAAACATTATAATTATATATTTGCATGCACGACAGGACTCGAACAGACAGCCAGCGCGGTTTTAGACGAGCCGGACGTGCAGTTATTTCTATAGGACATTTTATCACCTATGTTTAAATATCAACACTGACAGACAGTGGAGGAGCAAACGACATGCCGAGTGTAACACCTGGACTCACCTGGGTGCGTCTTAAAGAGACAGTGCACTTTTTAATAGTGACATTTTACCAACACCAACAACAAGCAAACGTACACACATCGTGAATACCACTGCAACACTAGTATCCGGTTCAAATCAGCAGACAGTAGATCAGATGAATAAAGAGTAAATCCAAACCAGCAAAAAAAGGAAATTTGATCCAATCCTGCAACAAATCTATCCTAAAACATGTGATAGGATGTTGTTAGTGATGTATTTCTTCCCTGCGGCGTAGCAGAGTGTAAGAGAAGTCATATATCCAATTTCAGATATCAGTCTTGGGTGAAGTGCTTCCATTAAAAAAGCTTATTTTGAAGCTCAGTAGTTTTTAAAGAATCAAAATCATATTCATATTATTATAGACCATTACTCAAAGTTTCAAAAAACAGTTCTCAATATCAGCCAATATTATCAGTTAACTGAGATATCAGTCCGCCTGTGGTGGTGCTTCCTTAAAAACAAGCACTCGGCAGTCTTGGTGAAGGGTTTAGGTATAGGTTTTCCCACATTTTGGCCACTTTTTAAAATATAAACACCAAAAGAACTAGCAGTGAACTTGGTCACAGCTTATGATCTCTATTTCTGGGGGGAAAAAGTTACTGTGGAAAAGCACTTTGGACTGCGCAGAGAAAAATGCATGAAAAATGCATTCTCTCTCCAAAACTTCTATATCAAAACACAAGTCAAGTTTTTTCCAGACTGCAAAATTGGTTTATGGCCTTATAATCATCATCGTAATTTCTGCACATATGTAGCTCAGTTTACACACGGTTGCCAACGCTGTGTCACACCTAAATCTTTCCTCCTTCAGCCGCCATGACAACCCCATCAGGTTCAGCAGTAGATGTTTAACAGCGATGGTGATAAAGACTCAGCGCTGCTTGGTAGTCAAACCAGAGCTATTAGCTTCATTTTCCTCTCCACTCTGGAGCTTTTGATGGGATCTGGTGTCACTTCCCCACTGTAAATCAACAGCCTCCCCCTAAAGCCTTTTTAATGAAGGCTGATTTATGAGAACACTCCGGCACAAGCAGTCCCACACACGCTCTTCCCTCGTTTCCCTGTTCAGAAAAAAACGCTTCTGACATCCACACACAAATAAACATCACACGAAAATATTATTCCGACAGCCACATTACACATTCACACAATGACACAAATAGGCAACCATCATTTTCCCCAGCCCACCACAAACTTCAGGAGTTCTGTCCTATTAAGAAGATGCACAGCGCCGAACGCAACAGATGTAAATCCAGGGACGAAACTCCGTGGCACTCATTCGGCTAGGAAGTTCATCATTCCTAGGCTACATGAGATTTACTAGCGCCTTCTTGCAAGAGCTCTGCATGCAGATAAATTCTCGAGGACATCAAAATTTATGAAGCTCCTTTGACCCCTCCAGGCCATGTCTCACTGGAGCGCGAGGCCACTTGGGACAACAGGCCTGTGGAAGTGTATCAGACCGGATTTAAACAGCCCCATTAGAGTCATCACATCTGCCCTCTGCTACACAGCAGCTTGATTTATATGTACAAAGCAAATTAATTACATTTTCACTCTAACAATATACTGAGTTCTTTTCAGGGCAATAAAAGCAGATATAGGTTATGGGTGATACCTAGCTTTTCAAAGCTATGTAGCTTTAATAGGTTAAGCTTTTGCAAACAGACTATAAATGCTCATTTTTTTATTTAAACATTTGCCAAACAAAACGCCTTAGCAGCATTAAAGGGGACTTTTTACTCTTTTTCAGTTTTTCCCTTTTCTTTTGTGTGATATGTAGCCTTTCTGCTTGTCAACAGGCTACAAATCTATTAGGCTCAAAGAACTTCTTTAAAAGAAACTCTCTACCACAGAAACCACATGACTCATTGAAATTCCAGCCTTTTTTTCTGTCACAAGGTGATGTCATCTCATTACACTATCCTTACTGTCCTCTTACTGGTAAGCTTGGCACTTCATCACACAATGTACAAGAAACTAAAATAGTAAAACCTGACCACTCTGAAACGCCCTACTCCAGTCTAGCCTCTGAAGGTGGATCTGGTCTACCAACTTCTGACTTTCAGGATCGGCTCTACCTGACTTTCAGAATCAGACTCTGGATTAAACTGAGGTCATTGTAAAAATAAGCATATAGGTGAGGGGATGGAACTCGCAGCAGAATTCTGCCCTGGCAGATGACCAATCAGAACAGAGTAGGCCAGTTGACCAATGAGAGCACACTGGACTCATAGACTTAAAAGACAGAGGAGCGGAGGGTGATTGTGGGTGAACACACTGAGAAACCTATAGCGATATGTAAAAAAACATGGAAGTCTATTGAAGTAGATCTCAAAAACACAATTATGAACAACCTAACAAAGTAAAAATTATAAATATGTCCAGGTCTAAAACCTGACTGCGTCTTCTCATAGTTTCGGTAAACTGAGAAGCCGACAACTATAACATTTTCGTGACTATAGTTGTTGATATAGTTGACCCAAGTTGATGAAATGACCAGAAAAATATAATGACACTGAAATTCTATATTCCAAAATTATATACACCATTCATTAGTAGTACAAACTTAACTGAAATCAATGGCATGACCTAAGCAGCTTTGGCTCAGTGCACCTCCGTTGCTCTCAGACATGTGAATGCAGTATAGCAGTGCAGCTCTGCCCTTGAATGGTATCGGCTGGTGGTCGATTCTGCTGAAATGCCCATCTCTTCATGAAATAGCTGTCAGGCATGTCTTGTGGAGGTTTACTTTTCATATGCTAAGTAGTTGTGCCATCATTCTCAAAATATGGCCCTGAACACCACTTTCTTTAGCTAGTGGAACCAAATATGGGTAGGAGGCGTGCTTAGTATTAGATCAGTACATTTACATTCATGGCATTTGGCAGACACTCTTATCCAGAATGCCTTACAGTTTACATGTACACAGGCAGGGGAAGGTAGTGTTAGAAGTCTTGCCCAAGGACTCCTATTGGTAAAGTATAAGATACCTAACCATACAAACATCCATCACCTGTTGGCAAACTGTGAAATTACATAAAGTATCAAGAAATTACTCCTTATATCCACCAAATACTGTTTTTAATCTAAATTAGTATCTAATATAATAGTATATTTTTTCAGTTTACTGGCTAGGTTTATTTCGAGAGTTAGGAGTTTAAGAGTTGTGACCCAAACTTCTGATTGATAACGTAGAAACCAACAGTGCTAGTATTTTCTAGTTGCTAACGTTGATAACAGTGAGCCGCAGCCTGCGTTTCATATGTTTGCAGGATGCGGACAGGTTCAGTTTAGATGTGCTGTGCTTTGTGAGAGATGTTATACTGTTCTGGGTGTGCATGTGCTGCACTCTACCCAATGTGGTTAAGATTAAAGACTGTGGCTGCTGCTAAGGTGAGAAACGTGAACGTTTTTTCTGGGCAGGATCTCATGGTCTACAGTAGGTACACGTTTTCAATCGCCAACACTTTCTGTAACTCGCTGCTGCTCCTGCTGCTCGCCAGCATCGACAGTGAACAACAGTCAAGGACTTACAAAGAACACCAGTATTCACAGCAAACCGAAGCATTCAAAACACAGAACAAGAGTAATTTGCTTTTAAACTCTCGCCCAAAAAAGCACCTGCCAACTGGAAACATTTCTAGTCAGGGGAGCGCCACGTTCTTCAAACCCAACTAGCGATTGATTACATTTCTTTTTTTCCGCACAAGCGCAGCCGGCACAGAGCAGAAACATGAAACCGGCCTGCAGAAAATGGCCCAAACCCCCTGATAAACCTCAGTCCACAAAAGCCCTCTGCTATGGCCAGGCTTATTTTAACAAATCAACCAATTATTCAAAGAGGGGGGAAAAAGGAAGAAGCCCCCCCAGGAGCCTCTGCCACATTCGCAGCTCAAACTCTTCTCTTGGCCGCGTTTGGAGGGTTTAGAGTTTCACATTAAGTCCACCCTGCATTTCTGTGGGGTTTGTAACCCTCTGCTGAAAGCCCCCTCTCAGCGCTCTGCGCCTTTTACAACCACATAACGAAAAACCAGAAGAGCGCACAAGACCATCACAATACTCTTCGTTTCATTCCAGTTGGAGAAGGTCCCGACAGGAAATCTAAAGACGCCATTAAAGCTAATCTGAATTCATTTGTTTACATTCTTCTCTGATGAGCCCGCTGTGAAACCTAACCGGGTCTCTCTACAAAGCGCAGCAAACAGATTTCACTCGACCGCGCAGTCAAGGAGAACACTGCTGCTGCTTTATACGAGCGAGAGAGGGAAAGAGTGAGCGAGCGCGAGAGTGACAGCGAGAGAGAGAGAGAGAGAATGAGAAAGAAAGAGAGAGAGAGAGAGAGAGAGAGAGAGAGAGAGAGAGAGAGAGAGAGAATGAGAAAGAGAGAGAGAGAGAGAGCCCGAGATAGAGAGAGAGAGAGCATGAGAGAGAGAGCACGAGAGAGAGAGAGAGAGAACACGAGAGAGAGCACGAGAGAGAGAGAAAGCACAAGAAAGAGAGAGAGAGAGAGCATGAGAGAGAGAGAGCGCAAGAGAGACAGGGAGCGCAAGAAAGAGAGCAAGAGAGAGAGAGCCAGAGTGACAGTGAGAGAGAGCGAACAAGAGAGAGAGAGCGCGAGAGAGAAAGCACGAGAGAGAGAGAGAGAGAGAGAGAGAGAGAGAGAGAAAGCACAAGAAAGGGAGAGAGAGAGAGAGAGCAAGAGAGACAGGGAGCGCGAGAAAGAGAGCAAGAGAGAGAGCGAACAAGAGAGAGAGAGAGAGAGAAAGCACAAGAAAGTGTAAGAGAGAGAGAACGCAAGAGTGTGCAAGCGAGTGCGTAAAAGTGCAAGAGAGAGAGCAAGAGAATGCAAAAGAGAGCATGCAAGACAGAGAGAGAGTATGAAACTGAGTGTGAGCGAGAGTGTAAGAGAGAGCAAGCACGAGAGTGCAAGAAAGACGCAAACAACTCAATCACTCCAGTACTGTGTCTCCAAACAGGGGTGCACGATGAGAGTCATATCAGTATCAGCAGATAACTGCTTTAAAATTAATATCAGTCCAGTATTTAGATTTGCTGGATATTTTAAACTCCTGTATTTATACTTTTCTTGAGCAGCAGGAGCTTCAGGACTACTGAGCAAAAAAATCTGCAGCTTATTCATTTTTTCATTTTTATTTTATAACCTGCGTGTGTAACCTTTCAAGATTTTCTACATGATATATACATCCTATTTCTCTGTTGTGCGAATACAGTTTCCACATTTCATACGTTTCTCTATCAGTATCGGCTTCAGCAGACATCAACAATCAAACAATCAAACCACACTTCACATACTAGTGCATCTCAGTACACAAACATTACTCTCCATCAATCCACACGAGAGGCCCATGATGAAATACACAGTAACTTAAATAAAAAAGAAAAAAAAAAAAGATGGCAAGATCACTAAACTACAGCAAACTTTCACTAGAAAACTATTCGGAATGCAGAATTTTATTGAATCCGTGACTCGAGCTGCCAGGGCCCGGCAGAGTTTTTGTGGAGTAACCTGGATCTATGTTTTAGTGTGCTACGACTCACAGCTCCACAGAGCCAAAGACCTTCCATCACAACTGTTAACCACAGTCAGATCAATAGTTTTCACCAGCCAGCCAAAAACAAACTTCCAGCAAAGCACAGCTTTATCTGCACGAGCGAACAAAGCCACAAACACAGAGACCTAAATCTCCTGGAGCTGAACGGGAAAGAAAGAAACAGAAGAAATTGATAGTGACACTAGCGAGCGCAACAAGCAGGGGTTGCTACTAAATTCTGCTGGAGCAGGCAGGGTGGCGAAGAGTCGGAGGGACCCGCGATGCTCGTCTTTGAAGTTTCTTTACCTTCTTTCTGGGTTTTTTCCACCCCTCCTCCTCCTCTTTACACCTCTCTGCATTTTACAGCCTGTTTGTCTGTCTGGGAGTCTAGCTGACATCAAACGCACGCTCACAGTCCCGCACCGTAAATCACACGGCCTTTCTCTGACGGAGGGGTCCGACAGCCCCCCAAACTAGACACTTGTAAAAGCGCGGACAGAAAAGCCCCGCACCCCTCCGCCAATAAAACTGATGTCATCACTCATGTGGAAAAGACTGGCAGATCTTTAAGCACCATCATCATCTGGACTGTCTTTGAGCTTTGACCTGGTGGGGGGTGGGGGAGAGAGAACAGTAGAGCGGAGCAGAGAGAGCGAGAGCCGGAGCTGGTACGGCTCTGCCGAGCTGTCACGCGAGCCTGAGTAACGGCCGAGCGGTGGCTGCACTGTAAAACGCTACATTACTTTTTTACAGCTAATGAAAAAGCAACTTCAATCAAAACAGACATGGCCCGCAGCCTCATGCGGACCGCCAAAACCAAAGCCACGCACTAAAGCAGCAGAGCTACGAACAGAACTAATCTATTAGCCCACTCGCGTTTAAGTCTCACGCTAGCTTGTCCTTGAGTTGCTCTGGCACAGAAACGGTGTCATTTAGACACGAGGGTCAGATCGAGGATCCCAGCATTAATATATTCACTGTCCAAGGAAATACAAGTACCTCCAAAATGCCAACTTCACCGGGGAGGACAAAGACACTCATTATTTTTAATGTAAATCAATGAACCAGAATATTTTCTGAGCTATTTTGGAGCATTTCCATTGGACCATTTATGGAATTGGCACACAGTGTAATTCTTTGGACAGCAACCATATGAAAGATATGTTAATCTGCATGTTAAGATATACTGCTTATATGTTAAGACAGGAAATGGACAGATGCACAAAGAAAATACAGGCTTGACTGCTGCTCCTTCAGTTTTCACTTTTACAACCTGCTGTTAAAATCTATACAAATGAGTAAACGCATGTCGCTGTCCAATGTAAAACCATCTCCATTTTTGTCGATTTTGAGTTTTCTACATCATTTGAACCCACCAATGGTCTTTCATAATGTATAGACCACTAGAAGTGCTTCAAAATAGCTTGGAAAAAAATCTGGTTCCATTGACTTGCATTGAAAGCAAAGTATGTTTTTGGTCTCTCCTGTAAAGTTGTAATTTTAGAGATACCTCTTTTTCATTGGACAGTGAGGATAATCAGAGTCAAGATGTAAAAAGTATTATGATATAAAATCGACCTCTGTACAGAAACCTGGTGGTAACTGGAAATGTGCTACCTGATGCCAAATATATTATTTTATTGTGATCCTCTTTAAACCCCCATTTGGATTTAAACATGCTTTAGCTCCCATTCACTAAACCTTGTAAGCTACAACATACCCCCCAAAAACAAATATACAGCCTTTATTTATTCATTTTAAGTACACGTTTGACCTCTGGCCCCCGTCACCACCACTGCACCGTCAGTACGTCTAAAATGCACCACTTTACAGCAAACAACTCTAAACGACTTGTGAGTAATCAGTGAAAAAGCCTTTTGAGGAAAACGTGTGAGGATTTAGGAATGAAGCAAGCGCAATGCTAAATGTCAGGGCATGATCTACCAGTACTCAGTATCTACAGATGCAGCACAGCTCCAGTGCAAAACAAAAGTTCATACATCTCCAGATCAAAGTAATAAAACTCTATAAATGTAATATATAAATATGTTCCTGGTGGTCAAACTATTGCTTAAAGAGAGTCCTGACAGCAAGAGACACATGAGGACTAGACTTGGTGGTCTGCATGCTGTTTCCTTGGTTGTGTCATTATCACATCACCAAATCTGGTAGTCTATAGGGCCGGGTATCGCCACTGATTTCCCGGATTGATATGATTCTGATTCACAAGGTCCCAATTCATTTTGATTTCTGATTAGATTCTATTCAATTCAATATTGAGTCATTAAGTGATATTTCAGTTACAATAATATGTTTTGTTTGAATATGAAAAGAGATTTTCAGAGAACTAATGTGGTAAATGTACAAGGAACACTCAACCTACCATTACTAAAAACATTAGTGTTTATATGGGGTGGGTGAAATGCTAATTTTAAAGATCGTTCTCGGGTTTATACGAATCGATATTGGATTATTCAAATGAAGATCGATTTGAATTGAAAGCACAGATAAAACATGTGGTTTCAACCAAGCTCCTTTACTGATTCCTGATTCTAGACCTCATGTTTGGACATGTGCTAAGTCAGGTACAAATGACTAGGTGTTAATATTAATAGTTAATTGAGTGACCTCCACTGTAGGAGCTCCCTTTTGCACATTTCTGCACACATTTTGTGCATTCACCAAAACTCATATCACCACACAAGCCTTCCAAAGTGAAAATAGTCTTTAATATCCATTTTAAGGACAAATTTTATAATCAGATATTAAACAAATTAAGAAATTAACCCAGGACTGACCAATGGGGTTGTAAGTTGTCTATATCATTTTATGAAAATTAACAACCAAGTTAAGCATGAAACATATAAGCTGTCCCTGCACTAACTGATGCAAACAGAATCAAACTACTGTATGTGCTTTTCTTATATACCATCTCACTGACACTTCATTGGCGGATAAACCTTCAAATCGCCTGGTTGTATTTTGCCCTCGGTATATCAGTCCAGCTCTACTTTCAGTCACAGTCTGATGTTTTCATCCACTAAAAGTGGTTTTTGTGACCAACTTCACAAGCGACAGTTACGAAACAAAAACACAGAGGTAGCTCACTTCACACTAGCTGACAAGAGGCAAGCTGGAAAGGCGCTGAACAAAAGGCGGCAAAACGCTTCAATAGCCAGAGACTAGCAGAACCATCCAGCTGGGCTGGGGCTTTACGACCCCTCGCCTCGACTGTGCCGTCATAAATCTCCAACTGCTCTAAAACTGACGACTGGGCTGGTGTAGGGCCTTTGTCCCGTTCACTTCCCAGCCACCAAAGAACTCCTCTATAGGGATGTCATAAACAGATTTAAGGCTGGGGTTAACCCCCCGCCACCCTCCACCGCCGCCCTGCCCAAAATCAACCTCCAATTATCATTCATCTGTGGGCCTGACACAACAGCGCTGTTATGAAACACCAGTGGTGCTCAACCTGGCCAACGACGAGGTGCTTAACACGGAGTAAATTTAAACACAGGTTAAGAAAAGTTAAGTGCAGCTTTGGGGTGTGCAGTATAAAAACTGTTTTTACTGTTCACACTGAGCGGGTTTGTAAAAAGTCCTTAAGAAAATAGGGGCTCTGCAATATCTACACCATCTTTTCAATCTGGACTACACAAAGTTTATTGAGGATTATATCTGGAGTGGATCTAGATCAACTAGGCCTTACATCATACACTACTGGTATAGGGTTACATCTGTAGAGGCAAAACTACTTTGCAGAAATATTTTCAGAATCAGACGAGAGACAGTAGCATGTAAACTACCAGTCAAACGTTTGAGAACTGTTTTTAAACGCTTGGCTGGTAGTGAGTCTAAAACGTTTGGCTGGTAGTGTATCTAAAACGTTTGGCTGGTAGTGTACTAAAACGTTTGGCTGGTAGTGTACTAAAACGTTTGGCTGGTAGTGTACTAAAACGTTTGGCTGGTAGTGTACTAAAACGTTTGACTGGTAGTGTACTAAAACGTTTGACTGGTAGTGTACTAAAACGTTTGACTGGTAGTGTACTAAAACGTTTAACTGGTAGTGTACTAAAATGTTTGACTGGTAGTGTATCTAAAACGTTTGGCTGGTAGTGTATCTAAAACGTTTGGCTGGTAGGGATCTAAAACGTTTGGATGGTAGGGATCTAAAACTGTTTACCAGTAGCCTTCTTAAAGCTTTAACTGGCAGTGTACTAAAACTGTTGACTGGTGCTGAAATGCTTTCAGTAATAGAGCAGGACTGATGGTAGGGTTAATTTGGGCTTATTGTGAGGGTTCATTACTATTACATTTACCCAATTCTCACATTCAGATTCTCTCAAAGCTGAACCAATTTTAAAGTGTTAAATGAAAAGCTTGAGATGTAATAACACAAAGCATTGTACTGTACTGCAGTGTACCAGACCATAATACTAGGTTGTATAAACAGTAAATGCACACTTTAACAAATACACAGCTATCTACATCACTTCATACTGTATGAGCATGTGTGGTTTCAGCATAGGTTTTTTACAGGGCGGCATCAAATTCATAGTTTTTAACTACTACACCAGATCCAGCAATTTCTTCTTACGCCGGCCCCAAACAGATACCATGTCATGTCAATGCTGTCTCTTGCCCTAAACTATAACAATATATGGTATACTACCCAGCCTGACTAGTAAATGCTATGACAGGTCACTAAAGTACACACTAAAAACCGGATGCAACATAAGCTGTCATGACAAACATTGACTCTGTCATGACGATTACAGGTAATATGGTAATGGTAACTGAGACTTATTATATTTTAAATCTTTTTAAAATTTTTAAAGTTTGGTAGCTCCTCAAGACAATATATCAAATCAACATCAGCCGATACTCAAAGTCTCGATGTTGGGATCAGAAAAGGAAATTGGTATTGTGCCAGTAAGAGTACATCAGTGCAAATCAGCTAATTTTTCTAAGAACTTCAGTTATAATTAAACATTTTTGAAGCTTTTAAGAAAATAAATGAATCACCTGAATCACATGCCTAATTTCAAAGGCAGTTATAACTTTAGTGTAGGGCCTGATGTGTGAGAAAAAGTAGCATACAGAATTATTCTCCTTAAACCAGACAGGCTAGAGGCTGTAACATACATAGATCATATACAAATATGATCTATATGCAAGGCCAATTCCTAGAATTTATTTCCTAGCTGCTTCCTAGTCATGTACAAGCAACTACTTGGATCAGTTAAACCCAACTGTAGTCAAAGTTTGACATTCTGACCACAGAGGAATTAGGAACAACCGCGTCACTTCCTTTTCTTCCTGAGACTTATTATTGGACCCTATAGCTCTTAAGCACTCAGAGCGGTTCGCTATTGTCGCCTGCATATGAATGGAGCCAGGCTAGCAGGCAGGGTGACATGTGGAGAGGAACACCTGGCATTTGTCGGTCGTCATAAACACAGACGTGTTCTTCCTTCCTTTCACTCGTTTCTGAGCAGAAGGATTAAAGAAACTTAAGTTATTCATTGCATCCTTTCTCCGTTCTCCTTAGGTGCCATAAAGCCATAAATCTCATCTCGCCACTTGCTTTCAAGCTAATAAACCAGACCTCCCTTAAAGAACCTCTTTCTTAACCAAAGTGAGAGGACGCAGCAGTTGTATGGCAGCTCCAGCCGACCACTAAACCCAGCTGACTGCCTTTAGTTGAAAGCATCTAGGCATCTATAGCCGGGGGTTGGGAGAGGTTTATGTTATGAAGGTTTATGTTAGGAAAGTTGTTCAAAACCTGATTCTCCTGTTGGCTCTGACATGTACAACACAATAATAATTTATCGATTTAGACGAAAGAAAGTCTTTTCAGGCACCAAACGGTCCATCAGAAATTTACCCTGCTTTAATAAAAGTCAGAGAAACAGACTGTTAATCTGCTGGTACCAACCCTGTGGTCACTTACGGCTCCAAAGAAAAAAACCCAATCAGACTTATAGTGGGTATTGATTAATTGATGATGGCGTACTTTGTGTGCACACAAACAGGGAACAAAATCAATACTTCTTTTTCCTCTGTTCTTCTCAGGAGATGCATTAAGAAGTATCAGCCCAAGAGTCATACTGTGGAACCTTATCTGGGGGAAGAAGAACCAGCTTCATCTGCACTTGAGAATATGGTGATCCTATCTGGATTACAATCTACTACACACCTCCAATAACCGTGTGCAGCCATTTGTTTTGTTGATGTTGTACTTTTTAAGTCATAGCCCAAGCCCCAGTCTTTTCCACTGCTGTCCTGGAAGGCTCAAATGCCTGGCTACAGGCTAGAGCGATTTCCTGCACCCCCACCTAGAAAAGTGGGGCCTCAGCTCCTGACCTCCCACCAAGTTTATTAGCCCTCTACTCAGACCAGTCCTGCCTTACTGGAATTCTCCCTGCGCCTTTCCTAACCTCTCTGCTAGAAGGCTACGCCACTGAGCTACACTGAGGAGCTGCGGCCATGCATTTCATCCCCAGCCAGCTGAAGCTTGACTACATCACAGGAAACGTATAGCGTCTAACTATTTAAAGAAGTTACAGACCAAGTCTTCACAAACCCCAAATGCAGGCACAGCATGAGCACAAGCAGCACTTACGTCCGATTTGGTAGAAATGTTGTCGTCCATGTCCGAATCATTTGGGTCCACCACGTCCTGAAAAGGAGGCAACGTGGACGCTTTTCTTCTCTCAGACAGCTCGTTGTCCCGTAACTTAGCATGTCGGACCTGCGATTTGTCCTTTAAAACCTTTTTATCTGAGTGCTGGAGCAGGCTGGAGGAGGCCTGCAGCTTCTGCGATGGCTCTGAAAAACTACCTTTCCGTTTTTTGGTTACGTGGCCCTCGTCGTCCAACGCGGGCCTCCTTTTGCTTTGGCCCAAGCTGGAGAAGCTAACCTCAGTAGCTCGGTGCTCCTTAGACATGGCCTTGGGCTCTTTGAAACCCATCTTGGGGATGGGCTGCTCATCCCGCAGCGGCTGGTTCTCTTTGGGTTTCTTTGAGGAGTCTTTGGAGACTTTGCCCGAGTCCCTGCTGAAGTCTCTGAAGGCACTTTTAGACTCTTTCGAGTCTTTGGAAGGCTTGTCCTTGTGCTCCTTGGACGGTTTGTGGAGCTTGAGAGAGCTGCTACTGATGCTGTTGGTGGTGGTGATGGTGAGGGCATTGCTGCTTTTGGATCCGTCCTGCAGACAAAGAACATCATATACACGATTAGATGTGATAAACTTCACAGGCTGTTTTCTGCATTAACTAGTAGAATTAATAGCAATATTTTGAGACTGGCTTCTGCCTGTGGTTTAAATTATTCGTTGGGATGGGATGAAAGTTCACGATGTACCTAAAAACCCCTTCGGCAAGGAACAAGCACAACAAAGTGCTTAATTAATAATGAACAAGTGCTCATTTATAGCAGCTGGGCAAGCCATAATGTTTGCTCCTTGTTGAAATCTGAATGTGCACACTGTCTAGTTTTTGGACGCTCCTGAAAGAAGGCACGCTTCGTTTTACTGGGGGAGGTGTGGGGGGGGGGGGCTGGTTGAAAGGCATGGAGTTGTCTGATGGGCAGCATGGACTCTGTGGGACGAAAGCACTTCCTCCTCTAATGACTGGGCTGTCCTGTCCCAAGGTCAGGCCTGGTAGACCCTGTCAATATTTCACTGACGTAGTAAAGCCATTAGGCAGTCTAGACAGAGGAGGTGTTATGACCTGCCCAAACTGCCTCTAAAGCTTTTTATTTTGCCTATCTGCTGTTGACCCTGAGACCTTTGAGCACAAAGAGGCTTCTTCATGGCTAGCCAAAGAAAACAGCTCTACTTAGCCAAAAAGCTCCAAGTGTACATCTCTAAAGGTTTTACAGCGCTGAAGCACACAACACAGCCACGAACTACTGGAAGCCAAAATAAAGTAACTCAGTGACCGAGCACTCGAAGCCACCCCTGCATGCTGCATCAGATGCTGAGGTCCGAAAAACTGAAGACACTGAAAACTTTAGAGATGGGAATTGAAACGGTGCAACTGCAGATTCTCCTTAAATCGAAATCCAAACAAAAATCCAAATGGAGCGAATTAGATCCAAGACATCAAAAGATACTTTTATCTACAAACTGAGTGCTATTAATGTCTGCATTTGATGCTCTGCGTTTAAAAAACTGCTAATAAACAGGAATCATAGGAGTGCAGGTATTATTACATGTCTGCATAGACAGATGTTGAAGTTCCAATTATCAAACCAAATTAAAAAAAATATTTATTTAACATCAAACTGTTGCCATGCCCACATTTATATATCAGCATCCACATAAATATCCACATTTTTCATTAAAACACTGATTTAAAGAAAAATGTAATCTTGCCTTCCAGCTGGTCACATATTATTTAGCTATAAAATTAGAAACAAACGTACAAACACTGTCAGTTACACAAAAAAGAGGAAATGACATCATTCAAGTCTTCACAGGAGCTGATACGTTTTATGTGTTCAACATTAATACCTTATCCTTATGCTCGAAAACAAAGTTCATACAGTATTGACTGTAAACCTAGTTGCTAAAACCGATGCTAGAAGGTCTAAGAAGTCAGTTTTGCATGAAATGTTTGTTACTTTAGCCAAAAACAAAAAAAAAACTGTTACTGAGGTGGAAAATAAAATCTAATTTGGAGAAAGAAGTATATGTAACTGAAGGCACAGTTGAGGGTCAACAAATATTTGACATGAAGGAATTAAAGTGATCAGGTCCATTTGGTGCTGATCTTGAGGACTGACTGCAGCTTACACTCTATACTTGTACTTTTCCTCTTGATGTCCACTTAATGTGTGTTTTAATCCCATCTTACAAGACTATGTTCCACCCACTTTGTATCCCTTACAATTAAAGCAAGCCGTTGTGTTACTGTGCCTCTATGAGTGAATAGACAAGTGAGCTATTCTGATTGGTTGTCCTGTATGACTAAACTGTTATCGGCTGAAAAGGTGGACATATCACAGAAACAATCATTTCAAACCCAGGTTATTTCTGAAGCTATGTTTCAAGGTATGGACTGTAAGGTACGGACTGTAAGGTACGGATGAGGGAGTGAACAGTATATTCAGTTTTCTATGATCCGAGAGCTTTAAATATACGGGAAGACAAAAACTCAAGTTATCTTTTTAGAGATATATGCTTTTGCTGGAGCAGCAGAAACCGGCTACACAACAGCAGGTAAGTACATAAACGATAAATTAACATAAAATAAATCCGTACGATAATCCTATGAATGTCTAACACTTGGTTTACTGCATTAGAGCATCAAACGACTCGGTGACTCAGCCCTGCAAAAACCTTTACACCACAGCATCACAGCATCAAGCGCAGAGCAAAAGACAACAGTGGGCTGTTTTACTGTTTGCTAAGGAGGCTAGTGCAGCAGTGCAGCACGCTGACTGCTAGTGACCCTTGATCCGTCAGTAATCCATCACATGCAGGGGCCTGTTTGGATTGGGAACCACTTCCATGTGCACTAGGAGACTCTCTATGCGAGCAGGCCTACTGACTCACAGTACGCGAGACGGCACTGGAGACTAAAAATAAAACCTAATCGGAGAAACGTGGAGGTTTACAGTCATGCGTGATTTACTAGCGTAATGGCTAATGTGGTTTAATCGGTGCAGAGAAGAAGCTTGTAACTTCTGAGGCTCCCTGTGCAAGGCTGCTGGAAAGCGAACTACCAAGAAGGACTTGTTTTTGCTGCCTAAACGGGCCGCTCAAACCGAAGAGCGTCTCATGTCTTGATAAGTATTTCACAGTTCATTCAAAACCCCCTCATGTAACGGGACACCCCGCCGCTCAGTTCACGTCATCGGAATGTAAGCATGTGCTTTCTCGACAGCCAAGAAATACTCGACTTAAGCCAAAGTTTAACTTCTCGCAAATCCACAGAGTTAAATACCCTAAACATCTTTGAACTTGCCAAATATGCAGGATTAAGAGGAACTCTTTGAAGAGCTGGGAATTCGTTAGGTGGCGGCCGAGAAGGGGTGGGGGGTGCTGGGGCAAGTCAAACCCGGGTTAGTTCGGGCTGAAGACCCTGCGCTTTGAAACCTGCAAAGCTGTACTGACCTTTGACCCTGGGAAGGACTTGTTCTTTTTGCCATCAGAGAAGGTCAGTGTCAGTGAGCTGCTGGGTAGAGTGGGCAGCTTCAGGTGCTGACCGAACAGAGACGTGGAGCCCTCCTGCATGACCATCACCTGACGAAGAAATAAGGAAAATGATTAAGAAAGCAGTTATTTTAGGGGAAACTCCACTTACTGTTCCAAATTTCAGAGTATAACAGTGGATGAGATGGAAACCAAGCCATTTAGAGAGGACGAACGTGAAATGGTTCATTGTAGAGAAACTGGGAACAGGAACCAGGTGTTTATTCTCTACTCAGAACCAACCGTGATCCTGAGGTATTCTAGGTTGATAATACTAAAAGTAAAAATCTGATTTGGGGGCGATTTGAATGCCCTGCATTTATTTCTCCAGCAGAAATTATTTTTTTATTTTTGTGTTAGGGTAGGAGCTTCTCTCAATAATACTATAAATACAATCACTTTCAAACATCAGGCAGTGCATCCCTAACCGGTCCATGTAAAAACCTTCTGAGAAGTTTTTTGGTGTTTTTGGAGGCATAAAACTCATCACACGTCTGGTTCCCATCACCACCACTGACTCTGACTCATTTCTCTACACTGGAGTATTTCACCTCAAACCCCTTCAAATGAGTTTTGCAGAAATCTTGAAAAATAACTGCTAAAATTCTGGCCAAGGTTTTTTTTTTTGGCTGGAAAAAAAGGCAGGTTTGTTTTTTGGACATAAAAGAAAAAAATGGAATATGACTGAAGGGGGGAAAAAAAGATTAAACAATCCTAAAACTAACTGTCTGAATCTAAGGTTCCACAAATCTACTGTTTGCCTTCTTTGCTCTTCTGCCCTGATCAGCACAGACATGTTCAAATACTTCGAGAGGCAGCAGAGCAAATCGTGTGGAACCAGTTCACAGTTTCTATGGACATTAGGCAAGCAATTCATAATCTCTGGTCATGTCAGGTATCAAAAGAGGGTTCCATGCTTAAGGGCTTCTACAGGTTTGATACCACATTACGCTTGATATGCAGAATACAGCAGACCAGACGCACAAAGCTAAGTCCCTGTGTGTACACAGATGCTGTAGCAACAAAATAATGGAAATGCCTTGGAGATGTAGGGTTCTCTTTATTTGGTTTTGGCCAAAAAAAAATCTCATTTCAGTGCATCACTAGAACCAAATTAGGTTAAAAAAACATGATTCTGTAATATAGAGCTCCTAAAGCATTTTAATTTGATGTCAAAGGTGTAATATTTTGGGGTCAGTTCTCAATAGAAATACTCATCCTTACTTTAGAATCCTCAGAACTCCTTTTGTGAGGATCTCGTTGCTGTGAAGGAGAAAAAGTGAAAGATCAGAGGAGGAACTCTCTCTTGGCGAAAGACTCTGTGTGCTTATTTATAGAATTTAATGACAAAATGCTTCCAGTGGCTAAAACAATCTGCTAAATTGGAGAAGCCCTCTCAGTCTCTGCCAAGTTAAATTGATACTGCACCACCTCTCCCTTAATTAAACGACTTCCAGTGCAACTGCCCCGCTGCCAATCATTGGTGTCGATTTGGGCCACGCCCCATCTGTAAACCAGCCAGTATCAAGGGAGATGATGTCATAGCCATAGCCATAAAACGGTCCAATTCCTGGAACCCTGAGAGCGGGCAAGCTAAAACTACAGCGCTGACCTTGCCAGACACATCATTTCCTTAGATGCAAACTTCAAGAATGATTCATGCTGGATGCGCTCTAATACTACAGCATGAAGAAGTTTCACAGCGGGACGAAGACGAACAAAGCATAAATGGCAGCCGTTTATTTCACAGAAAAGGGACAGCGTGGAGTCCTCTGGCGCTGACCCAAGGACAGGCTGGGCTTTCCTGTAGTGATGGATGCTTCACGTTAGAACTAGCCCACTTTAATTCATCCAGCACAGGCTGATGAGAAGCATAACTCCATTCGGAGCTGCTTGCTGACACTAGCGTGCGGAGGCAAACAGCGCTCCACTCTCACCTGTGTGTAGGTTCGGCTCTCCCTGATCGAGCAAATGGGCCGTGTCACCCGCATAAACACTTACGCTGACATGGAAGTACAGTAAGATAAGAACTGGGCCCTCATCCGGAGCTCTGATTAATGACTGCTCTGTGACGAGAGCTAATGTCTGTGCCATACATGAGTGGAACACATGCATGCATACATGCGCACACACACACACACACACACACACACACACACACACACACATATATATATATATACATACATATACACACATATATATATATATATATATATATATATATATATATATATATATATATATATATATATATACACACACATATACATACACACACACACACACACACACATATACATATACACACACACACACACACATATATATATAAAATAAAAATAATAATATATTTTTTCTTTACTTTACTAGGGCTGTGTTGCAATAATAACAGTGTCCACCTCCATGTAGCACTGGATATATTGTGCATGCACTGTGCCGTTCCCCCCCAATCCCCCCAAGAAAGGCTAGTGAGTATGGAAAATGTATAAAGTCATGCTGTACATATGTTCAGTACTGCTGGACACCAAAAAAAAAACAGTATTTAGGACCACCCTACCTCATCAAAGTCTCCCACACCAACTAGCAAGCTTTGTTCAGTTGCTTCTGCATCTTTAGGCTATAGTTTAAGTAGCTGGTGGTTCATTTTTAACATGAGACATACGTTTGTGCAACATCATTTCAATGAGCAGGAGTATTAGCTTACTCATAGCATGTAGTACTGTTTGTAGATCAACAGCTGAACAACCGCGTAATTCAATGGAACACTGATTTAGTACAGGGCAGGACAGATGAAATAATACTTTGGGTATTAACCAAAAGCTTATTTACTGACTGCTTAGTGTAGATGCTGTAAGAGACTTCCTAAAGACAAAAGAAAATTTAACTCTAGAACCTCTCTGTATATTCAGAACCCCACAGGCTTTAATGTAAATGACCCTTAAGCCACCCTTTGTCCAGGAAAGCCTGTTGCTCTCTCTGCCCCTCAACCCTGTGTACTGTACCCCTCCAGCCTTCAGCAGCTTCCTGCGGAACTCCTCCGTGGGGTTGTTGAAGGTAAGCTTCTCACAGCGCAGGTGATTGACAGGTGGATGACCCTCCAAATGCAGGAACAGATCGTAGTCAAAGCGCACTTTTTTCGGTTCTTCCTGGTAAAAAAAAAAAAAGAAAGAAGGAAAGAAAGCACTCAAATTTACCGCATTCATACGACACCAGGGGAGTCTCAATTTGCAAGTCTTAAAGAGTTTATAAAGGCTGAGAACAGTAGAAAAGAAAAAAGAGCCCCTAAAGTACCTTATTTCTGAAGTAAACTTCAATAGGCAGGATAAAGCCAGCGTATCCAGACTCCTCCACTTTATACGGTGGATCCTTGCACACTGTTGGAGGGAAGAAAAAGAAAAGGAGATTTGAAGCTTTTCCACTTGACCTGGCAACGTGCTCAAGATGAAATGTTCTCTAAGTACACAGGTCAACAAATAAGAAACATTGACAACATAAAAAAATATTAATTATAAAAACTAATAAGAAAACAACTGGTTTTCAATGCCTTTTGAGTGAGAGAACAGAAGAGAGGTAAACATTATAAATAACAGAAAGAAAGACAGAAGGAATGGTGTGAGAAAAGAAAGAAAGAACAAAAGGAAGGCTTGGAGTAGGAAAATACAAGTAAAGGAAGGAAGACAAAAAACAGTAAGGAAGGAAAAAAGGAGATATGGAAGAAAAAAGAAAAAATGGTTAAAAAAGAAAAAGAAGAAAGGAAGGAAGGCATGATTCATCATGCAGAATGGACATTATATGAATGACGTCATCAATGCAACTGTTTAAACAGCGACGTTACTGAACGATCAGCACCAATCAACACCTCCTCACTCCTCCTGCTGCCAGCGTCACCAGAAGCCTGGGCCACATTAACGGAACACACTAATCACCAAGAGCCACTAATATTCTTCCATTTACTATTCTTCAAAATACTGTGAATCAAATCAAACCAAAACACATCCAGCCAAGCGAGGAGGAAGAGCCGAGAGAGGAGGAAGAGCCGAGCGAGGAGGAAGAGCCGACGTGAAGGCAGATATTTATGCACGTGATCAGCAGCTCATTACTTAGCAACATTACATGAGTGTGGCGTGTGTGTCAAATTAGGCATGAACAAAGCATCAGTCTCCTGATAGCAGGAGATGACTCGGAGTCTCAGCGTGACTTGAGGGGAAAACATCCCCAGATACGGACAGAGAACGAACGAACATCCGTAATACAAACCAGCAGCACTCCACTGCAACACACACACACACACACACACACACACACACACACACACACACAGAATTCTTTCCTTTAGACGAGAAACAGATACTTCAGAGCCCAAAAGGGATAAAATAATAAGAAACAAATGCCTAAATGGGTAGATCTGCAGAACATGATTAAACAGTCATCTTCAACTAACATCAAACCTTCAGCAGGAAAACTACGGAAACTATTTTAGTACCACTCTGTATATACACCAGACAATCCACCTCTCATTCACCACCAGAGAACACTGCAGGTGACCTGCTCATCAAACATAAACACAGTACATCTATAACCAACAAACACAATTATTAATTTGGCACAGTAATAATAAATAGGTGAACAAAAATGTTATAAGTTTGTACTTCATTCCACTCACCAGACACCCTGTACAGTTATCTTGCTGCTTCTTACTAAACAATGGATGGAATATGTTTATTTTTCCATTTTGTAAATGATTAATTTGCAAGTACCCACAAACAAACAAACCAACAAAATTCTAGGGGTTGTACATTTTTTTTCTAAGCACTCGGCTTTCATCATCTATATATACGCACACATGCGCGTACATGAACACCCCAAAGCAGCAGGCCACGTCCCAATTATGCTTTTGGCATGAAATACTCAGGGGACACTTGTTTGTCTTGCTCTTCTGCCGTCCCACAGGGCCTTCCAGCAGCACCAGCAATTAGTCACCAACCACCGTGTCTGCATACAGAGTCGAGGACACCTGGAGACGTATTACTATCACTCTAATTGCTCTCCAAGTGTAGTTTTCCAATTAAATACAGCACAAATTCTGAATTTTCACCATTCGGGTGTATAAACAACACAGAACTGCAGTTTATGTCCTCTCTCTGACAGCACTCTATCCTCATCTGCTTGGTTTTGGAGCAGGCTGTAGTGGAGTGGAGTGATCTGAAAGGGCTCAAGGCTATCACTATTAATTATATCAGTAATCCAGTAAACAAACGATTATCTTGGTTATTATAAATGAGTCTTTAAATAAAAAAAAGAAGAGTTTTTTTTTCCAGTTAGAACTTTTACAGGAATCTTAAATGAAAGGCTGAATAGAAACTGCACTCCATTGTTCAACATATAAAGTCATTTAGCACCATTCTAGAGGAAGCTACAGAACCGTTCACAGTGGCAGCGGTGATAGGACCCAGACGTCTGAAGCCTAAATGCCCCGACTGAATATCTATGCTATTTAGGGTGCAGTGTTACTTATAAAAAATTAGTACTTAAAGCAAACAGCTTTCCTCTGATTTATCACTATTTTTACTATTATCAAAACAAAAAACCTATAAAAACCTCAGAAGACACATGTAGGTTTACTTGTGGTTTAGGGTGGTTAACAGAATATATTGGTTTTTAGACTTTGTAGACATTGTATGAGTTTATTAAATTCCTTCAGCAGTAATCTTGATTTAGCTTAATGAAGTACTGAGTAGTCAAAGCAGGTATTAGATGGTAACTGTGAATAATACTGGGTTGCCAAGCTTGGAAATGGTTAAATAAACACACTGATGCATGTAAAACCATGACTTACTGTATTGATACTATTTGCATATTTAAAAAATATTGTTTTTAATAAAGGAAATAAAGCTTTTAAATATAATAATGTCCCCAAGAGTCTAAAAGTTGTGCACAGTGCTGTAGGTGCCATACACTCTAGAGTAAGGTCTATAAACAACTCAACACCCAGAACTCATCACAACTACTCTCCATAATAAAGCAATAATAAGCTCATCTTTGGCAAACGCCAACATGCTCACAGTACAAGTCATCATTAGAAATTCACCACTGCACACCAGTAACACATGACATTTCAGACGAACCACATAAAGAAAAAAAAGAATATACAGGTATATGACTGACTCTTCAGATTCACTTTCTCTCAAAGCCAATGGTCTTGCAGTTCCACAGCAAACTGTGCTCTCAGGTTACATGGCAACCATGTTTCCCTCTTTCTCTCTCGGCTGAGTGACAGGTCCGCTGGCTAGACAGCACGTGACCCCGATCCTGAGGTCATGGCACCCGGACTCACCACTGCTGCACAAATATTATGGGTTGCGATTAATTGCCTGACTGGGTCATGTTCAATTATGAGCTGCTGAATTGGGTCCATTCACTGTGGTGCGTTTATTCTGTATATTAAACACAACCAGCGTGAGCTTCTACTAAAACAGGAACACGCTTCTAAACTAACAACTCAAACAATTATCCCATCCTGAGCACTGTACTAAATCATCACGCAGCTGAAACACTATTTTCCATCGTTAAAGCAAAACCAGATCTAACATGTCATATCAAGTGTTCTTTTAGAAATGGAAATATTAGTTATTCCATATTAATGGAAATATTATCCACAAATACTTTCAAGCGTTCTGAAAACCTACAGTGGAGGTTTTCTTTCCGTTGAATAAAGTAAAGTTGGGACAGATTTCCTTCTATACACATCTTAGAAGGAATACAAGTAAACGCAAACAGCGTGATGGAGAGCCTGAGAGTGGAGGAGAGGGGAGGAGAGGGGAGGAGAGAAGGAAACGCTGCCACTTGTCAGGTCTTACAGAGAGAGACACACTTCTCTTTTGTGGTAATGCCCACACGGTTGGTGCTAGCTCCAAGTTCACATTATTCGATTCAACAATGGCCATGAATTTAGTTCTGAATCCAGATGTCATGTCACCAGTCTGAGCCCGTTTTGGCTTTGAGCCAGACAATAACGGGCCGTCGATGATTTCAGACGAGACAGCAGGCTGCAATTTTAGGAAAATAAAGTATGTCTTGGAAGCGCATGCAATCTAAGATCATATCTTAGAACTAACTCTGCTGTAGGGTTTTGTCAAACTTGGCGACATCAGCACACCTGCCTCAGGAGGAGGCATCACCTCAGGCCAGCAGTGACGGCTGGGAGTTTCCAAAACCTTTGCAAGAGACGCTAAGTACCAACACGCCAGCCCCCTAGAACATGTTCTACAATGGTTCTGTCAGTCTTCATCATCTACACATCAGCACCAGCGAGTCAGGATCAAGTCTGTACTGTGGAGATTCCACTGTTTTGGTCTGCAGCCTACTCACTAAGATCATGCTCTGTTAGCTGATCACTGATCAGGCTATAGATCTGAACACCATAGAACAGATTTAACTTCCAGCCCCTTTCTGTTCGTTCGGCACCAGCTGACCAACTTCTCTTCCTCACAACTGAGTCACTATCATCTAGCTAACTTGTGGAAGTGTTCATAACATTCATGCATTCTTATTTTATTACTGCACAAAATACAAACAGCTAAAGTTCAGGGGGATATCATGCTCGGCTTTTTAAGTGGACTTAAAAGTGGTCAAGTAATGAACATGTGATGTAGGATGAAATCAGTCTTAACTTGGAGAAAATCAAACGGCTCCACTGGGAAGCTGGCGGCTTGTTATTGTGCCGGTGGAAGTCCTGCTCAAGTTGAAAAGGTCACTTTACATTTGGAAGGGGCTGCCTGGACGAGCAAAGTGCACAATACACTCATTGACCTGCAACAGGAACTCTGCCAACAACCACACCGAGCGAGCAGGACAGCGAGAGAGCGAGCGAGAGAGAGAGTGAGAGAAAAAGAGAGCGAGCGAGAGAGAGAGAGAGCGCTTAGATTTTTTTTTTATTGGAAAGAGCCAAAAAGAGTCCCCCCCTTCTCGCTCTGACACACATACACTTCGAGCCAGGATGCCAATCACAGAACAATGCCAGTCAGAATGCATTTGCCCTCTCTCCGAGACTAGGTCGTAATGAGGCAAGGCCGGAAGACACTGAGCCAAACTGCAGAACAAGGGAGGGAAAAAAAAACAAGTGAAATAAATGAAAAACTAAAGAAGAAAAAGAAAAAGAAGATCCACTTGAAATAAAGACGACTGTACAACTCAAATGTGGATCTAGTAGATTCTATCAGTGTTTCTGTTCTATTCAACACACAGTTAATGTAAATGAAAAGAGAAAAAAAAAAAATGTTCATTCAGATTACATTTCCTTCACAGTACTGCTGGTCTGTGGGAAGAGAATGCAGAGCTCCCTCCAGACTCAGATTACCATCTTACAGTCGAGGCAAAGACTCCACAGTGAGATATATGTCAGTAGCACAGGCAGTGTAAACAATCCCTCAGTGCGGTGGACCACCTGCTTTCAGGTCAACCAGGGCCAAAACCTATTACATGCATGCCATAAACTGGTTTTTACAATGAGAACCTAAGCAACTATTTGTGAAGATGTAGAAGAAAAAAAAGATTTTATACTAGGCACAGGCAATATAGCACACACACACACACACACACACACACACACACACACACACAACAGCTCTGCAACCTTGAAACTTGGCTTTTCAAAGTGTGAATCGTCATCATTATTATACCTAATTAAAGAAGATAATATAGCAAGAATAATATAAAGAAGGTTTGGACAGCTACACCACCTAGAAGTCCTGAGTGCATTTTATTTAACAGGACATGAAGTAGTTCTTTAAGAAAGACTGATACACACCGTATGTTCAGAGAATCTAAGAATGCACCGATTATGAATTTGTACACCTTGTATGATTTATATCTTTTTTGTTCCATATCAGTCAATGTTTTTTACATTCTGCAGCTAAATGAACACATGCAACACTACACTAGCACATCTATTAGCTAGAGTCTCAATCCAAATAACGTTACCTGCTCTAGAGCCAAACTGGTATTTAAAGAAGAGCTTTATGGAAACTAATAGGCGGCTAGTTATTTGGCACAATGAGTCATGTACAATTATGCATCGACATTTTAGGGCCGTAACACCCTGAGATGGCATTTAAAATCCAGCGCCAACTACGTTCGACTGATGATTACCTTCTATTGCTTCTCGTCTTGTGTGAAAATTCACCCTGAAGCACGCCGCAAAAGCTGCAGCTGACAATCGACATGCATGTGAAATGAACAACTCTCTAAAGGAGGACTTGGCAAACCCCAGCAAACAATAGTACAGAACATATTGACTGAATGCACCATAATAATCAAACGTGAGTGTTCAGGCTGACCCTAGTACATCAAGGTAAACCACTGTTAGCAGCTCTGAGTGGGTAAAAATGGTTGTTTAAACATTAATCAAGTGATTGCACGTTCATTAACTGTATGAAAATAAAAATATATTTAAAAAGTAATGAACAAGCTTTATTTTTATTCATGCATTTCTGTATATTTAAAAATATTTTTATTTTTTTGATCTATTTAAAAGCAAAAATAACATTAGTAAATATTTGTTAAATGTATAACTTGATTATTCAAAAAAGTTCCATGCAACTGTGCATAAGACCTGCCAACAGCAATTCAACATGCTGAATCAAGCAAAAAATGACCAGCACTGACCAGCTACCAATATTCACCAATGGCCTGGGGTCAGGTGGCCACCAGTGAGCTTGATGTGTCCTGGGCATTAGAATAGGTGTAGCAGCAGCAGCATTCGAATATAGTGAGAGTGCACTGTCCTCACAAAACTTAACCCCTAAAACGGCAACACAGAGTCAGCAAAATCAAAGTAGTTTATTTGCTGATTCAGAGTTAACTGAAGCCCACTCCATAGAATTCACCATAAATAGAGATGCAAACACCACCTTTTATTTTTTCAGCAGAGTATCAGCAGATACTGACAAGTAATAACAAACATATTTTCTTTGAGACTATTGTCCAATTAAATGAGCTGTTTTTAACTGAAGCATTTGATTTAAGAACATATAGTCCATTATATTCAAACTACTTAAACATATAGCCCATTATATTCAAACTACTTAAACATATAGTCCATTATATTCAAACTACTTAAACACTACTTAAACATATAGTCCATTATATACAAACTACTTAAACATATAGCCCATTATATTCAAACTACTTAAACACTACTTAAACATATAGTCCATTATATTCAAACTACTTAAACATATAGCCCATTATATTCAAACTACTTAAACATATAGTCCATTATATTCAAACTACTTAAACACTACTTAAACATATAGTCCATTATATACAAACTACTTAAACACTACATAAACATATAGTCCATTATATTCAAACTACTTAAACACTACCTAAACATATAGCCCATTATATTCAAACTACTTAAACACTACTTAAACATATAGCCCATTATATTCAAACTACTTAAACATATAGCCCATTATATTCAAACTACTTAAACATATAGTCCATTATATTCAAACTACTTAAACACTACTTAAACATATAGTCCATTATATTCAAACTACTTAAACACTAGTTAAACATATAGTCCATTATATTCAAACTACTTAAACACTAGTTAAACATATAGTCCATTATATTCAAACTACTTAAACGCTACTTAAACATATAGTCCATTATATTCAAACTACTTAAACACTACTTAAACATATAGTCCATTATATTCAAACTACTTAAACACTACTTAAACATATAGTCCATTATATTCAAACTACTTAAACATATAGTCCATTATATTCAAACTACTTAAACGCTACTTAAACATATAGTCCATTATATTCAAACTACTTAAACGCTGTGCTGCCCCACAGAAAAAAATACTCATCTTACATATTACACATCACACAATGAGTGATGTTTTAGGATAGACCTGTTAAAAGACTGGATCAGATTCATTCACCACCCTCCCTGAATCAGATCCAGTATTTTCTACTGATATCAGCCCATTACAGATACCCAGCGATACTGATACGCCATCTCTAATGATGAATGTGTCATATGGTCACACTGCCCAACCTGCTGTACTATACCAATTTAAAAAAACACCCTGCAAATGCAAACAAAAGCTCAAACTGCTGATGCTAGTTTAGCACTTTTTTCTGAATTAAGCTTCCTCACAGAAAGACAATGGAATCAGCAACAGTGGAGAGCGAGTTAAAGTTGTGTATGAGGCTAAACAGGGATACAGAATGTGCTGATTAGGTGCTAAAAGGAATGAGGACTCTACGCCTGGCTAATCACCTGCTGAAGTCTGGCTTACCTTCCTCCATGGACTGCTGTTTCTGTGAGGAAGTCTCTTGTGCTCTTAAAGTTTATAGTGATCGCGCAGAGGCACGAGGGATACGGCTTTAAACCGCTACAACAGACAAGTGACACCACCATGTCACTCTGCTGCAAGACCTATAAGACCTAAATGGCTAGGGTGGTCAGTTCATTAGAAAGGGGGTGCTGGAGCACGGCTGGCACATGCAGGAACCTCAGCTTGGCCCTCATCAAATCTTCCCATTCATTTTCTGTCGAGCAGGCTGGCCTGAAATAACAAACCATTTGCGAAATAAAATAGGTTAGTCCATAATTGGTCCCAGGCTTGAGCGCCATAATGATGACTGCCAAACACTGGGAAGGCTCCCATCTCAGCTCCCTGCAGTAATGGTGACCAGTGCTGTCTTGCCATAGCTTAAGTGGAAAACCCAGTCTCATTATACGCTCCACAGGAAGGCACTAATTTTAATACAGGCACTTTAGAATATTTAGAAGTATTTTCCTGTATAAAAGACTTTCACGAATGGTGGGGAAGAAGATTTTGGCTGCTGGGGAATGTATTTTTTTCCTCGCAATACTGAACATTATATAAAGTTATTAGCATTTGGGGGGAAAAAAGCGGAAAAAGTATGTATACAAGGTTAAATTGGAAAAATAATAATAAATATACATCATATTTAGAAGCAGAAGTTCCAAACCTCCAAAAACAGCACGTTTTCACAAGCTTGGTACAGTCTTCTTCATCCTGGTGCTGCTTTACCAGTGGCGAACCGTGATTTACACCTTTACCTGACAAAAGTCTGGATGGCCTCTCTTGTCTTTGGCATGGAGAAATTAAAAACAAGCTGATTTTTTCCCCTGATATTTTCTGCAAGCAGCATCCTAAGAAATTCAAATAGTGTGGTAGCACTAACTTAACAGCAAACCACAAACATTTTTTAGGCCTTTCTTGATTAAATGCGAAACTCAAGACAGTCCATGTTTTATTTGAGGTCTATAACAGACATTAAGATATTTTACCTAATAGCAGCTTTACAGCAGCCAGGTTTCCATTCAGACTGTACAGCAAACGTTACATGCATTTCCAAATTAAGTGTTTCCACCTACTACAAGTAGGCAAAGAAACTTTAGAGGACGGAGGCTACCATGATTAGGGGCTGAATCAAAACGATCAGGATGGAGAGATTTAACCTGTTTTTTGCTAGAAGTAGATCATCTTTACCGACATTAGTTATCTTTTTACAGCTGTGTTGTTTTCAGCTCAGAGATGGCGGACAGGCTGAATAACAGAAATAAAAATAGAAATAAAAAGCCAACTTCAACTTCACAACCTCATCAGAAGAGTCCGAAAACATACTGTGCAGAGCCATTTTTCAAACAAGTTATCAGCATTTTAGAAAGTCGCAGGCAATCTTTAAAAGCTGTGAGCCATAATCGCACCATCTGTAAAGCCAATCGCTCGTGTGGAGTGAAGTGTCGTTGGCAGGTGTTTTGGTGTAAGCATGTAAACAGCCAAGCAATAAGATGAGGCGGCATTTCACTGTTAGTGATATTCTAACTTCTCTATCTTGTCCTAGTGTTGAGAGTGATGGCAACTGTAATTAAAGGCTTTGAAACTGAATTGGTGAAGAGTTATAAATACCTCGGCACAGTTATAGATAACGCAGATTATATTTTTAAGAAGGTACAACAACATCTTTTCTTTTCGAGGAAATTAATTCTTTTAATGTTTGTACTCTGATGATGACATTAAGTTTTATTGACTGGTTTGATTGCTTGGTATGGTAACCTTAGCATGGTTAACAGAAACAGACTAAATGGTTTGGTTAAGGTAGCAGGTAAAATCATTGGTGTCCATTAGAACCAGCTCACTGATGTATACAAAAAAAAGAAAACAGGCCTTGAGAAAAGCCAAAGCTGCTTTGTCTTGCCCAGACCATCCCTTGTTATCGGAGTCTGAAGACCTCCCATCAGGCCAGAGGTTTAGAGCATGGTGTGGAAGAACTAAACGTAGTAAGGCGTTCTTTGTTTCCACATCCATCAGCTTTCTGATCTCTAGTAAATAAGCATCTGTACATAATCTTACGCTATGGACTGCAGGGGGCAGGGGGGTGTCGTTAACTCTGTAAATGTTGTGTGTACTGCCCAGTCATTCATGCTGCAAACCAAATAAAGAAGTAAAGTAAGGAGTCTTTGTGATATCGGGGTGTGTTTTCCAATTTCAGGCTCTTCCATTCAGGTTTTTAGGAGCATTTCCGCGAGTGACTCGTTCAGTGAGTGGAGCTACCGTGACAAGGCTGCTGCTGATTTCCGTTTCCAACATCTGACAAACACATTGGTCAGGCTGACACTCGTAATGACAGTCAGAGATGACCTCCGGAAGACATTGAGTGACATTTTTTTCCTCTCAAAATTGGGCCAACCCATCGCAAGCCGAAGGGGGTCTCTCCCAGTCCCCTCATCAGTCCATTTATCACTGAAGGCTTCCAACCAGTCAAAATCCAGGAACCTAGTTTTTTTTTGTAATTATTATCCTGCTTCTTCAAACGCACTTCTTTCCACGCGCATTATTCTTAGTCAGAGAGTCACGGTGCAGCGGTCATGCCCGACTACAAAGAGCATCACACATCAAGTACCGCGCTGTTAGAAAAGCTACAAAGCATTTACACACATGCCAGTGAGAAATAGTCTTTCAGGGCTAATGTAGCTCCAGAGAGGCAGCTAATCAAAGGCCTGGCGAAGTGGCTTCCTGTCACTTACAACAGTTTGTTTGGATAGGAATTTGCTCTAGTTTGTCACAGTGGAAGGAGGCGGGTGCTGTTAAGCAGCAACCCTCCAAAAAGGTCCACTCGTCTTGAGGGTAGGGATTTTTTTTTGTTGTTTTTTTTTTTTACTGCTGAGGTTAAACCATAAAGGAGCAGGCAGGAAAGGAGAGGATTAACAGAGGTAACACCGCACAACCTGGCATATGGGAGCATCAAGTCTGCACACAGAGGTGTAAACTGACACCTTGCATGTGGGAACCATGGCAGCTGAGAAACTTTCTCATCAGGGACAGGGCTTCCTCTGGGTGTGAGGTATGCCCCTTATGGCAGTGATTCCCAGTCAGAGTATCCCTGCGCTGTAGAATTTTCCCTGCTCTAACACACCCCATGTCAGCTCAAGATGGGGGTTGAAAATGGACCATTCCACATGCTAACTATTCCTTCTTTGTTATGCTGTTAAATCAGGACTAGGACTACAAGATAAAAAAACAAAAAGACAGACCGCAGTAGGTCAGTGATTGCTCCCCATAGTTGCTATCCTAAGAAAAAAAAACATGTATCTGCATTATTTTTCTACATTGCTTGGATGGAGCAGCTGCTGTTCACATTGTTTGGAAACATCATGATGAACGGACCAATAGAAATGCTCCAAAACGGCTTCTACAAAAATCTGGTTCTATTGACTTGCATTAAAAGTAAAGGGTGTTTTTGTTCTCTTCTGTGAAGTCGTCATTTTGGAGACACTGGTTTTTCATTGGACATTGAGGCTATAAATGTTATCATAGTCAGTCCGTCCCTCTCTGTTCTGTTGACTGACAATATCTAAAACTATTATTTTTTATAATGATGGTACATATGGAATCACAGAAGTGATGGAAGTGATGATAAACAGGGAACACTCAGGCTAGTTGACTGGAATGGTTCTACTGCACAGTACAGATAGATAACCATGCTGAAGACACCGTGCGGGGCATGGCTTGTACACATTCCACACTTGCATCTGTTCAAGGTGTGTGAAGTCCTCAGACGGCACTGCATGAGAAACCGTTATGCTACTGTAATAAATATATCACCACTGTCCAAAGAAAAACAAGCATCTTCAAAACAGTGACTTCACACGAGAGGACAAAAACATCATTTACATTAAACGTAGGTTCATGTAAAAATGGTGCTATTTGAAATGAAGCATTTCTATTGGCCCATTCATCATTAAACCTTTACATGGTATAAAAGGGCAACTGCTGTATTCATATCATATAAAATGTTTTTCTTTGGAGGGCAAAAGATATCATTGAAGGCTCGGGAGTTCTGTAGGCTGGAGCTCATTTTGAATTGGGCCAAATTTCAACTTGTTTATGGCGTCAAATTCTCTGTGGCAAAGACAAAAGGGACCATCCAGATTTTTATCAGCAAAAAGGGCAAAAGCCTACATGCCCTGTCATGGTACTGGGTGAATATGTGTGAAAGCATATACTGGGATTTAGAGAGACATATGCTGCCATTGAGAAAACATCACCTCCAGGAAAGTCCATGTTTTTTTAGCAAGACAATGCCCGGCCTCATTCTACAACAGCCTGGGTTCATACACACAGTTTATGTAGGCTTGACTGACCTTACTGCAGTCCAGATCTGTCTGAAAATGTATAGCACATCACAAAAAGGAGAATCAGACAGTGAAGACTACAGACTGTTGAGCAGCGGAAGTCTTGTATCAAGCAAAAATGAGTATTAAAAAAAAAAGAAAAGGAAAGAAAAAAAAATATTACAAAACTGAAAAAAATTTGCTTATTATAACTAAATTGGTCAGTAAAAACACTGGAAATAGCTTATTTGCACAGTCAGTTAAATAAGCTGAAGAGAATTAACAAATCAAAATACTCTTAATTGCTGTTTACAAGATATACCACTATTAAAAAATGGGGTCACATGGAGTCACACATTTATTTTCCAAATGGTAAATTTGGCTTAATGCTAAATTTTGGAAATTAATTTTGTACTGCTTTTGGAGATGCTAACAGCACATGTGCTGAAGCAAAACACAAACTAATTACTGATAGCAACAGTTCATGTTGCAATCATCTAGATTGTTGGCAAGCCACTGCCAGAGACTGCTGAAGGTTGCACTCCACCTTCAAAGTGAAAAATCAGATAAGTCAGTTAAACATGTGTTCCAAAGATCTGACATTCTAATAAATCATAATGTCTTGGACACGAGGCTCGAGACCAGGACTGAGAACCACTGCTTTAAGCTCATCAAGACCTACAAGCAACATTATGCTCTGCATGTCCCAATAAACACACAAGCCAGTGATAGCTGCCCTCCAAACCCTGCATATCACAGTGTATGCAGATAACACCGCCCGCCTCAACCAGCACAATTACATGTGCTACTAAGCATCTCCACCCCCGCGGCGGAACTCTTCACTCTGCCACGTTCCAGCTGTGCCTTCCCGAATGTTGAAGTCAGTCCAGGAGCGCCGCTCGCTTCACGCGGTGTTTTCAAATCTACACGGGCTGCGCCAAAGCACTGCAGGTCAGGGAACACGTCCAGACTTAGGGGTGAAGTCTGAAGCCAGCAGACGGTGACATAAAGCGTCGTTTGAGGGGCCTCACCTCGGTGCGGCTATACAAACAGCGCAGGCCGTCGAGCTCCAGTGATGTGCGTCCCGCTCAGTGGAGATACTTTGGGCGCTGTCGAAAGGGGCTACGCTTGTAATTACAGCTGCTGCAGCCCCTCAGTCAAGCTGGGGAACCTTATCACTGTCCCATTTGTCCTCCAGAGTGGGGTTGTGGGACCAGGCAGTGCGCCATGGCAACTTGTCTGGAGTGGGTAATGAGAAAACAAGCAAGTGGCAAGTCAGCTCACCCGTGCCAAATCAGGACCACCAAGTTTGCCAAGTAAATGACTGCATTGTCAAAAACAAGCAAACGTTTATAGTTAATGGGAACAAAATCTTTCTAACAGTTCAAAGACATGGATATAAAAATTGTGTACATAAATTAGAACTTCAGCTGTGCCTGAAATTATAGTCCGAGTTCAACTCAACCCAACAAACCGCATCACATCTGGATCTGGATTTGAGTGTGACACTGAGAAGGATTTCACAAAATTCATCCTATCAGTCTAGAAAAGGTGCTGAATAACACTTTTTTGTTCAACAAGGGGGTCCATGGTCCTTTAGAATCCATGGTATTTCTAAAAGACCATCAACATGAGGGGGAGTTCTCAGAAATGAATGATAGATGAAAGTTCACCAACTTTTTAATCAAACTTTCTGTTCCACCATAAATAGCACAGAAGTTCTATATTACTGCTGCTCCATTTACCATGGAGGAGAAATTTGTAATAAGAAGCTGGTAAACATAAAGACAACTTCAGCTTTGTGAAGGAAACACACAAGACTTAGTAGCTACACCTTTTCAAAGAATTCAAGCAGCTGATAACGCAGACTGAGAACCGGTGAAAATAATAACTTGCTCCATAGAGACGTTAACAGCCACCAACATACACCTCTATTTTCTTTACTTTCATACAGAATTTATACTTTCTACAGCACTTTAACTTCCACTTCTCTATTATTACTTATATCAGTAAGTTCTTCTAAGAAAAGGTCTCTGGCCACTTATCTGTCCAACAAGTACGGATGTGTTCTACACAATTCTACACATATCTACTTAGATTAACTCACCCTGTTCCTTAATCCTGACAAGGTGGGTGGGTGGGTGATATCAGCATGTGAGGGTAACACTGCTTTAAAAGGTAGTGAAAGTACAGAAGTAGGATACAGTCGGGGGAACACCCAGGAAAAAAATCTGTTAAACGTGGGGGAGCCCAATCATGAAATCTGAACCTGAACCAAGGCTGACAGGTTTGAGAAATAACCAGAGTAACGAACATGAACAGTTCAATATTCTCTGTGTGTTCAATTTTTGTTTTTCTACATCACTTGAACAAAGCAACTGCCGATTACACTGTCCGAAGACTTCATGATGAATGGACCAATAGAAATGCTCCAAAATAACTAGGGGGGAAAAAAATCTGGTTCCATTAACGTACATACGTAAATAAGTTTTTTTGTTCTTTCTTGTAAAGTTGCCATTGAGGAGATATTTGTTTATCTTTGGCCAGCAACGACTATCCATCCATACAAACATTTTCATTAATTGTATTAGTTCATAAAATAGAAAGTTATGCTTTATGGCACCTGCAAAGTTGATTGCTTATATGCAATTGCATAAGAATATACTGATACATTTAAGTATCACAATATTTTGTTTGGTGATTCTGTATTGATTCTCAAAAACACAAAATGCAAAGATTCATTCTGTTTATTTTGTGGGGTGTTTAAACCCCTGAGCACTAGACTGTAGTGTTGAAATCCTCATTCATTAAACTGAACATGCAGCTAAGGTTACCATCAGCAAACCTTTACTTACAGTGTTGTATTATTGATACTGTCAATTGACAGACTTTTAAAAATCACAACATTTTGCCTTGTTTACAGTATCACAACATACAGAATCCAATCTCCAGATCATGATTAACATCATATCTCCAGGTTCTCGCCAACATACAGTTCTAACTGTTTACCATTTATTCACTACTCATAGTAAATTATTTAATAGTGGTAATTTATCATACGTCACATCTTGTTGCAATGTTGTGCCCACCACTTCTTAATTGTGGTGAAAATCACTGTTGCACACGGTCGTACTGCTTTAGCACCCAACGTCTACTCAAATACATATTTTATCAACACAGAGTTCTTCATTCTGACTGAACAAACCGGCCCTCTCCCCTTTCTGAGTTTAAATAAGACTCATAAATCAACTAAACACCTTCTTACCATAAATAATACTGCAGTGAAACACAAGAGTGGAATAACAAGCGACTGAGCAGGCCACCAGTTTAAACTTTTAGGTCACTCCATGTGATCCATAAACCCTTAAATAAATATATCACATTAGCCAACTTAACACGAGAACCCTAAACTATTTAAACACTTTATTTATCTTCTCAGCGCAAACCTGGCCGCAGTTAACGCTCCATGAAGCCAAAGAAATTTAAATGAAAGTAAATTCGTATAGACACATGTGGAAAGGCTCACATACAGAACTCTGCCAGTTTTGGATTTTGGTAGTTCTTCAGTTTTAGGAGGGAATGAGAACGTAGTATCCATCAGTTGTGGGAACTGGCTCGAGGGGGCTGTGCATTTCAAACGTGACCTCAATCTTGTTCTCTCAAATGATGCAGGATTTTAAGAACTTTTAACCCTAGAACACTGCTCACGTTAACAAACAGCACACTGGCTGCCCTGATTACTGGAAGGATTACACCATTATAATACAATTATATAAATAAACAAACTGACTTTCTCTGTGAACGGGTAACGAACAGCTGGCAACCTGGATGATGGACACTTGCATGCAATTTTTTCTATTATATTAAATAAAAAAATTAAAAAAGTGTTTTGAAAGGTTTCACTTCTTCCAACAGGAGTATCTGACATCTGTGGTCGAATCACCATCATCCAAACAACGGCTAGATTACTGTGATGCTAAAATAATCCATAGTGACAGCTGCGTTTTCTTCCCCATACTTACACATGTCTCAAATATACTGAAGCCAGTGGAAGCAGCGTGAGCTGAACACAACAACTCTGCCCTAGACTGAATTTCCTAAGGCACACTCATTCCTTTTTTTTCTTCCTTTCTTTTTTTTCTGCTTTGCAACTCAAAGCAGACCTTGAAATCAAGGTCCAAAGCCCAGTAATTGACCATTAGGGGCTGGGATGTAGCTCGGCATACACGCACCCATTCCAGACGCCCTATGGGCATCAACTGGGAAAGATTTACAAGAACCAAAGTAGCGCGCTCACGTCCTTTAATTGGCACCATACTAAGGTGATCAGTCCCTGGATAAGATTTCACAATGCCTCTCATTAAAATGCCATTAATGGCAGCCATCGCGACTGCTTTAACTCTCAGCGGTTCCTATGATTTAATTTCCTGTGCAGTATTGTTTTCAGCTTCTTGCACAAAGCTCTGTGGCTTGCGGGGGGGCTTAGTTTCGGAAAGCGAGACTGTATTTTAGCCGGCCTGCGGTGCCATCATCGACCAGTCATCAGTCTGGGGAGCTGCGGTGGTCTTAAAGTGCTGCTGGCTCTCAGTGTCACCTTCAGGATGCAGCGGATTTGTTATCGAACTCCGACACAAGGTTTACATTTGAACTGAAAGGCTCTGTTTTGATGAACTTCCAGAAAAAAAAAGAAAAAAAAGAAAAAAAAAAGAAGTACAACCGCAGTTAACAACTACCTTTAGCTCTCAGTCTTATGGACGCTAAATTATTCAAAATGATAACCAACGAATGTAAATGCACCATTAACCGAGGAAGTGAAACTATTAAGCAATTACAAAGCGCGTCCCTCAAAATGGAACAAGCTGGACCACCACTGCTGCTTCACAACACCCAGCAGCCTCACGCACAAAGACAAGCCCCCCACATAAAATTAAAGTACGCATTACTCGTACCCCATCACAACCTACATCCAAGTGCCCTCCATCCAAGAGGGAGAATGTGCCAGGTCAAGCATTTGAATTAGCTTTGGGCTCATCCAAGTGAGGGATTGTTCTCTTTCACATTTGAATGGCACCTCTGGCAGCGTGTGAGGATGAAAGAATTAGGTTTATATTTTAGGAGGTGATAAGCATGTTACTGTAGTAAGAATCTGATAATGTGCAGAAAACAAGTGAATCCAGTTCAGCAGACCAAACGCCCACATACCATCTACATAACGTTTCAGATTGCAGGACAGATGCTTCTGATACCAAATCTGATTTTGGGATTTGTGCTGAGTACTGAGTACTGTGTAAAGTAATATTAAAAAAAAAGGTAAAAATAAAACAAGGTTGTGCTGTTCCATTTATAGAATCACAGAATATGCTTTGAGCACTAAAGCACTGTTTACATATGGATGCCTAAATTAACTAAAGGCGCTGTGTTGTTATATATATATATATATAATAAAATAAAAAACAAAAAAACACACACACACACACACACACAACAAACAAAGTGAACACTGAACAACGTGAATGTCTTACAACCTTGAAATGTCACAAGCGCAAGTCTTTTTTATTTACACACAGCCGCCAACTGCTCTAGAGCCAGTTAAACAGGACTGGCTAGGTTTTTGTAATAAAACACAGTTTGTCGCTGTCCAGTGAAAAACCTGTATGTCTATTTTTGGCGATTTTCATTTTTCTGTATCATTTTAACCCAACAGCTTCCATTTACATTGTCAACTGGACCAATACAAATGCTCCAAAATAGTTTGGACAACATTCTGGTTCCACTGACTTGCATGAAGTTTTGGGGCTCACCTGTAAAGTCACTAGTTTGGACAATATAGTGACAACACTGAAATATACACTCACCCTTTTGTCCACACTCTGAACATATATACATCCGTGCATGTCCAGCTGACCATGGTTAGCATGGCCTACCTCCACAATAGTCTATCAGAAGGCTTGTTTACTGCAATTATTACAATTAATAAAACTTTTTTTTTAATATATTTTGTTATTGTATGATAAAAACAATAAGGCCACACAATACAATGACTTCTTCATAGTTAAATAGTGTGCGTTAGGAACCCTAAACAGATTAAAACTATGTTGCGTGGTAAAATCACTGTAACACATGGTCTTGTGTAAGTAACTGCTCTATCCTATCTACTTTCTACTGTCACTAATTTGCTCCTACAAGACCTCACTGCAAACATTTCAACATAGCTTAGCAACAAATAGTAGACAATATGACATGATGTGAACTACAGTGTGGTCTGGAGTTCACCACAAGATCTAAACATCTATCCCTATAGCTTAAGAAGGGGGTATTCAGATGTGGGTAAGATGTTCACTCAAATGAGTGTCAGAAATGTATGTATGTGTGTGTGTGTGTGTGTGTGTTTGTGTGTGTGTGTATGTATGTATATATATGACAATCAGCATTGAATCAAGCTCTGCGGCTGGTAAGTACATCTTCTATAGCAACGAACAGCCACTTCCCAAGTCTCTTAGCCACTAAAGCCTGCTTACAGATGCAACACAATCTCCTCATATCGATTTGGCCATCTCCCTCAGGTTCCTGGGCCATCTTATTAAAATGGGATCTGATGAGCCACATGAAGCAAAACTGTAGTGAGTCTAATAACTTCAAGGACGCTAAGCTAAACACAGTCCAGGTCACGAAATATATTCATTTCTCCGTCTGTATTGAATGTCCTCCGCATCGAATTTCACAGAAAGAGCGCCAGAGATTCTTTAGCTAATCATATATAAATCTTAAATGGCTAAGACAAGGGAGCCCTTGAGAAGGGACTGTGTACAAAGCAGTATACAATAAAGAGAGCTGCCATTTATTTGCCAAAAAGAATGAAGAGAAAAAAAAAGAAAAAAAACTATTCTGAGCATTTCTTTTACTATCCAAGACTGACATTTCACACTGAGCTTGGGGTGTGTGGAATTTATGACAATTTAAACAGCTTCTTGCTGCCAGCCAAGCAGACAATGGCCACGGCAGGATTCCCCCACCGTGAGAGCAGTGGCTCAGATTTCACTTCACACACTTGCCAAAACCACATCTTCAAATGAAACCCCTCTAGTTCCCTCCAATGCAAAATACATTTAAAACTATTCTTCGTTTTGGCTCTTTAAAGCTAGCCCTGCATGTCAATGGCCTTTGGAGACTGATGAAGGGTATGTATATGTAATAGCGAGACCACAAAGACCCTGTTGATGCATCAGCTGGAGATTTCCCACAAAAATACAGTTTCATCTGGACCCCTAACCGCAAACGACGCAAAAAGAGATCAAAAATTTTAATTAAATCTTTTTTTTTAATCCAATCATAATAGTCTTTTCACAGATTCAAACAGTGAGGAGTGCAGCTCACTGTGCCTAAAACCAAATTCTACTTATCCATGCTCATTGTGAAGTCAGAACATTACTAAATGAAGATGACCAGCAGTATTTTCAAGTTTAGGAATACAAACTGTGATTATTTGGGAAAAAAATAAAATAATTGTGATTTAAAATAGTATAATTGTGATCATTCTGATCAATATTTGAAGTGTTTTCTTTAAATTTAAGATCAGGCCTGTAGAATCACACATTTTTTGCCCAAACACAAAATCAGCCAACATATCATTTTAATTTTTGGATGCTCTATGTTGCAATTTAATGATTTAAACAAAGTGATCAAGTGCACTCACTCAGTATTTGAACAATGCTGCTACACCTACAGCAAAACAATAATTCTGCATGACTACATAACCAGCCTTCAAGTGTCTGCTGTTTCTTTGATTCTTAATATTAATATTTAGCACTACATATTTATACAGGGACTGAAAATGAACTGGAAATTTTCTAGTCTGTTCTATGTAATCATTTATCTTTAGCCACACAGTGTGAATTTCAGGTTTAAAACATAGGACATGAGAACCAGCCATACAACATGCATCATCAGCACTTCCCTTGTTCCAAGCTTGGAAAAAAAAATATTTGTATCTTTTTGTTTTTTAATCTATATTTTTAATCACGTCTATCATTCACCTTATAATAACTATGAGGAAATGGTCTGTGTCAGCTTTGAGATATAGAAAACAAAACATTTCCTATATTTATAAATACAGGTCTAAACTAAGTGTACATTAATTCTTGTAGTGATCTTGGAGAGCATTGCCACTGTGCTTATGGATAGGGGGACTTCCAGTTTTGAGAAAACTACTAAACGAACAGCAAACAAACATTATGTCTGTTTATGGGGAATTAGAAGAAACAGAAAAAAGGTGATTGCTACAATGGCGAAACATTAAAAAAAATATTTGGGGGGGTTTCTCAGACACAGTAGACAAAAGGGGCAGACAAGTGGCATAAGGCGCACAAACCAGAGCAAGAGACTAAAAGACTTTGCCAACAGACAGCTTTTATAAACCGTGCTTCAATAAACCACTTCCTCCAGCACCCCGCCCCCCCTTGCCCCCCCTCCAGACTCCAAACAGGGGGAGAGAGTAAGCATTTATGGCTGAGTTCCTGTTTTGGACTGCTGCTCACAAGTCAACCCCCCCCCACCCTCCCCTTTCATTCCCTCTCTCCCTCCCTCTCTTCCTCCATCCCTCCCTTTTCCGCTCTTTTCATAGCAGTGGAGGAGGCAGCCCTCAGTCCCATGGCCCCTTTGTGCACCACCTATACAAGTAGGTACCATTTCTGCCCAGTCGTAAAACAATTACCGGCCCGTTCCTGCAGATGTTCGATTTGAAGCTCGGTCGCTGATGGAGCCGAAGGCTGGGGCTGGATGACGAGAGGTCACCGAGGAACTCTTCACCTACCCCCAATGTAGAACACATTCTGCAGGATCTACAGTAATTCTGCCCTTCTAAGGTTAGCAGCTTAGTGGCTGTAGCAATCAGACAGGCTGAGTAGGAAAATGCAGGCTAAGCGTTTAAATGTGCACATACCAGCAGATCCTCACAAAACAATGAGCTTTCCCACTCAAGGAGAAAATTGTTTACAAAGTATAAATATATATAACTGTGAAGAAGTCAGAGACCACTCTTTCATTTCTAAGCAAAACAGGCTTTAAGCACAAATTCATTATTCAGTGTCAGAAAACATAAAAAAACGTTTCCATGGCAAGCATAATATCAAATACAACAAAATTTCAATTGCCCACTCTTTACTCTCCCATTCAAGGATTCAAGGGGACTTTACTGACATTCACCACACGTGATACATGAGATGGAACCAACTTGAGTACCCAAGGTCCCAGTTTCCCCCCCAAATACAAATATCCAGTATAAAAATTAAAAAAAAAAACAAAAAAACAATAAAATAAAATAAAATCCTTCCAATCTTAAATCCAACAAGTTGGTAATACTCGGGCTGAACGATCTGTGGACAATATTTAATAGCAAGTGCACATCAACTTGCACAATGACCAGAACATCCAAGTTTTCTGGCTTCACACCTGAATGTTCTAAGCCAGAGTGCCAGTAATGGAAGTTTGGCTGGCTCTGATTGGTCTCCCTCGTCTACCGGCAGTTCACAAGCTCTGGGTTATTAGGTTAAAAACCCCAATTAAGATTAAGTCCCCATTAAAACTGCAGTGATTTCAACATAAAAACCATTCAGATAATCACCTGCCCAAACACACCCTGCAAATCTGAGCTGCTGTAATGACTTGCATATGGACACGATATAGAAAAAAAGACAAAGCAAAACATAAAAACTTTCAGAGATCAGAAAAAGGTACTGAAAGAAAGGTGGCTCTTAACAGCCACACAAGACCTACTAGACCACTAAAACTGTCCCAATGAAATAAATTCAAATAAAAAGTAATTAATTAAAAAGAAATCCACACATTTGTTCATCCTTACAACGCGAAAAAGGCTGCGAAGCTGTCAAGAGGCTTGTGTCTTTCAAAAACTAAAAGCAAAACGGAAGCCGTACTAACAGGCAGAGAGGCGGTCACCCTAAATACTGACAGAACTGATTACAGTCCCTGTGAAACACGCTGCACTGAAAAGAACACCTTCCTCATAATTGTCGTTTGAAAGGGATCCAATTGTTAAGTAATCTTGGACAACAAGCTGAAAACAGGTCGTCTGTCAGAGCGCTGTGTAAATTTGACAGTCCTATAGCAGCATAATCCTGGTTACATGCTTAACAGCAACAAAGGGTGAACCAAAAATGGGTCCTCACAGAGCACAGGCATGATGTAAAATATGAATGTGTCAGCGACATCTCCTACTGGCAAACGCTGCTCCAGACAGAGGACAGACATATCATGCCATACAGCCAGAGACCCAATTATTTCAGCTCCGTGTGCATGTGCGCGCGTGCGTGTGTGTGTGCGTGCGTGCAAGTGTGTACACACAGCCAGCCATGTGTGAGTGTAGGAATGCTGAAGGCATTGTGAGCTGGAAAGCCAGCGCTGTTGACCACACATTTCATGGGAATAACTGAACATGGAACGTCTCCGGTCGAAAACTGTAAGAACCCCCAGGAAACAGCCTAAACCAAATACAGTAGCATTCATGACATCGGGAAGCATACAGTGTACATTTCACCCTACACACTACTGAATGAAGGGTGGGGAGGGGGGTGGGAGTCAAACAAGAGGGTTTCTCATCTTAAGCACCTGTTTAATACTTGATAGTCTCCTGCCATTCACACAATACAGTAACGTGAACCCAGCTATTATCAGAGCAACTCTTGCCAGACACAGGTTACATCTACTCGTACAGTACAATGGAAGTTTCTCTATGAAGCGTCTCAGTCCCAACCGATAGTGTAATCTAATCTAAGCAGGAGCTAAATCTGTGTCTGGAAACAGTTTTGAAAATCTAAAAAAACCCAAAAACTGACCACATCTTCAGCAATATCACACTCCGTATAACACGAAAATTATATAAATATTATATACATATTTTATAAACATATTAGCTTAGGCAGACAACAGCTGTCCATGCACAAGTCTTTTTTTATTAAACAAACCTTTATACCACCGAACTACAGAGCAGACAATACAGAAAAAAACGTAAGCAACCCATTAACTCATCTGAAGGTGCAATGTACATCATACAACCTCTTAATAATCTGAGTTAAAACCTATCACTTTAATATCAAGTCTAATCAAAGACATTTTGATTGGAAACACAATAATACCACCTTTTCCATTCTGATAACATCACCTGATCCCCAAATTAAACCAATGGCAAATACACACTCCATCTAACCCAACTGTCCTAGGAGTTATGATATTTATACAATTACTTTTTTATACAATATTCAATTACATAAGAGTTAGAAGCTTATTTTTAAGAAAACTTATTTACCCTATTTATTTATTTATTGTGATTAGTATTTGTAATTTTAAAAGATATGTAATATCTGATTACAATAAGAGCAATAGTTATCAAATTAAGCAAAAGTAGCCAAAGATCTTTATTGTGCAAAAAAGTTTGAAAACACAACTAAACCATATATTACTGTACATTATAATTTATTACTGAACAATATATAGATAAACCTGTGGTGTGTACATGTAAGCACCCAGCAGCTTTTCTGGCTCTTTAAAAAACTGCTGAATGCTGTTTTACATCCACATGTCTCAGACCATTTGTCTCATACGTGCACCTCATTCACTCGTGTATCTCTCTCAGGGTCAGACTTTTTCCAGCTTAGTTACAGCACAGACCCCACTGCTGAGTGGTACAGAAGAGCGATGGAGGTGTAGCACAAGCAGGGCCAGTTGACTATGCTATCTCAAGGCTAAATCAAGGCTACAGGCTATCATTACAGCAAGAGCCTGGCAGTTCTTCTGTTTCCTCAATTACAAACTCAAGTAGCATTAACTGTAAGTGACTCAGTAATTACTCATCTGCCACTATGCAAAGAAGAATCCCACTGGGGCGTGTTCCTATGCAATGTAGCCATGAGCTTGTTTACTGCTGCTCGTCATTAGGGGTGTGCCATATCGTATCGTACACAATAATATCGCCAACATTTTTGAATATCGTGAACGATATTATAACCTGAAATATCGTGCCATATCACCCATCTCTAATTATCACATCAGGGTACTACTTTTTTAGAAGAAAAAAAAAACAAAACACTTTTCTCATTTCCTATTGTATATCTACTAGAGGCAGATTTTATCTGTCCAGTATCATTTATTTCACTTCAGTCCTGGATATATGGAGATATTTGGAGGGCATTATTTAGTATCGTGACATTCTGGATCATTGACTTCTGTTACAATCTGATAAATTCTTGTATTTTTTAATATCTCAGTTAGGGGTGTGCCATATCATATCGTATGCACTAATAAAATTTAATTTTCATTTTGTTGCAGTAGTGTATTCTTTAAATATTTTTTTTAATTCAATGTTTTGTCATATTGCCAAGAGTATCATTAAAATACCATGAAATATCACAATATTATTGTAGGGCCATATCGCGCACCGTTACTTGTTATCCCATACTGCTGGCGCGTAGCTTAGTTCTGTCTATAGGCACACATGTACGCATCAGAAACTGTTTTATAGTGCTGGTCATAGGTACCAGTATCTCAATCTCCGTTACTAAAAAAAAAACACTTAATATATTTGCACACAAACATATTTAGTCACGTTTTGTGTAAAACCAGTTTTTTTAATAAATAGAAAAAAAAATAAAGTTTCACATGTTTTACTTTGTACTACTGAACTATTTGGACTGTTGGTGCTAACAAGAGTTCCAACTAAATAGTTAAATTTTTGATGGACAGTATTAATAACTACGAGAAGGTTAATTTTTACTGTAATTCTCAGGGCTCTGATGATTTCACATGTTATTGTATAATTTGCCCTACTGCATCACTAAAGCAAACACTAAAACATCCCCACCACTTTCTACACTGAGTCCACCTTCTCCACTCCTTCCTTCAACCCTGCAGGGCCCATCTGCCCAGTAAGGATGGATGGATGGCTCCTCTGAGGAAGAAAGGTCTCTGACATAGCCTCAGTGAAAGAAGGGTGGAAGACTACACAAGCCAAACTGACATTTAAGTCATACTTGGCCTGAGGAGAGAGTTTGTACTAAGGACCACATAAGGGTCTCACCTTATCAGGCATGTGCATACAAAACCACAACCGTCTGATCAGCTAAAGCAACAGGCGGGCGGGCGGCAAAGTTAAAAGGATCCGAACAACAACTATAGAGGCTCAGCCAGAGACGCCCACAGGCTAACATGCTGACCTGATCATTAGGCGCCCGCAAAGGAGAGAGTGGAGGGGATGCTGGCGGTTTAGAATGGCTTGTATTAACATTAAAAACGTGAGAATGGGGCGAGACCTGTTCCAGCCCTTCTCATGTTGCGTTACGGATGTCTTAACTGCTTTAAGGGTATCAGGTCAAAAGGTATCTTTTTTTTTTTTAAGTGGATCTTTATCGGCTATAAAAAAACACAATCCAATTTGATTCCTTTCTTGTGCTCCATTTGCGGCACTGTTATAAATGGAGACTATTCACAACTTCTGGTAGGACCGCAAATGTTCAGAAGTTAACTGAGTGGTCTAAATTTCTGAAGAGCTGAACTTTTTTCAAAGGATCTCGACAACCACTTATGCCAGTGTCCATGTTCAGCTGCGGACAAACTTCAATAAAACCCACTTAAACTCACCACATATAAAAAAAGAAAGAAAAGGTTTGAGGAAATAAGCTAATAATAACACATTATTATTATTATTATTATTATTATTATTATTATTATTATTATTAAAGCTTAAAATAAGGTGATAGTATTTTAAAAGTAGCTGACAGACTACCACACCTACCTAAAGTGTATTGGTTTCTATTAACTACTAACCGATGCACTTGGAGCATCTGCTTTATGTTTTATATAAAACAAGTATCAGCTCAGTAACAGTCACTCATTCATCAGCAGTATTTAATGAGTATTAACAAGTATAACTGAGTATTTAACATACTCTATACCTTTGGATACAGACAAAAAGGGCCTAACATTACCGAGAATGCATCCTTGACTTTAACAGAGCAGCTGGCACAAGATTCAAATCCAACTAAAACCTAAAACCAGTTACTCTTGCCTGATAACTTCAAGCTACAAAAGGTGAGGACAGGTCCTCCACAATAACCTAGTCAAAGTTCATTAGTCTTAGCTGTGTTCATCTCAGGTCTTAGCAAGAGACTATGTAGCTACTACAAACAGGAGTACACGTCAGGAACCCCTGTGCAGGCGTGTACCGTGCTCCCAGGCGCCTTTACAGCTGTTCAGTTCAAAGTGGACACTAAGAGCAGAGACATTTCTCAGCTTATGAAGGTACTGGCTTATAGTGGAATACCTACATTTAGTATAGGTTGGAGTGTGAAAGTCCTACAATGGACTGTTAACAGTTTGGTTTATTATCAAACACAAATGAAAAGACCTCCCCGCATCCACCACATGTACATCTATCACACACAAGCTTGCTCAGAAGTACACATCACACCAACGTTAATACAAGAGAAAATAAGCAGAAACGCCAGCTAGCAAGTTCTTCCAATCCCACATTACAGCATGATGTTTAAAGCTATTCAACAAGCTGAAAGCGTAGGCTGGCTTTTGCGAAAACATTCTATATAGCTTTATGAAAAGGGCTTAGGAAAATGTTTAAATCTATAAAGAAAGGAAAATCTTGTGATGGCATGATATCTTTTTTTATATTTAAACCTTGAGGGGTGAAATCGAATAAAGCATTAAATCTACAAGTAACAAATTCATTACTTTTTTTTAATTGATTGTATGTAGAGTTGTATTGTATGTACAGTTTGCTGTGAATAATGAACTGCGTTCCCATAAGTCAGAAAAGGTAAATGATTAAACTAAACACAATAATTACATTTTTTACATTTTACACTCTTTTTGTTTTTTTAAGGCAGTGGGTAAATAAAGTAGCCACTCCCATCTCGGTCACACATACTGAGACTGATTCACACAGAATAAGAAATCATAAACGTCAGGGATTGGCATTACCCACCGCCCCATGGAAAAACAATCCCGTCCACACAGGGCTTTAGGCAACTTCTAATCACCAGTCAGAAGTCGGGTGCCTGCTATGGGATTAATGGTACAATGATTTCTCTTCAAGAAACACATTTTCCTAATTTCCCTGCATTTTTCTACTGACTGCAATGCTTCCACTCCCCAAGACCAAATATGATCATGCATCTTCACTGCTGGCATGATATTTTGTTTTGGATGAGTGCTTTATCTGGCTCATGTCTCCCTCCATCTGTGGTAAGACTGCAGAGAGTCTTGGGTTAAGCTGCAACAGATGAGGTGCATAATGGGAGGAGTGCATACAATTTAGTGAGAAGAATAAAAAATGTGCAGCTTTTCTGTTTTGATTGATTTGCTGTGCAATAGGTACACCCATGCCATATGCATCTAACGTAACAATGAATGTAGGCAGGCTGATATGATTATCATATACACAAATCTTATTACAGTCACCAAAGATAAAAGAAATTGTTGTTATTTTTATAACCTTGTTAGTTCCTGGTAAGAATTTAGTCTAGGCTGCTGACTGGTTAAATAAATTATATTCTTAAGCATGCTGTTAACATCCGTGCTTCATCATTCTGTTGGCAGTCTAATCCACTGAGTATATATACACCCATGTCCAGCACAACTACTCATTTAAGCAACATCAAACTCCAGTAGAGAAAAGAGAATAAGACGATATAGAAAATACAAAAATGGAAAAGAATGACAAAAAAAAAGAAAAGAAAAATTAAGACAGACAGAGTTCTCCTACCAATTCCTGAAATTATTTCTTTCGTATATTTGGCAAAAATATTATACCAAAATACTTAAGATGTTTTCAAGGATTTCATTTATTTTTTATTAAATTATTAAATTAATATTATTACGCAAAGTTTTTGATATAACGTTTAACATACTTTAGTGCAGTTATTCCAACTAAAGAAGCCTAACTATGCTGACTTTGTGATGAAACACGCAGTAAGTACAGTACATAAATATAAAATTCATGAAAATGAAGACTCAGTATCACCAAAACATGGTTATCAACCAAACCCTATAGGCAGTTAAAGCTTCGGAAGATGTTGGGTGTGCAATTTTGTTTACATGCCTACAATATTTCATTGTTCTTTTTCCCCCGCCTTCCATTATCATCAACATCATCATCATCATCATCATCATACTATTTCTCTGTTGGCGAGACTTCAATATTTCCTGCCATGTTAATGACATCATTTTCAGACATACTGCACTGCAACCTTAGCTCTACTGTACTGGGTCCTGTTGACTCAGCTCCTTTTGTCAGCCTCTAGAACATCTTCAGACTTACATCAGTGTGTGCCCATCAGTGTGGAAATATATTAACCAATGATATCATGTTTCACCTCCTCTTTCTAGCACCCCCACCTATTATCGAACAACAACCTTCAGTTAGACCCTCTCGGACACGCGATCACTCAGCAGTACATAACAGTACAGAAGGAAAATGCGATATGATTTCTTACTGCTTTAAGCCTTAGAGGTGTAACAATACACTGAGCTCACACTTCAGTTCTTAATTCTCACAATTCAGCAATTTAATCACACCATGTATAATCAAATCATATAAAAAAGACGTTGCACAGCATACTACAGACGACAGAGTTAGTGCTGGAGACAGCACATGTCAACATGGGCGTTCAAACAATGCAACAGCATTCAATTAATAACAGAACGTCCAGCCTGCATGACGGACATTTGCAGTTTCACACTTCAGAATCGACATCCTAATGCATCTTCATACCCCTATTAATCCCCATAAGCGGAGCACGTCTATGAACTCTACGTGCCCCCCTTTACTAAACTGCATGAACAAAAACAGAACCTGCCAATTTAGCATGCCTAAACCAACCGCTGAAGGCGTCTTTGATGACAAAGACAACACACTCTGCACTCACACCTGCGCTCCGCTGTAAAATTATGGTTAGCTACTAGCGACCACCCAAAAGCCACGCAGCTATATTTCAGCCATTTTTTCTTTCCCTAAGCTGGCGTAGACGGTCGCAGGTGAAATGAACAGCCATGTTCCAGTCCATTTCTTTTGAGTTGGTTACCCTACACACAACCCCCCCCCCCCCAACCCCCCCCCCCCCCCAGGTATCAGGTTTCCAAGGCTACACAGCATGGCCACTAATCATAGCATTTTTTCCCTTCAAGCCAGGCACATTTTCTTCCCTGTTTAAACGTGTCTAGCTCACAATGATTTCCCAGAAAATAATAATAAATACAAATGTATAATAACAATAACAACAATACTAGTCATGCACATTCATTTCAAAACATGTAAAACAATGAAGAACGTTTAAAAAAATAAAAAACTTTTCGTCTTTAATAACATATAACGTGTATGTGACAAAGGACATCTTGTGCATTCCTCTGGCACGGTTCAAACGCTGCTTTACAAGTGGAGGAATGCCACTTCAGACATGATTTCAGCAAAGGGCAAGTATAATAAACAAAGGCTTCTCTTTTAAGTGAACCAGGGAGGCATTTGGTGTAATATAGAACAGCTGCTGGATGGGTAATATCAAATAGAGGGAAGCTTCTTCAGGGGGTGGTGGGGGGTAAGCGAGACTTTTGGACAAGATAAAGTTGGAAAAAGCACCAGTGAGTGAGTGAGCGAGCATGAGCGAGAGAGAAAGAGAGAGAGAGAGAGAGAGAGAGAGAACGAGAGAGATACAGCTGTTCTCTTCCAGGGCAGCTTGGTGAGACTGTTGGTATTAAACTGTCAAACACACACTCGTCTGTGCACAAGCTTTCCCCTCTAAACTTCCCTCCCCGCTCCTCTTGACACTGGCTGGCCCTGATCAAAGCTTGGAGCCAGGGGGCCAGAGCGAAGGGGGTGGAGGGGGGGGGTTGAAGGAGCCTCACAGGACCCCAAATAATAAGCTCGATTGTTTACGTTACATATACTCCATAAACTGTGTTCCGTCTAAGGAAGCAAGTCTTCTATATTCAGAGAGCTTCCACAGAGAGCCCTGCTGTAGATCAGCAACAAGTCTCCATACCGAGCGGTGAAGCCCATCTTTAACATGCCCAACTGTGGAAAACTTCATTTACCTGGACTACGAGCGAGCAATGTGACTAGATATCATCATTAACGTGCTAGTGTTTGTTTACATGATGAATAATACATATTATTATGGGCATATCATTAAAGGAATACTGACTAAGACTTTTATCCTATTTATTTTATAAAAAACAGAGTAATTAGTCATGTTAAATGAGAAATGGTGGACAATTAACACTGTATGCATTGTTTTTAAGCTTTTAGGCACATTTTGTCTAAACATTGTGATGTGCATCGCAGTCATTTCTTTAAGTATCATAATAAAATATACACAGTTTAATAATGAACCACTCACTTCGGTTCAACCAGACAGAAACAAAAGCTGCGACATATTTTAAAAGGTTTCTGCAAAAATTCATTCTAAAATACATTAAAAACAAACAAAAAAATAGCACATTTAGTCTACAGTAGTTTAGCTCCACCCATTCATGCTGAAGTTATAAGGAGTGTTTCAGCCTGGACTGCTTCCTAAATGAGGTACAATGCAGGACAGCCAATCAGAACAGAGTTTTAAAAAGAAAAGTTTTTAAAAAATGAGTTTTAAAGTAAAAAAAAAAGCATTCTTTTTAATTGCGAGGGCTGAAGAAAGACTGCAAGAACTTCAGCCTTTAAAGGAGTTTGGTTTGGGAATAACGAAGAACTGCAGGTGCAGAAAACTCTTCTCAAACAACTTCTAGGTTCCAAGATTGATCGGGCTGGCGAGTTGAGCAGACGCTAAACAGCAGTCAAAAATGAGCCTGACTGTGTCATCCAGAGTTCACGCTGACTGTAATATCTTGTTTTCAGCGCTTCCAATCTGAAAGGACCTGAAGTTAACTTTAACGGTGATGTACAGCACCATTCACTGAACATAAACTCCCACTTCCCCCAATCCCTTCTGCATCAGGCTTCTGACTGTTTGTCAAACTAATTATAAACATTTCTTTTTAAAAAAGTCCCCTTCAGTAACTGTTCTGAAGACCCTCAGGAAGTACTTACACTTCTAATTTGTCATGGTGCAAAAAAATACATTAGGGTGCATACCATATTCTTTTAAAGGGGTGGGGGGGCGGATCTCTTAGGTGGTGTCAGAAGAAAGGATTTATGAGAGGTTAAGTATCCTCCTGCTGGTTTTGAACCTTTTCAGAAGGCCCTGCAACACATTTGTCAAGGAAGAGGTGGGGGGGTGGGATGGGATAGGGCAGTGGGGGCTCGAGGGGAGGGACGTTTAAGCAAACCTACATTTGACGCACCTCTCGTCATCAAAGGCCTTCAGAGGCTGTTTCAAGTAGTTTCCAAATTAGGCCTGGGTGATTTACAGTCTGCTCTAATGCTCCGAGAAAATAAATATGGTGGGGGAGATTTTCAGCACATTGTCACCACCAAGACACACGCACAGCTGGTGCCGAAAAGCACGGCCCCTACGGAACAGGCATAAACACGGAAAAATATATATTATCCACGTTTTTCCTCTGGTAACGTAAATCAAACCCAATACGCAACCCGGAGCACATGCAGAAATATATTTACACACGTGGAAAAAGTGGAAAAGAAAGATCTGCACTGAAAACTCAGCAGTCGTGCGGAGCTGAAGCAAAACAAAGCTCCAATTGGGTGTTTCGTTTTCCAAACTTTGTGGACTGATTCCGAGTATCGAGTTCACGACAAGGTTTACAGCGAGTCCACGTCATCCCTCGGCTTTGTTTTGATTCAGGCCACGATAAAAGAATACTACAAGCTCCAGTGCATGAATGAACACCACCCTGCTCCTTACTGGCTTGGGTCTACCACTTAGTCTTCACATATTTGGGGTGGGGGGGAGGAATACCCATCTCCTGTTGTCATGCCAACTGCATAAGATCATCACATTTTCATGCTCATGTATTTGTGATCCTTTCCAGACACATCGTGCTCTGCGTGCGGAAAAGAGGCCGAGAGGGCAGAGCGGGTCCCTCGAACTGCACAATCTGGTCCCAATAAAGCGTCTGCAACGCGAGTCGTGTGTAATGAGAGAGAGAGAGAGAGAGAGAGAGACAGAGAGAGAGAGAGAGAGTGACAGAGAGACAGAGAGAGAGAGAGAGAGAGAGAGAGAGAGAGAGAGAGAGAGAGAGAGAGAGAGACTGGCCCAATGCCCAGCACTTGTCACGTCAGAGCAAACCCCAACGCATGAGCGGCAAAGAAAGGGGAAACTACTTCAAACCAACAAAATATTTTAATTGATCCCTTCCGTCCTGCAAGCTCCACCATGTCCCCTGCAGTCTAGCACGCTAAACTCAACCCGGTGTGTTCATTCATTCACACGCTCACTCATTCCTTACCTTCTCCTCCTGGCACACTGCGCCAGGCACTACTGCCAAGATTCAGTATCACCATAGACCTGTATTCCTTCACAGTATACTCATGCTTTCTTAGTATTGTTACTTTATGATACACAATATCTTATAAACCTAACACAGCTTATGTGAACTAAACTGTAAGCACTTTGTTTTGTTTTATGTAATGTGAATAGTTGTGTAGAGCACAATAGGCAACATGCACTGCAGCTGTGCACTAGTACAGTAGTGCACTGATGCTACCATCATGAAAACTCAACACTGGTGTTTGACGTGTGGCGTAAGGATTAGCCACACGGTGGTACTGACATTACCGTTATCAGGAGTGTGTCAGGATCTTCTTCTGAGTATATAACGGATATGAGCAGTGATGCAATGAAAATTGACCAACTGCATGTTTTAGTACAAACAGAGCTTAATTAGTCCGGTTTGACTGGATTTAGCACAGGATGCTAAGTGAGGGATAAAATCAACGTATGTCACTGATTTACGGTCATTGATTTTTTTTAAATAGGAGTCTGTTGACTTGCATTTATTAATCTAATCATTTTGTCAGTTATGCATTTGCATACACCTGAGTAATCAAAAAACAAATATGGGAAATTCCAGCAGTACCTGGATTTCTGCTTTGCCTACCAGTCAATAACCCAACAGTCACCTGCTTTTTTTTTTTTTTTTTAAGTAAAACTTTATCTGAAAATATGAACAGAGATTTAATTTAGCTCCAAGAGTGGTTTGTTGCCATCTCGCTGCTTGCTCCTTTTAGCACTGGGCTGTATATTCACACAAGCACAGACTGAGCAATATAAAATAAATCAAGTTAACACATGCGCTGTATATATTTATTTTAAAATAATACAAAGCAAAAAAAAATGTTGTTAAGTTTGTAGCAGATAAAACCGCTTCTGCTAAAAGTTAAGTGTAGACAGTGTACGATCCGGGACCACTAGTTGTCCACTAGAGGTGGGCAATATGGCAAAAACATAATATTACAGTACTTAGACAATATGCAATGATCTTTAATTTAATCAGACATTCTTCAGAGAAAAAAAGCCAACAGTGCTAATGTTATATAGCACTAGCAAACCTGATATTTCTCATACTGGGTTCATCTGAATCTAGTTAAACGAGACTCATTTTGCTCTCTTTATAACGAAACACGCAAACAGTCAGTGTTCTACAAGTACTGGGGTATATAGTGTTATCAGGAAATGTATAATGATAACTATATATAAACATGATATAATTTATAATGATAAATATACACACACACAAAAAAAAAATTAAATAAATCACAAAACCAGCCAGAATCCTATAAATTGAGATCACACGTGTCCATATGCTTGAAAATTACCATAATGCAGAGCATAATCCTCAGAAATGTAATCCTTTAGGTTATGAATATGAAGGAAACCTCCAACCAAAAACATCAAACTTTCCAAAAGAATAAGAACTGCTAACACAAACAAGCCTCATCCAGCCAGACACCCTGCAACAAGACAGAAGTCAGACTACAAACTGCAAGAACTCCACAAGACACGTATCTCTCTCCACAACACAGCGTGTACGCGTACATCCAGCGCACAAAGCCCGCGTGCCTCACTTCCCATTAGTCCTCGCGGAGTTAAAAAAAGGGGGAGATTCTTTACCTCTTTTTGGCCTCGGAAAACTTTCGTGCAGGTGAAACACCACTTTCTCCACGAAGTGCTGGATGTTGCTGTGCTCGGGTCCGCGGACAAACACCATCCAGTCGTGAGTGAAGCCCTCCGCCGTGGGCTTCCTGCGCACCTGGGCGCGGTGTCCGAGCTCCAGCTTCACCTGAACAGCGCCCTGGAGCAGCAACACGACACGAATGAAACCATTCAACTAGTGCACTCTCTCCACTGCAGCACAATACCCTTACTAACTACACACATGCCGTCTCTCACTCACTCGCGGAATCAGGGAATGAAGGAAAAAAGGAGGAGGGGGGGTCGAGAAGATCAGGAGTGGGTTTGAGGCTTATTAAAATTTGTCCCATCTCACTTTTTCCATGGTGTCCCCAAAAAAAGGGGAGAGGAGAATGTCATGCAGCGGAGCTGATCGGTGCACGCGGAGCTCTCTGAACATATTCAAATACGACTCATTTAGTTTGCGCGCAGCCACGTACGTGCAGAAAGCCTCAACTCTCTCCAGCGCACTTCAAATGCCCCGGCCGGGAAATCCTCGCGTGCGTTTTAGCGCACGAGCCCCCTTTTTTCCTCCTCTTTTAGAAACAGCGAGAGAGCGAGAGAGAGCGAGAGGAGGAGAAGAAGAAGAAGGAGAAAAAGCAGCGTAGAGAGGCAAAGAGGCGCAAACGTGATCGGACGCTCCGGACACGGTAAAGCCGTACTCACCGAACCGGCCATCCTCGAGGCCACGGGGGACGATGCTATTTCATGGAGAATGAGGGTGAAATGCGGAGAGCGGAGATCGCGGGCGGCCGATGGCGGACATGGTCTCTTAATTGAGCTCTACCCGAGTTTCAAAGGCTGGGGAGCGCAGAGGCGCGCATGCGCACTGGGGCGAGGAGCGCGCACGCGCACGCACGGTGCGGCGCAGAGCGAGAGCCAATGAGGAGCGACCAAAGCACGCGGGCTGGACTTTAACCCAAAAACCTCCAGAAGACGGACACGCGCACTGTCCTCTGTTCACTCACACCAGAAAACAATCGAGTGATTTACTGATTTTATCTGTTTGTCGACTGGTGTAATATTTTCCTTCTCGTGGAAGTGATGGACGGATTTAATCACGTACACAGAAAAAAACATCACTTTCGTCGTTTTAAAAAAGGAACGCTATTATATTTTGATTTTGTTAGTGGACTTTCAGGTGGTAATACTCTCCTTTTACTACTTCAACTTTTATAATGTGTTGATAATTACAGACTTGAGAGGTAAACAAAGTTATTCCGAGTGGTTTGATGTGAAAATGCTCCGTTTTAAAGACACGAATCGACTCAGGACGGTTCACAGGGGCTCTGGATTTAACGGCTCTGAGATGTGTTTGTAAGTGCTCTGCCTGATTTCTGAGACACTGTTTCCCAAGAAGTACATTTTCCCATTATCATTATCACAGCATATAAAACTCACGAGTAGGTTCTTTTGTGGGTTTGGATGGTAAAAAATATCTATATTTGTTTTGCAGACACCACAACCCCTGGTTTCCATCACCAACACTGTAACGCAATCTGACTCTGCAAGAGCCATTTCACATCAAACCACTCTGAGTTACATATTAACATCTCAGTGTGTGATTTTGAAATATGTAAAAATGTCCCCTTTACTGCCAGAGCTTCCAGCACAGGTGGTTCGTGATCACTTATTTGTAATGTGTTGCAAGAAAGATAGATGCACATAGATTCATTGCTCCACAAGGATAAATTTAGAAATGACCTGCTGTACTTTACTGCTATTTTCGGACTATTCTCAGAGGCCTGTAGCCAAGAGATGGCCAATGCCACCCTAGAATGAAGTATGGCCGACCTCCTGGACACACCAACTGATAAAAGTGATGCAAGGTGCAATTCCAATCATCCATGAATTTCCATGGACTGCACAGGGTATTCAGACATTTTAACATTTCCAAACGACAGAGTGAAAACTTTCTATCACAAGAAATTCAGACTGCACAGGTAGTAGTGAACGATGATTTACCACTTCAGTCACTGCAAATCTTTAGAAGATCCACTGCAATCCACTGCAGTTCCCTTACATGACAGCCCGTACACAAGTGTGTAGAGAACATAACTGTACTGCTAAGGGACTTTCTGGAATGAAATGCAGCTACTATCAACTGTTATCAGTCAGCAATCATCGATAAAACATTAGTCCTGTTTAATGATGACAATCTGCTGTCAGGATAGTTACCAGTCAGTTATGAGAGTCTAATGATGCTGTATTTAATAATGTGGGTTCATTTGCAGAGCAAACTGGTGAGGGAAAGTGCACTGGGTCCCTACAGCAGTGCTGCTTTATGAGTTACATTATGAATGGTTATGTACCGTTAAGATGAGTTATCAATCAAACATTAGTCATTTCTTTTTACAGGATATCTTGTAGGTCACCATATACAGTGCTGCTGGCTTTATAAGCATTATACTCATGTATAACCTGTAGTAGGCAGGCTCAATTCAAAATGCTTTCTTAATTCTATATATGAATGTATTTTTGTGTTACATCAGCACAGTTTTGTCTGTCGGTTTACATTTGCCAGTAATTGTAGATGTGTAGATGTAATATGTTGTTCATGTGGAAATGATGGACAGATTTAATTATGTACAGAGAAAACCAACCCATTTTAAAAAAGGAATATTAGTTCATTTAGTAAATTTTCCACCACTGTTTCAACTCAATATGATCTCTGCTTCCGATTAGGCCGCCCAATTATAAAAGTTCTGTCAGTTAGACTGCATTTGTGAGGAGATGGGCTTTACTTTTTTTTAACTCAGTCACATTTTAGTCATAGCTCATATTCTTTGCTTCATTTCGTTCAGCTCTCTCACTTTGGAGCTAGACTTCCAAAAAAAAAGTTAATAAAGTTAATAAAGTAATAAAGTTTCTTTCCCATTTAAATATATACTGGATATACTGGTTATATTTACTTCTACCTAATATTAAATTGAATTAACAATAGTGGGATTAGTTAAAGCTGCTCTAGACACCTCTGTCTTATAGGAACACTCATGATTAGGAATAATTAGGATCATCTGACAACTTAAACCCACAAACTAAACTGTGTGGAATGAACGTTAGTCTACTTGTATCCACAAAGCACAGTTGAGATACTTGGGCTAACCGAATGAACCTCAGCCAACACAGTCCAACTCTCTGGTATGCAGTGTGGTGTTTAATCTGCACGCATTCATTGTATTATCATTCATCTTTCAGTTACACAGTACAGTTGTGTATTTGAATAACTACACCTCACCCTGCTGACTCATTATGGTTCTTTCTGTGTACTTATGCAATGTTAAGAGTACTGATTAGGGCATTTGAGAGGTGATAGAATGTTGCCTGACCCGAGGAGGGGTGGAGGGCATCTTTTAAAGTGTAATGGGAGTAGATATGTCCTGAGGCAATAAGAAGTTAAAGGACACAAATTCTGTGTTCACCCCTAATTGACATGTGTGTGATTTTATTAAAACCATCTCTTTGTATTTACACTCATTGTCTGTTTACTATACAGGAGCACTTTGTAGTTCTACACTAACAGACTCTAGTTAATCTGTTTGTCTACATATTTTGTTAACCCAATTTCCACCTGTTATTTAGTAACCGCGACCCCTTATTCCATTACATGACATTGATGTGGTGGTTGTGTGTTAGTGTGTGTTGTGTTGGTACAAGTGTGGTCAGGCACAGCAGTGCTAGAGTTTTAAACACTGTGTCCACTCACTGTCCACTCTCTTAAACATGCCTACCTTGTTGATCTACGTTGTAAATGTAAAGTCAGAGACGATAGCTCATCTATTCATTTGTTGTACAGTTTGTGTTAGTCATCCTCCAGTCCTCCAGACACTGTCCACAGGACGCAGTAGGCTTGGTAGTTTTAGCTGATGGACTATTATCAGTCCAGCAGTGACTCTGAGGTGTTTAAAAACTCCAGTAGCACTGCTGTGTTTCATCCACTCATACGAGCACAACACAGACTAACACACCACCAGCACTGCAGTGCTGAGAATGATCCTAATAGTACCTGCTCATTGGTGGTCTAATGTGGGTCAAGTCCATTGAAGAACACGGTGAAAGGGGATATCAAAGTATGTAGAGAAAGTTTGTAATAGTAGTGCTCCTATGTGGTAAATGGAGCTGATAAAATAGACGACGAGTGTAGATACAAGGAGGTGGTTTTAATGTTATGGCTGATCTGTGTAAATAGACTCTTCTGATTGAAAATGGCAGCTGACTTTTCTAATGTATTCCAATTTCATGCAATACTGACCAATAGAAATGATCCAAAATGATCGGAAGTGTAAACACTTGTTCTATTAAACCAGTACTATGTAATATATTTGTTAAAACTGAAAGAAGCAGCATTTCTGAGTAAAGTGTGTTCTTGCGTCTCTGCGAGTCCCCTTTAAGGCTTGAAATAATCATGTAGAAGTCAAAGGTACGGGAGTTTTTTGGACTACTTTAAAAGTCTTTATGTATTAACATCCCCGGCTCAGAAAGAAGGTCTGATGCAATGTTTAGGTCTCAGATGCAACATTACACTGATGACAATAACAAACAATACGCTCAAAGCCTCAGAAGACACATGTTTTACCAAGTTTTGATTGAGTTCTCTTTGAATAGTCTTTCAAAGCGCTCTGTAAAGTGAGATTCATTTGCTTGTGGGGGTCCAACATGCAATTACATGTTTCTACCAGAGAGGTCTTTAACGTTCATTCAGAATAAAAAAAGTGTCTACTGTACAGTCACCAGTTTGGTGATAAGGCATTTTGCAACTGTGTGTAAATTACTTATGTTCTGATTGGCTGCCGTGCATTAAATGCCTCATTTAAAATGCAGTCTGTGCTGAAACAGTATAACTTATAACTACAGTGTAAATGGGCAGGCTAAACTACTGTAGACTGAATGGGGAGGTATATGTAAATACTATCCAATACCTATATAACTCAAAACAGGCTGTTTTTAGGCTTCATTTTTCACTTTAATAACATTTGCATGTTACATCAAACTCCTTTATTTAAAAAGTGGGGAAAATGCAGTGTTGGCCTCTTTTAAAGTTCACATCAGTGTGTGAGTTTTGAACAAGTCTTTCTCTGTTGAATGAGAGCTGCTGACACTGGAGTTACATCCTGTGCAGATGTTGTGATAGCCATGTGGCTAAGGCATGTGACTAGTGATAACCAGTAAACCAGTGGTAAGCAACTAAGGACACTTTGCTGATTTTAGGAAATACTTATTATTTACATATTTATTATTTATTCACCAACAAGTACATTCCATGCTCTCTTTCATCCACACTGTTCAGCTAAAGTTCAGAGTGCTGCTGAAGGAGCAAGAAGTGATTGCAGTTTGCACCTGAGCACTTAGTGGAACATGATCTGTGCTAAATTTTGAGATTGAGTACTGTTCAAGCAGCTGTTGCTAAAAGCCTGCTGAGACCAGACAGCAATCGAGCATGACAGTCTAACGACACTGAAACAATTATATCCAGATTTCACAGATTTTTCTGTCTAGTTAAATGGTGAAGATGTAAACAATGTAATTCAGAATAGCTTGGTGTGAAATGCTGTGCTCTAGAGAAGTCAGAATTGTTCACAGTGGTGGTGATAGGAACCAGACTTCTAAAGACTTTAACTTCGCTTCTGCATTAATGGCAGAGAGGTACATGACAGGGGCGTAGTGAAGGGGTGAAGTGTGGCCACTCTTCTGACCTCCCCAGTAAATAAAGTAAGACACTCATCCATTATCAGTGAAGCAGTCAACACAAGGAAGTTCTGCTATTTTGTGTGAACGATTTTACTGTAAAAAGTCAGGACAGTTACAATCTGACGCTACACTCAATAAACGGTATATCTTACAGGCCAGTGAAGGAAAACATCTACAACAGGAAAACATTTAACCTAAATGAATCTTTAGTGATGAATGGGGATTACTGCAACACTACTGTAACTGAATATGTTCAACAGAGGAAGCAAAAGCCCAGAAGTCCTGAAGTCCAGTGTAGGACATTTTGGATATTAAATGAAACCGCAATATCTCAGATTATGCCAAAAAAAAGAAAACAATATAAGCAAGATACTAGGTTTCATAAAGATTTAGTGGAACCATATACAGCACATTTTCCATGTATTAAGCTGAACGACTATTCCACAATGCAAAGAACTCAAAGGGTTCTTTGAGTGTTCACAGTTCTATACAGCAGGGTGCTGTTACAGTTACTATGTTAAGCTTGTTCAAACTGAGGAACCCTTGTCTTTTTCAAATTGGTTCTACATAGAACCATCTACAAGAACAAGAGGTTCTTTGAGTGTTCATGGTTCTATCTGGAACCCTTATCTTTATTAAACAACCAATGAAAAACCTTTTTTTTAAATGTGTAGCTTATGAGTAATAAATGTATAATATTATACGTGTTTTATTGCATATTGGTAGCTATAGAGCACTTATATGTGTGTATACTTGATATATGTGTGAATTATATGTCCCATATTTGAAAGTGTTCAGTTTTAAATACGTTGGCACGACATATTTGTGCATATGTGACCAATATAAGCTGATTATATTTGACATATACGTAATATATTAAATATATATATTGCTTTATATGGGACTGCATTCCATATTGTGATCAAAGGGGAAAGCAAAGGGTGCAGACTGAACGTCAGCTGGAGCTGAGATGTATCTTTATGTGGTGTGATGAGTTCAGAGTTTGTCAGTGTCAGGTTTAATATTCCAGCGCGCAGCTCACAAGCGCATAAACGCCTCGAGCCATATTTGAAGTGGAATATTTCGAATCGCGTTTTGAGCGGGCGCGTGGTCCTCCTCGCGCTCCGTACTAGCATGTGTTGAAGAGTGGCGGCTGTGAGTCGGAAGAGCGGAAAGTTTAGAGATCTGGTAAGAGACTTCAGCTAACCTCGTTCCTCATGTAGCTCACACAGCCTTTCCAGGACGAACAGTTAACGAAAGATCCGACTTTTTAATCCGGGCTACCGTAAACATCAGACTCAGACCTCAGCTGAAGTTAGCTTCTCATTCGAATTCCCTGTTCCACCTTAAATGGAGCTTCAGAACTAAACTGCTGCACCATTTAAGGTCGAATTGGATATAAAAAAAGAAGGCTAGCTCCAGCCACGTCTTTCTTCAGGGTTACTCTTAATACCGGCTCCGTGTTTACGCTGTGGTTCAGCTACTAAGCTAGTAAAGCTAGTCCTTAGAGAACCGTTAGAGATCCTCAGCCAGTTCAGCTCTGTGTGTCCGTACATGAAGTTTGTATGGAGGCTATAAACTTGTTTAGCACTGCTACTTGATTCATGTGAGTGTCTGCTGTAATGCACAGACCTGCAGCTGCTGGAGGAGGACGCGGCTCGCCGGTTACAAAGCTGAGGTCAGCATCAGTCTCGCCGGCTTCTTGTTCGACTGACTCAGTTCCACCTTAAGTCATGCAGCAGCGTTTAAGGTGGAACGGGGAACAGGGCGAATAGGGAGCCAACTGCAGTCTCATCACAGACAGGTCTCCATAGGCCCACTGCAGTCCTGTTACGCCGCCCGTCCTGACCTCTCTGTGTTGTTCTGTGAAGTGATGGACAGAGCAGCGGCTAGACTTGGCTGGCTGTTCGCAGCACAGAATGGTCGTAGACAATGTAGTATTATTTGTAGACACACAGGCAATGCAGAGCAAGCAGTCCAGAGCCAGCCACATTGTTTGCAGCTAAAGGAAGTAAGTGCAGCAGCCTGGAAATCCCTGGAATATTTCCACTTCTGCACTTTGCTGACCAGCTGCTCTGTTTGCGAGCCCCTTTCCTTTATTCGGGTTTGATTTCTGCTTGCGCACTCAGTCTTGGAAGAGATGCCAATCCACAGCGTATGCTATACAGTGCTAGTGCAGCCTGATCAGACACTTAAAGGCACATGGAACACTGGATAGTATTTTAGGTTCATACACTCCACTGATACAACTCTATACATTTCTATACATGCATAATATTCCTCCTACAGCAGTTACAGCAGACAGGCCCCGCCCTTTAGCACTGAAGTTATAAGAGGTGCTTCAGCCTCTATAAGGCATATATATATATATATATATATATATATATATATATATATATATATATATATATATATATATATATATATATATATATGCCTTATAGAGGCTGAAGCACCTCTTATAACTTCAGTGCTAAAGGGGTTATACACCACAACAGGGTTCCAGCATTTTTCATGTATAATGCCTATATATATATATATATATATATATATATATATATATATATATATATATATATATATATATAGGCATTATACATGAAAAATGCTGGAACCCTGTTGTGGTGTATAACCCTATTCATGTGTACAGTGTTCTAATGAGTGGATAATATTATAATGAAAACCCGATCTAGAACCTGCCAGTCATATTCTCTTGCTTTATGATATGTTATTTATCTAATTAAAGTACCTACAAGCGATTACACAGACCTGTGCCAGACATTATGAGGTATAATGTGTGCTATATAATGGCTCATAAATGTGTTTATATAATAGGACTGTGAATACAGGATTCATATAAATTGTTACCAGAAATCTAATAAATAACCAGAGTTTAAGGGGAGGCAAAGTAAAAATGAATATCATTAGATATGAACCCATATTGCATCATCAGTGGACCTCAGAAGTGGAAAAAATTGACAAGAAATGTAGGCTATGGGCCCTTTAAACACTTGCTGTGAAAAAAAATAAAATAAAAAAAGCTGCAAAAAGCAGCTTATCTATATGACATTTATATACACACATAATATTCCTCCTACAGCGGTTACAGCAGACAGGCCCCGCCCTTTAGCACTGAAGTTATAAGAGGTGCTTCAGCCTCTATAAGGCATCTGAACGTGGGGTTGTTTAAATATCACCACAGTCAGGATACAACCAAGTGTTTCCCAAAACTGTAGCTGTACAGAAGAAGGACAAAACCTTTAGTGTTGATTTGAAGGTAGGGGAGCAAGATTAATTTTTTTTGCTAAGTAATTTTAGCAATTAAAAACCATCAACACTTCCTATAAATCCTGTATTCCTAATGCTGTATAAATACATTTATATAGCATGATGTGGCATACAACTTTCCTTATAATAGCAGACACAAGCATGCATAAAAGTAGTCATAGTTACATGCATAACAAGCAAGAGTACATGACTTTATAAACTCAGGCTCCGTAACTAAACATAAATTGCTTTGCCAAATTCATACTACATACCGTCGCTGTCCAATAAAAAACAAGTAACTTCAAAATAGTAACTTTACAGGAGAGGCCAAAAACGGTCTTAACTTTCAATGGAAGTCAATGGAACCAAAATTATTTCGGAGCCTTTCTATTGGTTCATTCAACATAACATTTTCACACAATGTGAACCATAGCTGTGATGTTCAAATGATGTAGAAAAATGAAAATTGACAAAAATGGTTTTTCATTGGACAGTGATGATATACATGCTACATTTTTTAAATATTTCAAATGTGATCAAGTGCTGCTTCTTTTTTTAGCTGAGAGTATATAGGCATTATACATGAATGCTGGAACCCTGTTGTGGTGTATAACCCTATTCATGTATACAGTGTTCCAGTGAGTGGATATTATAATGAAAACCTGATCTAGAACCTGCCAGTCATATTCTCTTGCTTTATGAAATGTTATTTATGTGATTAAAGTACCTACAAGCTATTACGTAGACCTATACCAGACATTATGAGGTATTATGTGTGCTATAATAATGGATATTAAATGTGTTTATATAATAGGACTGTGAATACAGGATTCATATAAAGTGTTACCAGAAATCTAATAAATAACCAGAGTTTAAGGGGAGGCAAAGTAAAAATGAATATCATTAGATATGAACCCATATTGCATCATCAATTGACCTCAGAAGTGGAAAAAATTGACAAGAAATGTAGGCTATGGGCCCTTTAAACACTTGCTGTGAAAAAAAAAAAAAATATCCAAGTAGTTTCTCAATGTACCATGATGATCACCCACAGTTTTCTGATACAGTGAAACTAATAAGCTGCAGATGTGACATAGCTAGTCCTGGTTCTCCAAAACATCACAGTAGCCTATTAAAATGGTCTCGACAGCTCCAGATAGCGTTCGCAGTGATGCTCGCTCTTGCCTGGGTTTTTTTTTGGTATTGTGTTACTTTTAGGAAACCAGCTCTAAACATTTCGTCATGTTCACAAAGTCTTCCACACTAAGAGTTTGTGTTGAGCCCTACCTGTGATCCTGTGTAGAAGAGCACTTGTGTTTTCCTCTGCTGCCTGAAAAGATGTGACTAGTTAAAGAGAGAGAGAGAGAGAGAGAGAGAGAGAGAGAGAGAGAGAGAGAGCGCAGAACCATGCTGGCTTGTCAGTTATCAGTTCTGAGAGGGTGGGGCAGAGTAAGTTGGACTTCAGTCCTCACTATCATGTTGCCCATGTTTGAATATGTGCCTTCACGTCCCGTGGCCAGCCGGCATCGTCAATCAGACAACAGCTGGTAGCCCATGACTCGGCATTGTCATTCACTATCAGAAAACCTGAGACTCCAGCCGTCAGCAACTGTCCGCTGTTGCTTTGGCCAAAGGAGTCTTGTGAATAATGCATTCTGCTGATGAAGAGATGTGTGCCGTCCACCTGTCAGTCACTGTGTTTACAAGGCGTGGTGGGGGGATTTACTCAGTAGTGTGTTTTTTTTTAGCTGGATAGAACATTCCTAGACCGTTTGACTGTAGGGTTTGGTTCTGAAGGTTCTGTTACTGTGTGAATAGAGATTGATGTTATAGCTGTAGCTGTTGGATTGAGATGCTCACGCTGAGCTGCTATGTTTGCCCAAGTATGGATCAAATTGTATCAGTTGATGTCATTGTGAGTCAGTTATCATGTTGTGTTTCAGTTTGTATCGTGGCATGTTTTCAAGTGAAGGGGGGTTTCAGGGAGGGTCTCTGAGCTGAGTGCCTTTTCACACGGATAGGTGGGAGTGGTGGAGGGGAAGGATGGTATTATTGATTAATATTTTCCTGGCTCGGTGATGCAACCAAAGTCTTTACTTTAGACTGTACTATATAGAGGGATAGAGTAAAGCCGTGGGTGAGGAAGTAGATATTGCAATGACAACCTGAAAAGCAATAAATTATAGAGTATAAAGAGGAGGGGTTTAACGATACACTATTACCCACGATTTGGTTGGGTTCATGCTACAGGATCCATGTATCCATATTCTTACAGTATGTTGAACTTATTGTGAATGAAGTTATGACTGTGTTGCTGTTGTGCAATGTTCTACTAAGGCTGGAGCTGGGAACAGGAGAAGCGGAGTGACATGTTTTTTTATTTTATTTTCATGTTTAATCAGTTCAGTTACATTAGATAGCATTAGGGGGTTGAACTTCCAGCCATTTCATGTTTAGTTGAAGCACACAGTTTAGTTGAAGCACACGGCACAGAGCGTAGGCGCAGTGGCAGCTTAACCCACATGCTGGTAATTTGGTTACTACAGGTATTCACACTTGACGGACACAGAGCACCACACTGTTGTGTTTCTGTGTGAAATACTCCTTCAACTTTAGATGCATGTGAGCAACTGTTTGTAGCTGCAGCTTGCACTCCAGAAAAATCCATGCTTTCCATGCATCTTATTATTTATCATTTTACACACACTGCACTGTTAGATCTACATGGACACTATGTGACTTTGATTAGGGTGAAAAATGCCCAACTGCATTTTTACACTTCTATTTAATCCCTTATGATTTGGTCCTGAAATGAAACCAACTGTTTTCCCATTTTTGGTAAACACATGAATATTCAGATGAGCTCTGCTCTGCTTTGCTGGTTTACAGTGAGGCACTGTGATGACACACACAGGAGCAACATGTAGAAACACACACAGACTTAAATACTAAATAAAATAATGACCCTCTGTGAAAAGTTAGATCGTCAGATTGTTTACTTAGCTGTGCTGGATACTTGGAACTTGCTGCTGGCTGTCAATCTCAACATCAACACAACTCAGCAGTAAATGAAAGTTACTCACTATGATATTTTCAGTTTAGAATGATCTGCTTCAACCAACAGGCAGTTGATAAAATCACACAGCATGGCTGCTACTTACAGGTTGTAACTGGGGTTGAGATGCTGAGTAACGGTACTTCATATTGTCCAAGGTTTGAGTATCTGAATGGAGTGATAGATGCAGAATAAACACAAACGATGTGGAAGCTGAAGTTTGCTTCCTGATTGGCAGCTTTTTTATTTTATACTTAGGTTGTTTCACCTTAAATAAAGTCAGAGTTGTATTCTGGCACCTGTACAAGCTCCAGCATTTAAGGTGGAACAGAACATTTGATGAAGAACCTGTAAATCGGAAGCTTGTTTAAACAAGAACGTTAGCCATGTCTGGAGCTAGTGTAAGTGAATTTTCTTTGGTGTAAATATTAATGCATCAAGATTGTAAGTAAGTAACAGTTCAGCAGAAGCAAAACATTTTACTGCTGTCTTCTATAAATGTTGGATTCTTTAAACAGTTTGGCATTCACTGTATTTTAGTTTCGTATACTGAACCCCTGATTCAACTATTCCGGTGTAAACACCAGTGTTTTCCATCCTATAGCAGCTTAAGTCAGGCTAGTAGTTCTATACTGTTTATCTTGTATTGAGTTTTACAGTAGAGAGGTTCTCGCTGACTGTATGCAGGAGACTGGACTTTAACTAAGTCTGCCTCTGCTCACCACTGCTGCTCCATTAGCTCTGCCTCCTAATAATCTAATAATCTCCCTCGTGCTCCTCTGTTCATGTGGTATGTCATTTGCATATCCATTCAGTCATCACAGCCTTCAGCCTTGTGCTCTTTACAGAAACTCTGATCACAGTGACCATTGTGCTGCTCTGTGTCGTTTTGATTCTCAGCACTCAGCAACGACACTAACATGATGGTGATGTGTAAGCGTGTGTTGTGCTGGTACGAGTGGATCAGACACAGCAGTGCTGCAGGAGGTTTTAAGCACCTCATCGTCACTGCTGGACTAAAGATAGTCCGCTGACCCAGAATGTTCAGGCAGTAGTGTACTCTGAGCACTGATGAAGGGCTAGAAGATGACCAACACTAACTGTGCAGTAACAGATGAGCTACTATCTCTGACTTTACATCTACATGGTGGACCAGCGAGGTAAGAGTGTCGAATAGAGTTGACAGTGAGTGGACAGTGAGTGTCAACTCCAGCAGCACGGCTGTGTCTGATCCACTCATACCAACACAACACAGACTAACATGCCACCACCATGTGCCACCAGCAGGGGCCCTGCACATTGAAGAACAGAGTAAAAAGGACTTTATATATATATAAAGAGAAACACGCATGGCCGTCCTAGACATAATGTATTAAAGGGTACCTCGCGACCATTTCCATGTGGACACAGCGAAGAAAAAATTTTTTTGGGACTTTTTTAAGATTGGTTGTGCAAGTTGATTAGAAATTCTCTGAATTACCTTCTCCGCGGCGCAGAGACAAGCAGGTGTTTTTCTTCGTTTTCAAAATACAAAACTACGAGCTTATCCACCATCACCATGTTTGATACTCCCAACTGCCCTCTACTGGACATGTTGCTCAGGAACCATGTGAACGGAGCTGACGCAGAGAAGTATGAGGGCAGTGACGGCTATATCGCTTCAAACGTACGCAGACGGAGTATAAACCAGCCTTTACATGTTAATACTTTTAAAATCTGTGTTTCTGTGTGAAACACTCCCACAACTTTAGATGCACACAGATAAATCCATGCTTTCAGCAGGCGTGGCCATCTTTGCGATGCATTGACTCATGTTATGCTAATCAACGTAATTGTGTAATCGATATATATATATATATATATATATATATATATATATATATATATATATGTGTGTGTGTGTGTATATGTGTGTGTATAGATTATTAACACATGTCTTGTATGGTTATTAATAATAAATGTACAGTGAACAACACCTTGATTTTTTTTTTTCCCTTTTCGTGCTCTTGTCTTGTTCTTGTCTTCTTCTCATCTCTCAGTCTTAACTGAGACTCTATGTAAATGATTAGTCTTGATTTTAACTTGATGTATCCAGGTCTCGGTTTCAACCTCTCCTGTGGTGGTTTTGCCTACATACGACCTCACAGTGTGTCTTTACCCCAACAGTGTAGATCAACTGCAATGATCTGAAGGGATGAATGAAACACTGAAGAAGAGATTTGAGTTCCCCAACTCCCTCATCCAGGCCCAGGTAAGCAGCACACTAACAGTGTGTAATGTGTAAGGGTTTTTAGTGTCTGTGGGTGTCTGTGAAAGCTGCTTTTATCCATTAACAGAGCTGCGTTTAATAGATCTGGTAAAGTTACCCTGTCATAACCCATTGTGAGAGGTTTTGATGCCATTGTTCACCAAAAGTGATCCTGAAATGGCAATTAGAATATCAATACATGCAGCTGATTAGAGCTCAGAGCCTCTTCCTCTGTGTTAATAGCAGACTTTGTTCTTCCAGAGTCCCGCTGTACCCTTTCGCCTTTTAATCTCCTTCTATCATGACAAAGGAACTGCTTGAAGAAGATGATAAGTGCTGTTAGACATGCTGTCTGGAGTTTGATTACCGAAGTTTAGATGTTATTCAGTCTCTCTGTGCCTGTAGGCTGTGAGGAGTCTGGTTACTGCAGTGTTGAAGGAGAAGGGCCACAATGAGAAGATATCAGAGTCCACTACTCAGGTGGGTTGTACGCTAACAACAATAGCACAATACAGAGGCCGTTGACACTCGGCCAACAGCTGGTACTCTGGTTTTGCTGTCATGTACGCCAATATTCACTTACCATTTCCTCAGAACTTTGATGTTAAGGTTTTAAAAAGGGGGAAGAAGTTGGAGGGTTAAGTTCAAACTAACTTTACAAACGTTTTAAATCCCCCTGTTAAATTTAAATTTACTAACTTCTTTTATTTGTTGGGTCAGTTAAGGCCTCCATTACAGGTAAGGCAAGGCAGGTTTATTTGTATAGCACCTTTCATACACAGTGGCAACTCAAAGTGCTTTACATAAATAAAGAAATAAGGCATTAAAATAAATCAGAAAAGAAAAGAAGAAAGAAAATTAAACATAAAAATGAAGAATGAGGTTCAAAAGTACTGTTGGACTGTGTGCTGAGGTCAATTCTTCCAGCTTATGTTTTTTCTTTACCGTGAGTTACTCCCGCACCCCATCAGAGCCGGCTCCGTATATACTGAGGCACAGTTTTATTCCAGAAACTGCACCAAAGATTTCACTTATGTCATCATATAAGTCTGTGATTCCTGTCACCTTTCTCTCAAAATGGGGTTGCCAGGGTCCAGCCCGCGGTATTAGCTCCCCCTAGGGAAAGCCTCTGTCTCGATTAAAAAGAAAAAATATAATAATATTAATAAAATTAAACATAAAAATGAAGAATGAGGTTTTAAAGTGATGTTGGACTGTGTGCTGAGGTCCGTTCTTCTGGCTTATATTTTCAGAGCCGGCTCCGTATATATTGAGACACAGTTTTATTTCAGAAACTGCACCAAAGATTTCTCTTATATCATCATTTAAGTCTGTGAGTCCTATCACCTTTCTCTCAAAATGGGGTTGCCAGGGTCCAGCTCGCGGTATTAACTCCCCTAGGAAAAGCCTAGAAAAATATATATATATATAAACAAAAAAAAGAAAATTAAACATAAAAAATGACGTTGGACTGTGCTGAGGTCCATTGTTCTGGCTTATGTTTTCTTTACTGCTTCTTTTTTCCATTAAAGAACTCTGTTGTCCCTTCCCTCTGTGTCAGTGGTTCTCACACTGGTTGTGTTAGGGCCTTAAAGCAGATTTAAAGATGATGAAATTGCATGTTATAGGGACCTCAATATCTTCTACAGTCCAAGTTTTATTAGTCTAAATGAATCTGTGAAACAAATGTATGTAAAATATTATATACAGCTGAACCAGCCTGGGGTCAGACTGACCCCAAAGAACACAGATGCATCAGGTTCTTTTTATTTTTGCTGGTTATTCTCATTAATTTTTGAGAAGTCATTTATTATGAGGCAAAACTGAGGTGATTAGTTAATTTAGAAACAGTAAATAAGGTCGCTTTGGCTCTAATGATTATAGGAGTGTTAATACACTGCGGGTTAAAAGATTTGCCTGGAATTTAGTTTAGATCATGGATTTGAAATTCATCTAGCCAGCGTGATAAGAGTAGTTTTTGCTCTGGTCCCACCCCGCGGCCCGTATGTTTGGAACCCTCCCCCCGTATGTAAAGCGAAACACAGGTTGGTGTTGAATTGATCTTTGATCTTCTCGCCTGAAGGTGATGTGCATTTGTTTATGTTTTGGATGGCAGGGTGCTGCGCTGGAGGCTCTGTGGGAGCAGTGCAGCAGTGAGAGTGGGGTGGTGCGCTCAGCATGCTGTGATGCGCTGGTGCTGCTGGTGGAGCAGGGTCACGCTGAGCTCCAGTATGTGCTCAACAGCATCCTCAACCTGCTGCCCTCTGCAAGGTACAACACCCCGACCAATCACAGTGCACATGGCTAGTCAGTAAAAAAGTGTTTTTGCTTTTTAACTATGAATGCTAGTTTCTTAGTAATCACCAAATAATAAGTCTTAGGATTAGTCACTGACAGAGGAATGTATTTTAATGTATTTTAGCCACATCCTGCCATACATTGTAAAAACACAGCAACAGTTGTCAACCTTATCTAAAATAATATAAGTACAGTAATTATTATGAATTGTTACTGCATTTTTTGGCCTCTAGCAATTTAGCTCCGCCCACTCACCCTGAAGTTATATGGAGTGTTTTAGCCTGGACTCTGTTTTTGAAGAGCAATCAATAAGAACTTATTTCCATAACTCAATCTCAAAGTTCCAGTAACAGTCTATTTAAGACTAAGGGCTAAATAGAGGTTGGAAGTGGTCATGAATTTGAACTGTTTTTGATTCATGTGACCACAAGATGAATGACTGACCACACACACACACAAATGTTAGGGGTCCAAAATAACTTTCATGTTTTTTAAACTCCTCTTCATTTTAAAACGCGCTATATAAATAAACTTGAATTGACTTGAACGTGTGTGTGTGTGTGTGTGTGTGTGTGTATATATATATATATATATATATATATATATATATATATATATACACAAAATGTAAATATGGGTTCTTTAAAGGATGAAAAACCCACCAACAGTTGGATGAACTATTTATATTTATTGAAAATTAGAATTTTAGTAAGTATTATCATTTGTGTGCTTTTAAAATAGTTTAGGATAAATGTTTTCTTTAAAACTTTTTATAAATAATGAACAGGTGAACCTGTTGAGCAACTCTACTCGACAATGAGGGTCACTACTGTTCAGCTACAGTGCAGTCAAAAAGAGTATAAAAAGCATTCTGAAAGTGATGCTGCAGGTAGACTAAAAACTGCCAGTGGGCTACGTTTGGCCAAGAGGGCACACTTTGGACATGGCTGCGTTAAATCAACTGTTTTTATTTAATACAAAGAAATTAGTCAAAATGACTAGTGGTGAAATGTCTGTGGTGATTCACCATATGATAGAAATGAGGTTAGATGGAAAAGTTCTTAATTTTACCTTTACATCAGTGTTTTTGGGTATCGGTCCTGCAGGTGTAGGGCAGGTCGCTCACTCTGATGGACAGTAATATTAAGTGGTGAATAATGTCTTCTTGGTTCTGTTGAGCATTGATGACATCTTATCACTATGCTCAAGCTCCTACCACTCCCAGCTGGGTGTTGCCATTCTGTCATTCTTTCAGGACATGATCTCAGCCACCCTAGTCAGTGATAATAATTCTGAAGGTCTTTCCACATTGATATACCCTGAACTGCTGAATTATAGCAAATTAACCCTTAAGTCACCAGTATTACTGATAGTAGTAAAAAAAATGGAGTTTCCTATAATTTTTGCGCATTAAATACAAGTACAAACATGGTAAAATCAAAAAAGTCGTATAGTAGTTGGATATTTTCTATTATTATATTATATTATATTATATTATATTATATTAAACGTACATTCATTCCTGCGTTATGGACCTGCAACATATAATTTATTTATTTATTTTTATTATTGAAATCATTTTTTGTTTGTTTTTTGCTATTCAGCACAGGAAGACAGAGAAATTAAATTAGGTTTTTAATTCAGTTCACTTTTGACCAATAGGTTTGCAAGTGACGTCCTGTCACTGCATTGGGTGCAGTGATGTTAAACTTCAGATTAGGGGTGGGCTATATGTCCCTACAATAATATCATGATATTTCATGGTAATTTTGCGATAAGGATACTCGATATGACAAAACATTAAATTAAAAATATATATTTCAAGAATACACTACTGCAACAACATGAAAAGTACATTTTATTACTGCATACGATATGATATGGCACACCCCTAACTGAGATATAGAAATACAAGAATTTTCACAGAAGTCAATATTCCAGAATGTCACAATACTAAATAATGCACTCCAGATATCTCCATATATCCAGGACTGAAGTAAAATGAATGATACTGAACAGATCAAATCTGTCTCTAGTAGATATATAATGGGAAATGAGAAAAGTGTGATTTTTCTTTTGCTAAAACAGTAAAAAAGTACTATCCTGATGTGATAATTAGGGATGGGTGATATGGTACGATATTTTAGGGTATAATATCGTTCACGATATTCAAAAATGTTGGCGATATTATTGTGTACGATACGATATGGCACACCCCTACTTCAGATGGCGGGCAGGAAGAAATTTTTCACATAGGGAGCTCTATCACAAGTGCTTACAGTTACATTTACGTTTTTCAACATCAGTTTAACTAAGAAACCTTGAGGAGCTTTCATCTAATGCCAAAAGTGGTTGTTCATGAGAGAGAAGCATGCAAGAAACTGAATGTTTGCTGCTGGTTGATCCACAGATCAGTAAAAGAAAACCCACCCACACCTTGGTACTGACGTCAACCCCACCGCTAACAAACACTTTGTATGTCCTAATCTCATGACCAAAAACAACCTACTGCATTTGCACACAGAGACATTTGACCTCCATATTAAACCCATCCATGCAGTAAAATGTCAATACATACAATAGTAAACACATAATAAACACATAGTAAATTCTAAATATTCATGTTCACTACCTCCAATACCTCACATTAGTCACTCATCAGTATTCAGCTGTAGTTGTAGCTTCACCTAATAAGCAGTGTTGGTTACTTATCTGACCCTGTTTTTGAAAAATAAAAACTATTTCATATTTGTTCCTCTGCTTGAAACTAGAGATTTTTTTTTTACACTCGTGCTGTAACTTAAAACAATCAGGTGTACATTCTTTTCGGCTGAAGCATTTTTTTCGCGTGTTTTCTTGAGCTGCATATCTGTCTATTACTTTTGCAGCTTTTGTGGATACTCAAACAACAACATTAGTGGGGACGCACGACTCTGCCAGTAACAAAAGTGTTTACTTCCTGCATTCAGTTCATTTGAAGAAGAATAGAAGTTCTGCAAATGTGTGAATTCAGTCAATAACACAAGTGAATAACCATGACACTCTTCCTTAACAGTCTCTCTAACAAGCCTGTGTTGTAACATGACTGTGGCCGTAATTTTCTCAACACCAAATCCGGAATTCATTAGAAACAAATAACATACAGTTAAAAAGTGTGTGTTTATTTGTATTACTATTTTTGTTTGATTTGTTATTTTATTGTTAATTTATTGTTTGTTTGTAATTGATTGGTCTGGTCTGGTCTGGTGTGTTGTGGGTGGTGTATTTGTGAATTTCTATAAAGCACAAAGAAAGTTATGTGAATTGAGTTGTGTGTTGCTGTTTATAGCGCCTGTGTTGAGTAGGTATTGTAACTCTCCTTGCTCAAAGTTCACACAGAAACATGTTAAGTGACTTCATTTTCCATAGCACTGCTAAGATAATGGCTTTTTACAACTTTGAATTAGAAAAAAGTTGGGATAGTATGGAAAATTTAAAACAAAACGAGTGTTTCTTACATTTACTTTTATTGCCGAACTCAAGATATGTAGGGTTTGATCATTGTCTTCATTTGATTCCTGCATTATAGACCTGCAATACATGCGAGAAGTTGTGACACTTGCAATGTAGGGCTAGCAGTGAGGTAAAAGCTAGATAATGGTGATGTTAACAAGTGATTGTAATCATGATTAGGTACAAATGCAGCATGCTTGAAAGGCTGAGTCTTTGAGAGGATGGGTAGGGGACCACCAGTTTGTCAACAAATGCATGAGGATATGGTTGAAATGTTTAACATTAATGTTCCTTAAAGTAAGATAGTTAGGTATTTGCATATTTTTGCCTCTACGGTGCATAATATCGTTGAACGATTCCAGAAATCAGAAGGATTTTCAGTGCGTAATCTCAGATACCTCAGACGGCACTGCATTAAACTACATCAAGAACCATTATTCATTATTCATAGCTCATATTACCAAATAGGCAGGAGGTTACATTAGCAAACATTTGTAAAGCACTACAATACAGAGGTGCGTTCAGTTACGGCACTTAAAACTTTACAGTGCAAAACTGAAGCTTTACGTTAACCATGTCCAGAAACGGCGTCTACTACTCTGGGTTTGGAGGCTTGAGTGAGAACAGAGTGAGAACATGTATCATGGTCAGATAAATCAGTTTTCCAGAACTTTGTTAGTAATGGACCCCGTAAAAAAAGAAACAAACCATCCAGACTGTTTTCAGCAACAAGTCCAGAAGCCAGGGTCTGTCATGGTATGGGGTCAGTGTGTCAGTGCCAAAGATCATTCACACTTCTGTGATGTAAGAAACACATTTGCATTTCAATATTGGCCCAGCGTTTTCTGATTTGGGGTTGTAATTCCCTTGATGTTTGTTTGTTTAGTGGTTTAAGCTTTTAAACCCCACAGAACGTCTTTGATATTTCTATGTATATTTCCTAAAAGTAGCACTTTCTGGGAGTGTATGTTAATGATGAATCCCACATGTGTTAGTAGTAATAATAGAGATATTTTTTTTTATGATGAAAGTGTGATAAAGTTTGTCTTGTGGGGAAAAATACATTTCCTTTTTTACATTTTGGCATTATTTCCTAACATTAATACAAATCTCTAACCAAAGGTGTCAAAAGTATTCACCTTCATTACTCAGGTAGAAGTATAGATACTAGGGTTTAAAAATACTTCTGTAGAAGTTGAAGTATCAACTCAAGCTTTTTACTCCAGTTAAAGTGTAAAAGTACTGCTTTCAAAATGACTTAAAGTATAATAGTAAAAGTAATGTAAGAGAAAAAAAATCCCATTGAGGCCAAAGCTTAGGCCGCACCACAGGGGTCTATAGTGCACTAGCCCACCTCCCTCATTCCTCTAAAAACTATAAGACTATAATGTTATATTAAAATGTTAATGTGGATAAATGTGGGATGCGCTAGGCTTCCTGTTTCAGCCGCATATACGCCCATTGAACATGAATGTAGTTTAGTACAATGTAAATATATTAAAGAAGCATATCTGTGTACTACTGAACATTAACATGTGTTTCATGGAGCAGAAGATATGATGACTAGTCGTCTATAAGTATTGTAATGGTGCAAAAAAATCAAACTTCAAAGGAATGTTATTAATAATCTTTACTGTAATGTAAATGTACGAATGAAAACAAGCTGAAATGAAATAGCAGTTACGAGGCTATTTTTAAAATGTAAGGAGTAGAAAGTAATATAATGGTGATAATGTTGTAAAAAATGTAGTAGAAGTAAAAAGTAATCTGAAAAAAAATTACTCCAGTAAAGTATAAATAACCAAAATTTCTACTTAAGTAAGGTAATGAAATATTTGTACTTCGTTGCTTGACACTTCTGTCTCTAACTATGGAACAAGATATGCAATATTCTAGTAAGCAAAGCGACTGCAAAACTCTCTCCTTCAAGAGCAAAGCCAACATGCAAATGTAAGAACAGTCTTCTTCATGCTTTGCCTAAAAGAGGAATGTAATTAATTCTCACAGAAGCCAGAAAACTGAGCAGAAGGTGCTTGTTTTGTTTCAACTGAACCGACTGGCAGACTGAGTTAAAACTTTGGTCATTTTACAGCAGAGGAAACAGACAAATGAAAGCCTTTGTGTAATTTGTTTGATTTTGCGTATGTGGCAGTTCTGCTTGCTGATGCGATTATATGCCTGCACGACTGCGTCTTTGCTTGGAGTTGGCCACTTGGGTGACAGCGGCAGTCGACTGTGGGAGCTCATCTGCATATTCAGATATCAGTGCAGAGACACAGCTTAAGTGCAGCCTCCGCCATCCACCAGCTCTCATGTTTATTCAGCGCATACACGCACATAAACAGCTCATGCTGTCACACTCACCATAGTAATAGCGGAACGCTGCCCACGGAACGCTACTGCTGCCTCATGAACAGAAAGCCAGGCGTAGAAGATGAATGTGAATGCTTACGCACAGTATAATCACCGGAATTCCTTATGATGAAGGTTAACTCTTAGGAGATGTAATTACAGTAAATACTAATGTAAATAAGGAATGTCAATCATTGTTTTCATGTTTACCTGTTTGTTCATTTGCAGGTTGTTCATTTATACACAGTTTTCTGTGAGCACCATTCAGTGATGCCTGCAGTTACTGATATTGCAGTTACTGCCAGCTTGCCTTTTTGCTTGTTGATGATACTTCAGTGGTAGACATATTCACAGTGTAGCAATAGATGGAAATAGCTTTCATCAAGAGAGGCATAAACAGAAGCTGCCATTTAAAAGTTTTTTTAATAGCAATGTCATACAATCAGCCAGGCTTCAGGGTGGATCTGTAGATGGTTTAAAGGGTTAAAGTGGAGGAAATGTTGAAGCCTTTAACAGAACGTGTACTTTTTGCAGAGTACATGTATATAATTGCATAAGTACGTGCTTACTTACATTATCTACTGCATTTACCCATAGGAATGCAGGTTTTGGTCAGTTCTTTTGACCAATACGCAACCACCAGTTGTTCTTTATTAAAGTTTTTTATGTCCATAATGTTATTTTTGGGGTCTGCTAGAATAGACATGTGCTTCATTTTTAACATAAAAAAAACATTTTTCTTATACTGTAATCTGTAGTCAATGTGAAGTCACTGTTAATACTCAACCCACAAGCCTGAAATCAAGGACACAGCCCATCAAAATATCAATTCTAGTTATTTTATACTATAATTATATTTTTTGAAAGCTGGGTGGTTGACCTTTGTTCAAAGTCAATATATGCAAACAGTATACTAACAGTAAATAAAACAGTAAATTAAACAGTATGCAAACAGTATACAAACTGTATATTAAACAGTATACTAACAGTAAATTAAACAGTATATTAAACAGTAAGTTAAACAGTATGCAAACTGTATATTAAACAGTATACTAACAGTAAATTAAACAGTATATTAAACAGTAAGTTAAACAGTATGCAAACAGTATACAAACTGTATATTAAACTGTATATTAAACAGTATACTAACAGTAAATTAAACAGTATATTAAACAGTAAGTTAAACAGTATGCAAACAGTATACTAACAGTAAATTAAACAGTATATTAAACAGTAAGTTAAACAGTATGCAAACAGTATACAAACTGTATATTAAACTGTATATTAAACAGTATACTAACAGTAAATTAAACAGTATATTAAACAGTAAGTTAAACAGTATGCAAACAGTATACAAACTGTATATTAAACTGTATATTAAACAGTATACTAACAGTAAATTAAACAGTATATTAAACAGTAAGTTAAACAGTATGCAAACAGTATACAAACTGTATATTAAACTGTATATTAAACAGTATACTAACAGTAAATTAAACAGTATATTAAACAGTAAGTTAAACAGTATGCAAACAGTATACAAACTGTATATTAAACTGTATATTAAACAGTATACTAACAGTAAATTAAACAGTATATTAAACAGTAAGTTAAACAGTATGCAAACAGTATACAAACTGTATATTAAACAGTATATTAAACAGTATACTAACAGTAAATTAAACAGTATATTAAACAGTAAGTTAAACAGTATGCAAACAGTATACAAACTGTATATTAAACAGTATATTAAACAGTGTACTAACAGTAAATTAAACAGTGAGTTAAACAGTATGCAAACAGTATACAAACTGTATATTAAACTGTATATTAAACAGTATATTAAACAGTATACTAACAGTAAATTAAACAGTATATTAAACAGTAAGTTAAACAGTATGCAAACAGTATACAAACTGTATATTAAACAGTATATTAAACAGTATACTAACAGTAAATTAAACAGTATATTAAACAGTAAGTTAAACAGTATGCAAACAGTATACAAACTGTATATTAAACAGTATATTAAACAGTGTACTAACAGTAAATTAAACAGTAAGTTAAACAGTATGCAAACAGTATACAAACTGTATATTAAACTGTATATTAAACAGTATACTAACAGTAAATTAAACAGTATATTAAACAGTAAGTTAAACAGTATGCAAACAGTATACAAACTGTATATTAAACAGTATATTAAAGAGTATACAAACAGTAAATTAAACAGTATATTAAAGAGTATACAAACAGTAAATTAAACAGTATATTAAACAGTAAACTAAACAGTATATTGAACAGTAAGTTGAACAGTATATTAAACAGTAAATTAAACAGTAAACTAAACAGTGTATTAAACAGTGTATTAACAGTATATTAAACAGTATATTAAACAGTATACTAAACAGTATATTAAACAGTATATTAAACAGTATACAAACAGTATATTAAACAGTATATTGAACAGTAAACTAAACAGTATATTAAACAGTAAATTAAACAGTAAACTAAACAGTATATTAAACAGTATACAAACAGTATATCAAACAGTATACAAACAATAATATAAACAGTATTTTAAATAGTGTACAAACTGTGAGTGAAAAGGTATATTAAACAGTATACAAAAAGTAAATTAAAAGGTATATTAAACAGTATACAAACAGTAAATTAAACAGTATATTAAACAGTATACAAACAGTAAATTAAACAGTGTATTAAACAGTATACAAACAATAAATTAAACAGTATATTAAACAGTATATTAAACAGTATATTAAACAGTATACAAATAGTATATTAGACACTATATTAAACACTATATTAAACAGTATACAAACAGTATATTAAATAGTATGCAAACAGTATATAAAACAGTATAAAAACAGTATAGTAAACAGTATATTAACAGTATAGTAAACAGTGTACAAACTGTATATTAACAGTATGTTAAACTGTATACAATGTTATACAGTAAATTAAACAGTATATTAAACAGTGTACAAACAGTATATCAACAATATACAAACAGTATATTAAACAGTATAGTAAACAGTGTAATTTTTTGAAAACTGTAATACAAAACTATAATATAAACTTGAAAGACTGAAATATGATGGACTACTGGAAGTGCCATAGTGCAGAGTTCTTAAGATATATTCACCATTCATTTCTACTCCAGACTTGCTATGATCTGAGCAGATCTGAGCATCGCTGTTGTTCTTTGTAATTTTGCATACTTGTGTGAATTCCACATTCTGCATGTGCGTCTCTTGGAGAATATGGACAAAATAGTTGTCGGCCTTGTCACTTGTGGGTGTTTGCCTGTGAATAGGGTACGTTTTAGTGTACATTGTTGTGGTTGTGCTATTATTCTCTTGTGAAGTGGTCACAAACATTTGTTGTAGGCTTTTCTAGCAAATCCTGCTCCTTGTTAGACCCATCATGCATTCAGTTCTGTTTCATTCCTCAACTTGAACTTCAAAATGATCAACCCACCTTTTAAAACTGCTGTAAATGACGTATAAAATGTAAGTGAAATAACGATTGTTTATTTGTCAGATAATGATTAATTGGTTAAGGGGTCTCTTGCCTTTATTTAATGAAGAAGGTTGGTATAATATTTAAACTGTGAAGTTTGTTGCTTTTCATCCCATTCAGTCTATAGATGAAAGATATACTGTTGAAAAATAGCCAGCTTTGAAAGCATTGTTTCTGAAATGTCATGAGAATAAACTCACATATATTCAGCTATTCAGTCTACAGCTTTATAGGTCTGCTGATTCGTACCGAAGTCGTATAAGGAGTGTTTTAGCTCCTGAGTGCTTTTTGAGCGAAGCACAGTACAGGACGGCCCATCAGAACAGACCTCATTTATCTTAGATCAGTCTTACAGGAATGGTAACTAAAACAACCTGTTCTGTTGTAAGGGATGAAAGAGAGGTTGGACGGCAGTCATGGAAGAATTAAATATAAAACAAATGGAGGATATCGTTGCTGGCCAAAGAAAAACATGCATCTCCAAAATAGCCACTTTACAGGAGAGGACAAAAGCAGTCTTTAGTTTCAGTGTGATTCTATGGAACCAGACAGATTTCTCCATGCTATTTGGGGGAATTTCTATTGGTCCATTCAGCATGAAATTGTCACAGTGTGTAAATTGCAGCTGTCTTGTTCAAATGAGTTAGAAAAATGAAAATCGTGAAAAATGGAGATGCATATTTTTGTTTGGACAGCGATGATGACAGCGTGGACCCTTTAATCATGTAAAATTGCTGTTAGTAGCACATAGAGTAGAAGAGATCTGTCCTCAGGTTTAGGGCTACAGTTGACCTTTTCTGTTTGTTGTTATATCCACTAAACACGACTTCAGTCTTTTTTATCTTATTAAATTCTGATATCAGTTTTCTTCCCTTAAAAGCACAAATGTGGTTTTAACTGAAAGTTTCGATTCTGTACTTCTGACAGAGTTCTTCTGCTTGTTTAGTTATGTATTTATTTTATTTTTATTATTTTTTATTTTATTTATATTTACTGATGCACATTCCCTGGAGTACCTCCAAGATTCTGAGTAAAACTGCTTTAGTTTCCTGCTTTGAATTTTGACTCTGAAGTGTTCAAAGTGTGTTTTCATGCTTAAGCTCAGCCTTTATTGCTAACGTTTCTGTAAGTATATTCACGCTCCAGCACTCTGTCACTGACATGCGTTTCTTCACAGGGGCAGGCGTGTAGGTAGCAGGCGAGAGTGTGTTGGTGAACGCTGTATTGTGTAGACCACATACTCACCACTGTTACCACTCGCATGGAGACACACACACACACGATCATAACAAAGGATAAAGGCAGAAATGCAGATGAATTTGCTGTCAGTGTGGAGTTACGGCTTCCCGCTCGCTGAAATATAGAGTAATCAAACCCAGAGGAAGAGGGGATACACAGGCCAACCGGAAAGATGAGTGCAAGATGAAGGAAAAGACGGAGAAGAGTAGAAGGAAGCGCAGAGCGAGCTGTTGTAGCAGTGTGATTTATAATGTATGAGAAATCCTCACCCTGCAACCCCGCTATAAATCATCCCCTCTGTATCCACAAATATCCACACTCCACCCTCAAATAGGTTTTGCTTAGCAACTGTTGCTAGGTTGGACAAGCTTTACAGAGCCTAATGAATTCACCTTGGCCTTACATGGCAAAGCCTTCATGATTTCCGTGCAATTTAACAGCTGCAGAAAGCAATTAGAAAAGTAATCATAGTTACCTGTAGCACATTGAGTTACTCCATTAGCGAGCCAAATTAGCAGATCCGAGTTGTTGATACACTGTATTGATTTCCTGATAAAGTCTGTAACATCGATATCAGAGGTCCGGACCCAGACGGAGTCTAATATGGACCCAAACAGATAAAATATGAAGAATGATTTAATTTTGACAGTGTTTATTTTAAGTGGTGGAGCTTTTCATGTCTACGATACGGGTTTTGCGCTACAGTACACTCACAGACCAACCACATGCATTGTAAGATCACAGCAAGCGCTCCTCAGCCAATCAGATCTGTGCAGATTCGGGTGTGCGGAAACAAGAAGACGCACATCTTATTTACTTTCTTTATAAATCAATACTTTAAGATCAACACTTTTTTTCAAAAGTGTTTTAATGTAGCCCTTGTTTTTACTTGAAATGAGTATTATTTGTTTAAAGTTTTATAAATAATTCATTCAGTTCAGCATTTAAACAATAAATATTGTTGAAATATACTGAACGCTATGTGTAATTTGTTTGTCTTTCAGTTGCTGATGCTGATACTAGGCTACTTTGCTATACATCATATAGCACTGAACCATAACAAAAGTTAGAAATGATGATGGTCCGAACCTTGGCCTGAGGAAATCTCCTCTAACTGGACCTTACTGAACTCTAATTAAACACCCCTGATCTACATCATCTTAGTATTTTTCCAGTTTTCATTGCTGATGTTTTTTCTCCACCTGTCTGTCTGTCCGTCTGTCTGAGAGTTTTAATACTAAGTGTATGGCTTTGTATCAGTTGTGTATATGCTAAGCCAGCTGTTACCGTTACATATTACAGTATATTTCATCTGCCCAGTAAAGCCTCTTCTGTTTCATTGTCTTGTCCATTTAACCAGTGATCTACACCCGATATGTCCTACAACGTGATCCTTCTAAGCATGTGCTGCAGTTTCTCGTTAGACTGAATAGGAATTATTCTACTTTCTGAAAGCTTTAGACAACACGTTTGTGGGTGGAGCATGAACAGATCAGTTATAATCATAGCTGTATCAGTAGTAAGTATATAAGTAATGATAAGTGTGTGTTTTAAAATCTATAGAAGAGAACTCCCCCACACTCCACCCCCTTATATTAATATCAAAATAAGTCAAGTACTCTGCAAGGAAAGTACTGATGCAAGTTTCAGTGCCTAGTTTCTGTTTTTTCTTTGCCCCTCATCCCCCAATATGTTACATTCTATTTTAGTAAGCTCAGTGGAAAACACATGGAAGGTGGGATCAACACACAGTTTCATTGGTTTGAAGTTAACATGGATAAATGTTTGAATGGTGGTCTGTTTTGGGCAGGAGTGTGCAGGGGCTGATTAAGGTGGTTGGAAGATTGCTGCAGATCCAAGCAAGCAGGAGGGATAAAAGAAGCTCCTTCACCTGTCCATACTCCATCAGGTGAGGACTGTTACTTCTGTCTGACTCTAAACTAAACATTGAGATCTAAATGTGACTTTGAGCATGACATTAAATTTATGATTCATATGTAGTAAAATTTTATACTAATTAATATCCAGTTTTCAAATTAAAAGTAGTATCCAATAAAAAAATTCAGCTGTCTCATCTATGCTTTATATTGTCGCTGTCCAAAGACAAACATGTATGTTCAATTTTTTTTCTACATAATTTGAACAGGACAAATGCCGTTTGCATTGTGTGAAGGTTTGCGATGAATGGACCAATAGAAATGTCTCAAAATAACCTGGAAATATTCTGGTTGCATTGACATTAAAAGTAAAGATGGTTTTTGGCCTTTACTATGAAGTTGCCATTTTGAAGATATTTGTCTTCTTTGGACAGCAAGGATATATATATATATATATATATATAAGAGATGGAAAGATCGATCGGCTATGTATTGGTATCGGCCAGTTTTGAATCAAAATATGTGATCGGCCGATATTTCTCCAATTTAGCCGATCCCCAGAGCCAATCGTTGGCGTTAAATAATTGAGCCTAATTTATTTATTTCCAGCTGGTGTTTCGTTGAAACACCCTCCGGCCCACTCCCTGCAATTCCTATCTGAACTGCTAGGTGGAAACACATACCCTTTCATTTTCCACACACTGACTAAAGCGGTGCGCCTCACGAGAACAGTCTTCCTTTGTGTTGCGCTGCGTCCGTCTGGCAGCTTGTTGCCGTATGTAACACAGACTCATCCAGAGCGTTTTTAAAATCTGTAAAATTAACTGTGTCTCATTGGAGAACCAAGACAAAGACATTTAACACTACTGATCTGATACAGTTTTTAGAGTACACCCACGGCTGAATACAGTGAGTATCAGCAAACAGCCGAGCTAGCACGCGCAGCTAACACAAAACTAATAACCCAGAACAGATAATAACCAGTACAGACCAGATCTGACCAGTACGAACAGAACAGCAGCAGCAGTTCAAGATCTACATTTAATGATTACAGATTGTCGTTTAAAATAACAAAGTCTGCGTTTAATGACTGCATTTTTTTACTGCGTGTATTTAATTAGCTTTTTTCGTTTTAAATTAGGGGTGTACATGTAATAATTGCAGTATTGGGGATATTTCTATGATTTACTTTATTTACTGTTCATTTTGTTACAAATATTATGCTGTTTCACATGAGCTTGTTAAAAATGGTAAAAAAAATTGATTGATAATATTGATATTAGTGTAGGAGTTCTGCTGTGTTTCCATCCAGGTATGAAATTTGTTTTTAAAAGCCTAAAAGAGGTTAAAGTGTGATTCCACTGTTCCGCTGCTTCAGAATGTTTGGCCTGGTGTTGTTTGAGAGTAGTTTTAAGATTTATTCTTGTTGTGTGAATTTTTTTGGGATTATTACTTTTAAATTAGATCACAGATCATTCTGGATTGTAGATTAAATGGCTAATTTGCACTGTAGTCATGGCGTCCCCTGGTTCCCATCAGCACCACTATAAAATGATGCTTTGTGTTCTAATGAGCGTAATCTCTGATTAAATCATTTTGAATGGTTTACAGCATTACCACAGTTGAATTATTCAGGAATGCTACATTTGTGGAAATCCTCTTTATATTCCGTTTGGATGAAGTGTAAAGGTCAGCTACATTGGGTGATGTGCTGATTATCCATCTTAAGTGAAGAAAGCTATGTGTTGGGACGAAGCTGTCAGGGCACCTGTTATCAGTAGAGGTCATATGTCTTTGTGAGTTATTGCTCGTAAATTGTCCTCCTAATATGATCTGCCCCTCGGGGGGTAGTTGTCTCATTAGCAGTGATAAATGTATAATTTGGTGTCTGTTAGAGAAATCAGTCAATCCTAACGAGCCTTAAGAGTCTTACATTGATTTAATTTGGAGGCAGTGGAAGTTGAGCAAACCTATTGCTTGCTATTTGGATAACGTGTGAAAAGTCTTTGGGCTGTGGGGTTTTGGGGTCATCCTCCTGTCAGGAGTGTGGCACTGTTGCTGGGGGAGGGGCTGAGGTTTTTTGCTAGCCCTGTCTACAGCCCTTCGCCGCCAATTGATGCTTCCAAACTGGCCGTGGACAAGTAAGAAAAACAAGGAAGCTTTCAGAGTTGTCCTTCTTTTCCGCTGCCTGGTGAGAAGATGAACGGCTGGAGAGCCGTGAGCTTGTCTGTGATTGGTACGTGGCCATCAGGGACAGCTTCAGGATTAATGGAGAGGCCTGCGGATGCCCAGTGTGTCCGTCTGCCTGATGCCACCTCACACAATCTGTTCTAAGGTCATGAGGCCACTTGGACCACATCCCACATCCATCCCACTGCTTTATGTACTGTTAGTTACTGTTAATTTGAGTGATATGTAAAGCTTGCTCTTTATTTTTTATAAGGGGACTGACAGTGGAAAATATGTGGACAGTTAAGAGTTTCCCAAAAAGGTTTAACATGGTAGAGCATCAAAACTGCCACCATTAGATAAACTGAGAAGGTGTGATGTGAGAAGACAACTCACCACTGATAGGATGAAAGGATGTGTAGCTGTTGAGAAGAAACTTACTCCGTTTAAAAAATAATGATTATGGAAATAGACTAAAATATATGTATAAAAGTATAAAAATGTATAAATAAATATAATACAAGTATAAAATAGTATAAATATGTATAAAAGTAAAAACTAAATGTGCAAACCAGACAAAGAAGTGCTGACCACCCCACAGTCCAGACCTTAACATTATTGATTATGTTTAAAATCATGAAATGCAGAACATAAAACCAACTTTGAAGGCTGATCTAAAGAGAAATATCCTTGCAGATCTCTCTTCAAATGAAATTAATTCTCCTGAAATGAATGGAATAAAAAAATAGTATTTTTACTTGTTGAGGCTGCTGCTGTCGGAACAACATCCCATAGCTCCAAAATGATAACTTTACAGTAGAGGGGAAAAAATACTTTTAAGTAGGGCTGGGCGATAAAATGATAACGATAATTATCGCAAAATAACGTTTTTTCGATAGAACTATAAGACGTTGTCGATAGAAGGTCAATAGAATTAAGTTCCGCCCGTGTTTTGAGAGATAACACGAATAACCAATGAGAATGAGATTTGCACCGCTCCAAACCAATCAGGTGGCTGAACCAGCTATTTTATGTTTGGTTGAAGCACACAGCACAGAGTGTAGGCATAGCGCCACTGTGCAGAGCTGACAGAGCACCACACTGTTGTGTTTCTGTGTAAAACACTCCCACAACTTAAGATGCAGGTGAGCGATTGTTTGTAACTGTAGCTTGCGCTCCGGATAAATCCATGCTTTCAGTGGGCGCGGCCACCTTAGCGACGCATTGACGCACGTTATGCTAATCGGCGTAATTTCGTTATCTATAAACTTAAATATATATATTGTAGGAGTTTGAGTGAGAACGCTGAGGCAAAGTTGACTTTATAATCCAAAAACCTCGAGGAGGGAAATTACATTTTCTACCGAAAACAGAATCACTAAACCAGCTCCCCATTAGAGCCAACAGAGAGTCGACTCACCACTATGAGTAAACATAAACAGAGTCCTTTCCTCAGCCCTAGCCTAAAGGGCCAGCAGCAGCCTGCTTAACACAGTGTCTTTGTGTGATTACTGTTCATACTGATACTGCCCCATATATATATATATATATATATATATATATATATATATATATATATATATATATATATATATATATATATATATATATAAGCATGTGTGTGTGTGTGTGTTTAATTTATTTTAAATACAGTTGTGTAATGTTCTATAGTACATTTTCTGATAGAAAATAAATCAAAAGAAAAAAACAATACATAAATAAAATTTGATATATTCACTTCTCACTTAAAGTAAAAAGGAAATAGTAATTTGGTTTATAATGTGATATATATATCAATATCGACTGTAATTTAAAAAAATTATCGTGGTAAGATTTTTTTCCCATATCACCCAGCGCTACTTTTAATATAAATAAGTATGTAACCAGATTTTAAAAAAATAATAATTATATGGTCCAAAAACAGTTTACATCCAACATACAGGGCACCAGATTTTCATATTCTGTCAAAAGCTGAAGAACAACAAAAACTGAGATATAAGGTTTTGTTCGAACAGCAGCAATATGTTTTCTGCCTTTTTCCTGTCACTGAAAAATGAAGAACTTCTATTTAATGGCTGTTTTAAATAGAAAGTGAATAAATGAAAGGTGGTCTTACTATTGCACAGCACTGTGCATCAAATTCTTTTTTCAAAAAGTGAGTAAAAATCAGTTTTTCTTTATTTAAATAACCTCCAAACATTCTATACCAGTTAAGGTTTTTTCCTTGAATCAAACATGCAAGCAAAGAATAAGTCCCTCAGCAGCTGCAAGGTAATGTGGGTTGTGTAAGTGTTTTCATTTTATTATCTTTATCGTGTTTGAGAATTGAGCGAAAAATAAATTGCAGAGGATCCAGTCATTTAGCACAGCTTCCCGCATACCTGGCTGTTTAAATAACGCACATCGTCAGCTCTCCTTGACTACATCACTCAGTCTGAGAAGAAAGCCCGTGTTCCTGGCTTCAAGTCTGGTTTGTGAACTTGCAGTTCAACTCTGTGAAGAGAAGGTCAGGATGTCGGGCAGCCATACACGTCCAGCCTTTATCTGACACTGAAAGCAGGTAATGTTGTGGCTGTCTGCCCAAACTACAGCTTGATGGATGGGCTCCGGTGATGTGAATGCTGGGTTAGTTGGATGGAGAACACCAGAAGGTAGATGAGGAGATAAGGAGAGGCTGGAGACTCGTCTGGGAGAATAATGGAGTGCTTCTGTTCTATTTGAGCACTCGGGCTGAGTTGGGTCTGATAGTCGAGGTCGCCGCATGGACAGACCTCTTTTCAAAGCATGTTCTGTGGCTGAGTCCAGGCTTAACCAACGATAGTTCACAGTTTGGCTCGGAATTGTATAATTTCTTACAATGGAATGGTGTATCTGGAAATGGCTGTGGCTAATACTTAAAGATTTATAGTAAATAAGGCTGAAATGATTTGCGTTTGATGTTCTGTTTGTGTGCAAATCAAATGTTTTTACATGTTTTGTTCATTTTCCAAGTTAAGATTGTAGTATCATGATCATTTTTTCCAATAAAGTTTTAATGATCCATATATATATATATTTCTGGCATTTGATAAGGAAAAGAAAAATTAGTACATAAAGAAACTATGGTTTGTGTTCAGCACTGCACCAAATCCAATCCACGATTTTGGGATGTGTTTTAGGAACTGACCGTATCCACAATATGTTTGTAAAAGACCTATTACAACATAAATTATGACACAGTATCCCTACATACACTGATAATGATAAATACTTGTATATTACCCAACCCTCTTTCTAGATTAAATATATCCTCTACAGACAACTAGGGCTGTGTATTGGAAAAAACCTGGCGATACAATACGTATCATGATACAGTGGTCACGATTCAATATATCTCGATATATCGTGATACTGCGAGTAAAGTGATATACTGCAATTTTTCAAATCCTAGTATTAAAACACACCACTATATGAACAGGTTTGTCAATGCTTACAATAGCATTGCGCCCTTGTGCTGCTTGTTAATGTTGAAGTGGAGCTGAAAATGGATTACAACACTGCCATCTAGTGGGCAGAGGTTTAAACACAACACACAATGATTCACGGTCTGCCAGGAATCTGTGTATCGATACTGTATGTTTGAGAATTGATACAGTATCACCAAACATAATATCCCGATATTTGATATTTTCGATATGGGTTTAACATATTAAAAAAATGTGCCACAACATTTTTTAAATTGAGCAGAAGTGTGTTCTCTGTAGAGGATGCATTAACTTATTTTAACTTAAAACATCAACAGAACAACAAATTGAGTAAAGAAACTGGTTTAAAAAAGGTGTCATGATCAACCAGATATTCAGCAGCTCGTCAGTGAGAATACTTTTACAGTACTGTAAACCTTATCAACAACATACAAGCTCAAAGTAGAATCTTATAAAACTAGAACCTACAGTTCATGAAAAAGACAAACTTTGTGTTCAGTGTTTCATCTAAGAGGGCGTGTTTTATCCAGTGGTTATGAGGAGTGTAACGTTTGGGAGTGCCTACTTGTTTCTACCCTCTTTATCCATTTTATAAGCTCCACTATAGGAGCAGGTAGTGTTTGGGTGGGGGATCATTCTCAGCACTGCAGTGACACTGACATGTAGTGTTAGTGTGTGTTGTGCTGGTGTGAGTGGATCAGACACAGCAGTGCCGCTGGAGTTTTTAAACACCTCAGTGTCACTGCTGGACTGAGAATAGTCCACCAACCAAAACTATCTAGCCAGCGGTGTCCTGTGGGCAGTGTCCTGTGGGCAGTGTCCTGTGGGCAGTGTCCTGTGGGCAGTGTCCTGTGACAGAGGAGCAGTTGTCTCTGACTTTACATCTGCAATGTGGACCAACAAGGTAGGAGTGTTTAATAGTGTGGACAGTGAGTAGACAGTGCTGTTGTCTGATCCACTTGTACCAGCACAACACACACTAACACACC
>CM038708.1:29022058-29244558 GCA_021613375.1 Megaleporinus macrocephalus | reverse complement strand
CATCATGATACCAATAATTATTGCCAAATTGCCCAGCACTGTTGATATGGTCATTCTTAGAAACTCTGAAACAGACATAATTGTCCGTTCAGCTTCCACAAGCATCATTGCTCTTGTGTGCCGCCCTCTGGTGCAGTACTGACCGCCTGTGGAGATTTCACCTCTGTTAACTCCAACCTGTCACACATCATATCCCCACCGTGATGAGATCTTTGTGATCATTGCATAACATGGTTGTTTGCAGCAACATCCAAATATAACATTGGCTGTAAAATGTGATCTTTTTTCTATGGTTTTGGTTGTTGTGGTGAAGGGGGCTGTATGTCAGGCTCTGTGAAACTTTTAAATAACTCCAAGATTCACTGCAGTTAGATTAATAGCTAACATTTCACCTTTCTACGCGGGAGGTTGGGGTTCCAGTCTCCGCTAGGGCAGGAAAGTTAGTGTTTCTGGCTCTCTTTTGGAAAACTCCTAGCACTTTGTTTGGTTTGGCCTGGAACATGATAACGCTGTCTCTCTGAAAAAGAGAGAGGTTACAGTAAGTCATGAGTTAAACTAAGTTAAATCGAGGTTCATGTTATTCCTTCATCCCCCTTGAGCCCCTGCCCTCAAAATGTCTCTTCACAGGCCTGCTCGACATGTCCAGACACCCTAGCATAGACTCCCATCTTGCTCCCTCTGCCATCCATCACTGTCCCGTCAGCATACATCCATCACGCTACCTCCCAAGATGATTGTTGTTGTTGTTGTTGTTGTCCCTGTTGCTATTATTAGCTATTAATGTAGCTTTGCAGTGTGTTACATTTAAATCAATTGATGTATTAAGAAAGTGGTCTAGCCCTTTTTATTCTAATAGATATTGTCGCGAACCTGCTTACAGAAATCCAGCTCCTAACATCTGCAGAGCAAGCTGAGGGTACCAGTGGCAAGAGAGATTCCTTAAGAGCTTGAAGGAGTAACACTGAGAGGTCCCTTAAGATTCCTCCTGAGAAAAGACTTTACTAAGTCGTTGAGAGTGGTTTTAATGTGAAATGGTGCGCTGTAAAGAATCTTAGCTCTGAATTCTTCATAGTGGTGGTGATGGGAGCCAGCTGCTGCAGTGTTTGCAATGAAAATATTTCCATTTTTAATTACCATACAACATTGATAGGTTACCTATGAGTCTCTTTTTAATAAATGATGTGAATAATGGTAAAAGAATAGTAGGTATATTTTCTTTGGGGACTGTTTTGCCTTCTCAGAACTAATATATGTGTCTATATATGGGCAGCCATTTAGTGCAGTAACAGTAGAATTAAGCATTCAGACGTCTGGTTCCTTTGAGTACCTGTAAACAACCTGTTCCTATCAGTTCACCTGTAAACAATTTGTATATAACTGAACATTTCACATAAAAACACTCTGAAGGAGTGAAGAACCATTTCATTACACAGATTTGCATTTACTACATTATTCTTTAAATGTATGTATGTACACATGATTCAAACGTAGTAGGACACAAATACATCATGTTACATTTTTGTTTTATTTATATTTTGTGTTGGCAGCTTCTGACTTTTCTGGTTTTGTTTTGATGAAAATGTAAAACTAATGGATTTTTCTTCTTTTTGTAAATAAACGGTACATGTAGCAGTGACTTTGCATTAAATTCAAATTTTAGTTAAATATATCTCTAGACCTTCTTATAGACAGAGTACACGCTGTGTGCTTTTCATAGCATACAGAACACTCTGAGGGGCAAAGAGAAACAACTGCCCTGGTTGAGATTACTGGTGGTGAATTGTGTGTCTGTGCTTGTCTCTGGTGTGTAGGTGGACAGTATTACAGCTGTAGTGGAGCTGAGTTCTCTGGCCGAATCCCTGACCGCTGCTCTGCTCAGTAGGCCGGAGTGCTGGAGGGCTGAGATAGCTCAGCTAGCACTGCAGCTGCTGTGCGCCTGTCAGCTCAGTCTACAGCTGGGAGGAGAGCTCAGGTCCCTCCTGCACACTCTCCACCAGCTCCTACCTGTCTGCAGAGAGGTGAGCACCATGTGTAAGGTTAGGTACTGGGAGCGAGGCCTGGGAGGATAAGGTCACATTGTAATAGGTTTTGTTTTTGATGAGTGTTGCAACATTTAGAACTGAATTAATCTTTAATCACTAGCAGTGGATGGAATGTGGTTAGAGTGGGAATGACATCAGTAGTTCAGTTGAACTCCTTTGTTAAGGATTGTTAGGGCTCACGTTTGGGGCAGACTAACTGAATGAGGCGCTAATGCTGTCAGCCTGTTGACGCCTAGTTGGGGTGGTCAGTGATTGTGATAATTTATTTAAAGTAAATGTTTCTTGAAAGTCTGGACCAAGGTCCCAACCAAGGTTCACGTTTTCAATAAACTCAGCTTCCTGTGAAAAAGTGTTTTCACTGCAACCAAACCAACTATGGTTTAGTTTGAGCCAAACCGAGACCACCTTGGTCCAGACCAAACGGAGTAGGTGTTAAAGTACCCCTAATGAAAATAAACAACCGTAATGAGTTATCACTCATAAAAGCAGTTGCTTTAAGGAATTAAGACACGGTTTCACTTACGTTTCAGAGTACGTTGTTTTCGGTTGTGAGAATGTGCTGAATGTCACTTCTGTGCCAAGGGCTTTTGGAAAACATCTGAAATCTGAAAATCCTTAATTACTTCCACTCAGAGCATCTTGGCCAGATGTGAAACAGTATGATTTTGAACTTGTGGCTAGAATAACCAAGCTACGTGCTGTGCATCAACAGCTGTGACAGTTCTACCACTGAATGTGTAGCTGACGAGAAGTAATTTAGTAGTGCAGGGACTGCACAGCCAAAAGTTTAGACGGAAAAGTTATTTAAGCGAAATCTATTCTTAGGAGGCTTAATAAATTTAAAGCTACAGTGTGGTGCCCGTTCCTTTGGTACATTATAAGCCCCCAAAAACATTGTTAGTAAACATTAATAGCTTTTTATTGATTAAATAAACTTTGAGATCAGTCAGTTAATCTGTAAATGTACAAAGTACCATTTTTCTGTATATTGTTATTGTGTTATGTTGTTTAATGATATATATAAAACCACATTGTTAGCTTCTGATGATATAATTAAACATCGGCATACATAATTAGATGGTGTTATTATTATATGCATGTCAAAACCTCCAAACCTTATCTGAGAATGCTTGTAGCTTTTAATAAACATCAACAAAAACTTGTTAGAGCCATATTGATGCTTATATATAAGGTATATAACTGTTTAATTTTTTATTTTTATTTCTTCTATGTGTGTATTTGCCTTTCCTCCTAAAATGCCTGACTGTAGACTTTCTCAGTAAGCTGGAAAACTTAAGTCCAAACTGAAAATGTTCTAAAAGAAGCCATTCTAACTCCTCCTGTTGAACAGACCTGACTTTGAGAAGTTCTGCTTTTTGAATTGTCCCCGAGAGGAAGGTTATTAAGAAGGTGCGAAGACCTGTTCCAGTTTTCAGGATTTGAATTCCGTCTCTCTGACGTTAGGCTTTGTGAGAATCCCACGTTCAATAATTGCATCTTCATTAAATGAAGTATTGTTTGTCCAGACGTTGTCGAACAAACCACAGATTCCATGTGAACTGTTTATTTCCCGATAAAGGGGCTTCTTTCTCTTTAAACAAAAACACTAGGTTTATTTGTCTCCCTCAGGCTCCGGGATATGTTTTTGTTACAGTGAGCGTAATGGAAAAGCCGCGAAGGCTTCAAACGGGAGTTAGCTGTGTGATGCTAATCTCTTCAAAGCCTCCCCTCTCATCTCTCTAAAGGCTTGTGGAAGCTTTCACACCAGCCCGGAGCGATTGTCATTCTCCATTCAGCGCCCCCTCAAAGACTCCATCTGCGTCTGGCTCTTCTCTGACTCCTCTTTTTTCTCTCCGCAGGATCTCCCGTCTGAGCAAGTGATCATGGGGATCTCCCTGCTCCTTCTCAGAGCCTCCGCCTCGCAAGAGAGCGCCCTCCTGGAGCTCGGTGAAGCCTTTCTCCTCGTCTGAACCCTGCCCACTGATATAGATAGCTCTGCTTTTGTAAACTAAGAGTAGTCTGTTTTCTCCTTGAGTTATTTAAGGTTTCCTGAGCTGAAGTTCTCAATTTAACAGTGCACATTCATCATCGTCCCTGATTTTCCTTCATCACCACTAATTCGCTCATCAGTGTGGGAGAATTTCATATATTTGCATATCATTACAGCCCCTACCTCATTAAATATAGTATGGAAAACTGAACAGTACATGATTCTATCAAGTTATCCCGGAAATCTTTCATTCAGTGGTTTATGTCAGTAGTTCTCACTCTGTCTGATTGATTTGTCATCTGTTCGGATATTAATGCATCTATACTTGTTTTGAAGTATTAGTGTATTCCACTAAGTTTTGATATAGTTGTGCATTCACTAACATAGTGTGCCACTCACCTGCTGCGTGGTGCATCATTTCTCTCTCATAGCTGTGAAGATTGTCCCGCCTGAGGTGAAGCCTCCCTGGGGTGCCTCCTTGTTAGTGATGCCCTTGCTGCAGGTTCTTTCCTGCTCAAACCTCATGGAGGCTCTAACAGACCCGCAAACACAGGCAAAGAACCAGGAACTAGCTAACTCTCTCCTACAGACTGCCCAGAGGGAACCATCCAGTCCAGTACAGGTACCGACTGAGAACCAGGCAAGACCCATTCATTAAAGCTTAGTATGTTTAAACAAGACTATTTGAAATATGAACAGTGTTTGTGAAGATCTCTTATAGTACGACATGAGAACAGCTTAGATGGCCCATGTCCTATATATTTATTCCTTATCCATTGGATTAAAAGCAGCTGAGAAAGAAGCGTCCAGATGAAACTTTAAAATTAAGTTTGGATATTGTCCTCTAGAACATTGAAGACATTACTTTAGCCTCTCTTTTCATATGTCTCGATGTCACAGGCTTACTAAAACACAGAAACAGAGCATCGCTCCCTTATTTCTTTTGCTGCAGTGACTCTATAGACCGCAGTAACAACACTCCCTATCACGTCAGTGTAAATGAGGTGGTGGGTATACAGTGCTGAATGGATGGTGATAACATCATTTCATTGGTGATAGCTTCATTTCCGTATATGAGCTGCATATATGAGTTTGCTTTGCCGTGATATAGACACTTTAAGCGCTACCCAGTCTTCTCCATTGTAAGTCTTTATTTAGCCTTGATTATCACTTTCCTTCTCTCTACAGAACACTACACAGCTGACCCTTCCTCTCAGCACATGGTACAGTGAGCTGCAGGTGGCCACCAGTATTTTACACCAAGTCTCCGCCCACCCCATGGCCTCTGTAGAGTGGCTCTACTCCGTCCAGTCCACTCTTCCTCTCTGTGATCGTGTCCCAGATGCCCTTCCTCTTCTGATCACCCACCTCATCCACAGCAGTGAGGGGGACCTCTGCAGGCTGGCACTGGACACTGCAGCAGCTATAGCTGAAGCGGATCCAGCTCAGGTAGGGCCAAGATGCGGATCTCACTCCCATATGAGGGTCGTCACTGAGGTCGCCATGTGATTTGAGGATGTGTGAAGAGCTGCTATGTGTGTATATGAGATAGATTGGAGTACTTTAGCTATAGTGGAAAGACAATTATAATTTCCTCTATTTAGGTTATTTGTACGTTGTTTTTGTGTTCTTTACCTAATTTGCCTGCATAATTGCCCTGTTTATATTCACAATCAAAATCATGCAGTAAGCTGCCACGTCGGGCCTCCATGCACGCAGTCTTTGGAAGCTTTTAATTTTTCTAGTATGAAACTTTTCCCAAATCCCCACCTAAACTGGCCCCCTTTTGATATTTCGAGTGAGGTTTTTTGTTAGTAACGTTGGTTGATACTGAGGTACTAGGGATTTAGCAAATCCTGAGTACAAATGTTTAGTAGTGTATTTAATATTGTAAAAAACAAGCACATTTGATTTAAGGAGAAGTTTTCAGTTATGAGAATTTAACTGTTTCCTAGCATATGGCAGACCGTTACGCTGACAGTCACCAGCTGCTCATTCCTAGCAGTGTAGTGTGAAGTGGGAAATTTGTACACAGAACAACATATTTATTAATATATAGATAAAATGCATTGATAGATGATCTTTAGCAATCTTTAGGCTTCACCTTTTGGATTTAAATATATGGCACTTGGCAATTTACGCTAATATTAGTTAATAAAGAATTTGATGCAATCCTTAAAATTCATGATATGGGGCTGCCTATTATTAAAAAAGTTCACAATCTCTCCTACTCTTCACTTCTCACCAGTCTAGAAGACACGTCACCAGTTTGGAGTCAATCAGTATCTCCAGCCGTGGAAAGCAGCACCAATGTTGGAATGTTTGAAACCAGACATTTTACATATTGCTCCTTTAACTTGAATCTATCGAAGTGTTTCATTTTGACCATAATAGATTACATCGGCCGATGATATCAGTTGTCTGGAGTCCTTGAAATCGATATCAATAATGGTCATAGCACTTTCTTATTGATCACCCATGTGGAAGGGTTTGGTCCCATTTCATCATTTCACTGCAAAATGATGTGGTGACTGGAAACCAAGCAGTGACTGCTGCAGGATCTGCTGCATGTGCAGCCAAACAGAACTGTTACTTGTTAAAGCAGGTGGCATTTGAATTGAAATCATATCCAGAGTCAGTCCTCCTCCTTTTTTCCCACTCTCCCATCCCTTCCCATTATCCATTCAGATGCCAGTGTTGCTAGGCAACATAGTGGCTGCTGAGGAATGGGAGCAGCGTGCTGGAAGAGTAGATGGAATGGGGGTATCATGGCTGTGGCATTGAGACCCACAGCTCCTGCTCGCGAGTCATTAAAAAATCTGTTGTTGGTCACTTATTCACTGAGTTATTGGACAGAGCGACTGAGAGGGGTCTATTCACAGTGAACTGGGTTAGAAGAATTGTTTTTTCCGTGCAGCTGTCCAGGATGATAGTTTTTAATGTGTAAATTGTTCCATAATAGCGGTGTAGCCATGCTTTGGCCCTATAGCTGTATCATACGCGTCATTTTAGGCTTTTAACGTTTAGCTGTACTGAACGGAATGCTGGGAGAGGAAAAAATCATGAGCGAAACCCGCCACTCTATTCTGCGGTGGTAGAGCGTTCATTTCTATCATTTAAATTCGGCGATGTGTGTGTGGTGTGAAAGAAAATGCACGCTAGACTGATCTTAGCACCACACTGAATAGACATTTGGGTTAACTTCACTCTGCAATTCAGATGTAGGCTCGGTGTTATTATAGGATCTAATGTGCATAGGGCTGTGTATTGGCAGAAACCTGATGATACAATACGTATTGTGGTATAGATGTCACGATTCAATATATTGTGATATGCAATATTGCAAGCAAAGGGATATTTTGCAAATTTTCAAATCCTCCTATTAAAATACACCACTATATGAACAGGTTTGCCAATGCTTACAGTAGCATTGCGCCCTTGTGCTGCTTGTTATTGTTGGAGTGGAGCTGAAAATGGATTACAACACTGCCATCACTGCCACAACGCACAATGATTAATTGTCTGTTAGGAGTGTTTGCATTGATACTGAGTTATGGAGAATCAATACAGTGTCACTAAACATAATACCGCAATGTTCGATATTTCAATATTTTCTTACGCCCCTGATGCACAAACAAACTTACCAGAGAATTCAAATCCATTTTCATACAGAACTGCACAGGATGGACAGAATACTGGAATGATGGTTGTGATGGCTTCAAACATATTAAACACACACACGTTGAGTTGTTACCATGATGTGCATATAAAAAAGTAATGCAATGATTATTCTTTGTTATTTACGCCAAAATAAGCCTGCTTTATTGGATTACATACTCATCTGGAGCTGTGATTGGTCACTGATCCGCGTGTAGTAGCGTTAAGTGTTTTATTTAAGATTCTTTTTTATTAGAAGACTCAAAAGCTTTGGAGTAATTAAAAAAATACTATTTACTATTCTTTGCTATTCCTTTAGTGGTGTCTGATCTGCTGTATCAGTTTAAGTCCGGTCCTAAAGTTAGATAAAAAAATTGATAGACCGGGTTCACGTTTGCAAGCTAGACTAAAGCAGGACGTTTTAGAGTGATAAGATTTAACGTTTTAAGCTTGTTGTGTGTTGCGTGAGGCGTGCCAAGCTTTCTGTTAGGCGGGTAATAAGGATTGCATTGCAAGATGATGTCACCTTGTAACAGAGGACGAATGAGGAAATGGAATGAGGAGTTTCAGTGGTGGTTTCTGCAGAAGAGAGTTTCTCCCTCTAGGTTTGTAGTCTAGGCTTTACAGCTTTGAAGACTATTTACATGCACAGAAAGCTACAACACGCCTAAGCGAAGAGAAAAGCGTAATAGGGCCTCTTTAGCCAACGGTATACTGTATAGTCAGGTTATCGTATGACACTTGATGGTCTGAGGCTCTTGTGGCAGTGCCAGCTGCGCGTCGGACGCATTCTGTTCGTGTGTTATGCATGAACATGCTGCACACTCTTGTGTTTCTTTGTCCTGCTTCTCTTCTGTGCATAAGAATGTGATAGAGAATTACAAGACCATGTGAGAGGACGTATATGGTGACGAGGCCACAGTGTGATCTAAGTTTGTGTTATTGTTTTGCAGAGCCTGCATGTAAATTCGGCGATGTGTGTGTGGTGTGAAAGAAAATGCACACTAGACTGATCTTAGCACCACACTGAATAGACATTTGGGTTAACTTCACTGTGTAATTCAGATGTAGGCTCGGTGTTATTATAGGATCTAATGTGCATAGGGCTGTGTATTGGCAGAAACCTGGCGATACAATACGTATTGTGATACAGATGTCACGATTTAACGTACACACTTGGAGCCTGATGGTCTGAGGCTTTTGCGACACTGCACACACTTGTGTTCCTTTGTCCTGCTTCTTTTCCATGCGTGAGAATGTGATAGAGAATTACAAGGCCATGTGAGAGGACGTATATTGTGACGAGTCCACAGTCTGATCTAATATGTGTTATTGTTTTGCAAAGCCTGCAGTTGGGTTTTTGACTTCCCTTCATCTCTGAACTGTCGTTTGTTGCTGCTCCACTGTTCTACTAGGAAGCTCAGTGGTTCTCTGCGCAGTATCAGATCAAACATTCATTTCATGTGCGTTGTGAGAGCATGTTATGCTGATATCAAGGCTCATTTGGGCCACATCTGCTCTCATACGTATGTGATCCTCAGTTGTTGTTATTTCAGCCTGGAAGATAGTTACAGCAGGCCTTGAGACTTTTCAGATTTTAAAACACTAAAAAAGAAAGGAGAACGTTCACGCTGAAGTTTTTCCACTCGTACATGTTCTGTGGCCCTTTTCTCCTCTGTCTGTCCAGCACTTTGCACTAATACCTCCATTGGTCTTGATCAAGGCTGCTAATTGGCTGGCGGATGGGGTCAGGGGGTCGAGGCAGTCTCAGGGGGGCTGGGTGCCCCTGTAGTGAGAGGCGTGTAGCGGGACGCTTCAGGGTTAATCCTCAATTCAGGGGTTAGACCATCCAGCCCTGCGTCTCCACCAGGGGTTGGAATACCTCTCAGCAGAGGGAGGCACTGCTCTGATGTCCTCCGCCCTTTCGGGTCAGACTGGGTTGCGCGCTGATTGCGGAACAGTTTCAAAGTCCGCCTCCAGATTGAGACTTAATGAGTTGACAAGCCCACTGCCTGTTCAGCGAGGAAGCCCCCGTAACGCGAAGGCTTCTGCGCTGCATTGTCTGCGTCTAATACGACATGACTGGCGGTCTTTCACATATTTTAGGATTTCCTTTTGATGGGTGTTCAGGCTGCGTGAACACAACATTGTTTCAAATAAACAGGATTGTATTTCTAACGTTCAGGAATGAGCTGACATCATTTGAGGAAACCTGGTGTTAATTTTTATAGTATATGGAGAGCTGATCGCTCTGCTTATTTATTTATTTTTTTCTAACAAAATATAGCGCACTAAGTAGAGATGGAAAGATCGATCAGCTGTGTATCGGTATCGGACGATTTTTAATCAAAATATGCGATCGGTGATCAGCCGATATTTTAAAATCTGTAAGATTAACAGTGTTTTGTTGGGGAATGAAGACAAAGACATTTAACACTATTAATCTGATACACGCGGCTGAATACAGTGAGTATCAGTAAACAGCAGAGCTAGCACACACAGCTAACACAAAACTAATAACCCAGAACAGATAATAACCAGTACAGACCAGATCTGACCAGTACGAACAGAACAGCAGCAGCAGTTCAAGATCTACATTTAATGATTACAGATTGTCGTTTAAAATAACAGAGTCTGCGTTAAAGGACTGCAGTTTTACTGCATTTATTTATTTTGCTTTTTTAGTTTTAAATGTAATGATTGCAGTATTGTTAATATTTGTTTATTTACTGTTAATTTAGTAAAAAATATTATGCTGTTTCACATGAGCTCGTTAAAAATGGTAATAAACCAGTTTAGACCATGTTTTATGACTTGCTTGCGCTAAAATAACTACATGTATCCTGCCGTGGCATATAGCCCCGCCCTCGATCGGTATCGGCTATCGGCCGATCGCGCTAAAAGGTGATCGGCGGTCAGAATCGCCCTCAAAACGCTGATCGTCCATCTCTAGTGCCAATGAAGGGGCAGTCCATTTAGTGTTATGTCTGTGTTTGCTTGTCTGTCCTGTCCTGTCCTGTCCTATCTTTCTCATGTTTGAATATTCCTCTGCCACATGTCATGTTTTCTCTCTTCACTAAGGTGGGTGGGTTGGGGGGGTTGGTGAAGAGGCTGCAGTGGGTGGAGGTCGGTCAGGCTTTTTTAGTTGTGGTACCACGTGACCCTCTGTCTATATGACTGTACACAAGCGGTGAGTTTTATTACCTGATAATTAAAAAAGGAAAAAAAAACCAATAGAAATGTTATTATCCCCGTAAGTGGGAACAGTGGAGGGTGGTCTTGTGTACAAGAATAAGGGGTTGGGTATAAAAAAAAAAAAAGAATGGGCTGTTTACCTGTTTTTGAGTTATTTAACTGTTGTTAAAGCGTCATCCTCCTCTACTGCAAACTGGCCTGAGCACTAGAATGCAGTATGTACTATATACTACCGCCATGTACAGAACACAGTACAGGTTTTTAAACACTGCATGTGATTTAACATACTGCTAGCTGACCTGCTGAGCAGTCACTTGAACACCTGTTATTTACCTGTCACCTTTTGTTTGAAATCTTTCATAAGAAGCTCTTTCTTTTCAAAATATCAAGTCATATTTAAGTCAAAATATCAGCGGCTTACATCACAGTTCTCTCTACACCTTCTGCACAAAGTGCACATCTACAGTGTATGAGATAAACCATCATTTTTACTTTTTTTATAACACTCAGTTAAATAAACAAATACTAGGAGAAGCTAAAATCCATGTATTCCTCCTTATAGTACATGTAGCGCTGGGTGGTATAACAGTATGTATGAGTATTTTTATATTGTTATATGTAAAATACAGAAAATATGAAGAGATCTCTTTCAGTTATTCTGTCTCTAAACTGTGGAACTCCATTCCAGTTTTCATTAGACAGTCAGAATCAGCGCTCACTTCAAAAAAACAATTAAAAGTATCTCTTTAACTTTAATTAACATTAAATAAAGTAGTACCTTGAGGTTTTACTTAGTCTTTGGTTAATTAAGTTAGCTGTAACTGATGAAAACTGTCTGTAAAGCTCTTTGACCTGCCACTGGTATGAATAGTGCTCGATAAATAAAGATTATTACTATTATTACTATTATTATTATTATTATTGTAAACTGCTACTGTGAAGTTGGGACACTGTGCAAAATGTAAATGAAAAACTGAATGCAATGATGTGCAAAGCTTTTTAACTTTTTATTATTTAATTGTAGATAGTACAAAAAGAACTTATCAGTGTTAAAACTGAGAAATATATTGTTTATTATTTAAAAATATATAAATGCTCATTTTTAAATTTGCCAGAAAAGACGCTTGGATGAAAGACTGGCTAAAACACAACACCTGCTGGAACGTCTCACGATTAATTAGTTTAATTGGAACAGGTCAGTGATATGGTGGGGTATGAAAATAAGTCTTTCAGAAGTGCAGATGGGGGAGTGATTCAACACTGTGAAAGACTGCACGGGCAAATGCAAGTGCAAAAAAATCAAGAATAACATGTTCAGTAAAAATGTAAGAGAGCAAAGAATCAGGTTTCATCATCTGCAGTACATAATATGATTAAAAGATTCAGAGAAGCCAGAGAAAGCTCTGTATTTAAGAGAAGAGGCAGAAAACCTGTACTGGATGTCGGTGATCTTCAGGCATCTCAGACGGCACTGCATTAACAGATACGGTTCTGTAGTGGAATCACTGCATGAGCTCCAGAACACAGTTCCTCTCTGCAGCCACACATGCACTTAAAAACCCAGCAGTGCGCAGAAGAAACCCCACATACACAGATCCAGAAATATCACAGCCTCATCTGCCACACGCTCATTAAGATGAACTGAGGCGGAAAAGTGGAAAAGTGTCCTGTGGTCAAGCGAATCTAAATCTGAAACTCTTACTGAAAATCATACACACTGTTCAGAAGTTCAGAATGGTATACCCGGCAGTAACATCTGTCTCTGTACCATTTTCACTTCACTGTGCTTTAAATGATCTGCACATCATTACACTAATTAACTTTTTAGCACAGCTTCTCAGATTCTTTTGTCACATTATGATATAATATGCTTTTCTGAACATGTCCTCACTGTCCAAAGCAAAATGTGTATCTCCATTTTTGTCATTTTTAGTTTTCTGCATCATTTGATTGCAGCAGCTGTCGCTTACATTGTGTAAAAATTTGATGGTGAATGGACCAATAGAAATACTCCAAAATAGCTTGGATGAAATTCTGGTTCCATTGACTTGCATTGAAAGTGAAGCCAGTTTTTGGCCTCTCCTATAAAGTTGCTGTTTGGAGATATATGTCCTGACAATGTCCGGTAAATGGTCAGTACTCATAAAATACTGACCAGCTACATAATTCATCATACATGGGACCAAAATGAGTTTCATTTTAGTGGGTGTAGAACCACATGGTGTAAAAGATATTAAATAGAAATAACTTTATTTGCAGGTTTTGATTATTTGTCATGTGGCGCTGTTGGTCCTTCTTCTCTTTCTTCTCTTTTCCTCCGTGTTGTTTTCCTGAAACGACTATAAAGAACACAGTTCAGTTCAGTTCTGGCTGCTGCTTAAGCAGAGTGTGGAGTTCTTTTATCCTGCGTTTGGCAGGTATCAGAGCTTCGCCGTATTTTGACACCCGTTTGGCTCCCTGAACATTTCCAGTTCAGCCCTCAGGCTCAGCACATCACTATTTTCTCAGGACTTTAAAGCCGGGGAAACATCGGACACATGCCAACACCGGAGCATGATAAAAGCCGCTGCAGCAGCGTTTAAGACACAACAGCTTCTTGAGCGAGACGGGACGGGGGGAGGTTGGGGGGTTGGGTGGTGTTTGGAGCTGCTGGAGGCACTTCAAAGCCGAGGGTCTGTGGACACTCCCTCTCTGCGTGGTGTTCTCCAAACGCAGCGCGGGAGATGGATGGGTTGTGACAGTGCGGCCGGGTTCAGCAGCGGCGGTAATGATGAGGGGCAGAAGAAGAGCGCTCGCTCCGTCCACTCTGAGTAAACACACCTGGACACCAGCTCCGCTCCAGTCCCCCGTCCCGCTGTCCCACCCAGAGTCAGACACTCTTCTGTTAACATCTCTCTTTCACTCTCTCTCTCTCTTTTCTCTCACTCTCATCAGCGCCCACTGTACTCACTGCACGATTTAATCTTTCATTTCTTTTACTGCCACTTTCTTCACCTGTTATTTTCTTTCTTTCTTTCTTTCTTTCTTTCTCACTCTTTCTGTCTTTTATCTTTTTCAATTTCTTTCTTTATTCCTTTTTTTTCTTTCTTTCTTTGTCTGTCATTTCTTTTTCTTCTTCATCCTCTTTCTTTTGTTTGTTCTCTAATTCTCTAATCTAAGTTCTTTCTTTTCTGTTGTTCACTGTTTCTTCTGTTTCTTACATTTTCATTTTTTCTTTTTCTCATTTTCTGTATAATTCTCATTTTTTCTTTATGAAATTGAATTTTGAAGTTATTCTTTCATTCTTATGTTTTCTTTTTCATTATGCTTTCTCATATCATTGCTTTTCTGTCCTTCCAATTTATTTTTCTCCTCTCTTTTACCCTGTCTTCATTTTGTCTTCTTACTTTCTTTCATCCTTTTTCCTTATCTCTTTCTTTTCCTCCTTCTATCTCTCTTCTCAATTATTTCTTTTTCCTTACTTTGTCAGTCCTTGCTTCATCTTTTCTTTCTTTCTTTCTTTCTTTCTTTCTTTCTTTCTTTCTTTCTGGCTGTCATTCATTTATTCATCTCTCATTTAATCATCTCTCCCTCTCTCCCCCCCCCTCTCTCTCAGGTGCCGTGTCTCCTCCCGGTGCTGATGTTTAAGCTGGGCCGGGTGTCGGACTGTGCCCTGTCTCACGCTGTGCTCTCCACGTTACCGAAGCTGGGAAGCCACAAGGTACCTGTTTACAGTCCACACACTTCTAACAGTGCAGTTCTGGTAAAGCAGTTCTCTGTTCATGTGCATCTCTGTTTAGAGCTCGGTTTACGAGAGAGACAGAAATCCCAGCCGTCAGTGCTGAAGCTCGTTCTCTGGCCCGCACGCTGCTGTTCAGCGTTCGCCACAGTAATAGAAATATCTGGCATCTGCTGGGTTCAGGCCATAATTATGCTTCCCTTGTTGTTATGGCAACAGCTCACCTGGCACGATACACAGCCATAAAGCGGTCCGTTGTGCCGGCTGCCGTTGTTATTCATCGGTGTCTCCAGCAATGCACATTATTCATAGCCGCTCTGCGCACAGGCTCGCGTGCGGCGGAGAGAGATGCTGACATTCTGCTTACTGTTTGAATAATGCTACATCAACAAGATGTATTCCAGGAACACGCATAATAAAGAAACTGTACACGCAACACCGGACGAGGTTTTGTTACAGAGCATTCTCCTTATCAGCATTTGAAAGGACATTCTGTTTTCTCTTTTTTTCCTCCAGCGTTTCTTTATCTGTGTTGGTCATCAGATCTGTGTAAACAATGTTGGGCTGTTTGAGGAGAATTAGAGCTGAATTTGGCTGAGGGTTAAGAGCGCAGGACAATGGCTCCATTCCTTCCTCTCTAACCAGATTATGATGTTAAATTCTTTAAACAAAAACTAATACTAGACCACTTACCCAGTAGTTCAGCCCCTCTGATAGAAAGACTTCAATCCCCCCATGCATCCAGGCCTTTTCAGTGGAGGGCTTTTAGGGGAATTACACCATTCAGGATTGCTCTGGATGGGCCCTCAGACTTTCCTCATTATGATGAAGGTCGTCTTTGTTCTCTTAGTTTTGTATACCGCAGGTTTTACATGTTCTCCAGACGTTGGCCAGCTCCCCCAAGCTGAGGGCTGTGGCTCTGCGTCTTCTCACCGAACTGTGGCAAAAACAGGTATTGTATAAAACAGCTGTTTATTTTTAATCTTCTGTCTTGTTTAGTAGGGGTCTAGTGATTCAACAGATTGTTAGATATATTAAAAAGAAGAAGTGCCTGATGGGGCGTCTTACATTAAATGCTCATTAAAAGTGTTAAATCTCAAAGTGATTGATGTAGGATCTAAACTTCATGCCGTCCATTCACGGTATTCGTGACGTCAGGAATGGCAGTATATTTACATACGTCCACCTGTTTAGCCCACAGCGGTTTAGCTACCGTCTGTTTATGTCAAAGTTTTAAGGAGTGATTTTACCCAGATTGCATTTTAAATGAGGTACAGGGCAGCCAATCAGAACAGATTCCATTTGTCTTAAAGGCACACTAACAAAATGCATTACCTTAAAATATTTAAGACATAAATAATACATAAAGTCATATGTGCTATAATGGAGATAAAAAAAAGAAAAAAAATGTAGTATATGAGCTGTTTAATGTTTTTATGTGGGTCAGTATTTTAAATGTAACATACTTAAAGCTGGGTTTTATAGTAACCTGATCAGATACACTAGGTTATTATGTCAGTCCCAAGCTAGCATACTGCAAGCTAATATCAATTAGTCAATCAACATTTATTTATATCGTTGCTGTCCAATGAAAAACAAGTATTTCCAAAATTTCCAAAAACTTTTTAGAAGAGACCAAAAACATACTTTACTTTCCATGTAAGTCAATGGAACCAGAATTTTTTTCAAGCTGTTTTGGAGCACTTCTACTGGTCCATTCATCATGATATTTTTTACACAATGTAAACGACTATTGCTGTGTTCAAATCATGTAAACAACTCAAAATCAACAAAAATGAAGATGCATTTTTCATTGGACAGCGACGATAAAGCGCTTTTTACAAGCAGTGTTATTTCAAAGCAGCTTTACAGAAAGAGTTTATAAAAAGAAATAATAATAATAATAATGATAATGCTTATCACATTGCAGTATAATGCACTCTCAAGTTGAGTGCAACATGTTGGTTATATAGATTATATTCATGTGGGGTGTTTGATTTATCAGTGATTTCAAATGTGATTTTTGTTATTATTTATTTATTTATTTATTATAATTATTATTTTATCATTGATCTGATACAGGAATTGTATAATTAATCAGTGATCCATCTGTAGAATTTCAAACTTCAATGGTTTCCAGAGTTACGCGCTCTTTATATATAGTTGTTGGCCAAAGAAAAAGAAGCAATGGTAACTTTACAGAGGAAGCCCAAACGTTTTTTGCACGTCCTTTAATGTTTTATACTCTCGCGATTTTGATATTTTGCTCTCGCGCAGACTGCAGTACCGTCAGCCGCTCTCTGTGAGAGAATGGGTGTGTCCGATATCACCTACTTACCTACTACTCAGTAGTGAAATCAGTAGGTGAGCGTGGCTAGTAGGTCCGAATACTCAGTAGGCATCGAGTAGTAGGTGAACGGTACCCGGATGACCTACTGAATCAGCAGCCGTTTTTATGTATGCGACTGCAGCACACTGTGCTATCCCATGATTCACCTGGAGGCGCGGATGAATTCAAAGCGGAGGAAAAAACAGTGAAAAGCGGAACCTCGGCTGTGTGTACGCAGCTACGGCTAGTGAACTGCCGCTACAGAAGTTAGCGCTACTGCTGAGGTGAAAAATGATTACATTCTTCCTCACTCGTCTACTCCGAGCTACAGCGGCCTGAGTACAGTGTGGTGGTGGGCATCGGCCGGATGCTATTGGCTGGTGGCACTTGTTTTCGTGACTGACCGCTCAATACAAACAGCCTCTCAATCTACAACAAAACATGGTGGATGAAGAGGAGCCGACAGGAGAGATTTGGTTTAATTCGCTTAATAATAGTGATTTAATAGTCTTAGCACTTCTTATGAGCACATATTCACTTCAGTTTACTTTGGTAAAGAAAAAAATAAGAAAAGCATTTGTAGTTTATTTGTAGAGAAATAATAAAAGGAAACTTAATATGTCATCATTTGTGTTCAGTTTGCCTTAGTAAAAAACAATCAGGAGAAAATCATATTATGAGGCCAGCATCATGAATCACACTGGGTTGTGAGTAGAGTATATCGTTACATCCCTACTTAAGAGCAGTTGTGTCACTAAAAATAATATTATCACTGTAAATCCGTACAGCCCTGAATATTTTAATGAAATGAATGGTGTCCAGTGGTGTTATGGGATGTGTGTATGTGACCGGGTCTGTCTCTGTAGGACCGTGTATATCCGGATCTGCAGAAGCTGATGGCGGTGTTGGAGAAGTCCTCAGTGGTGGTGGGCAAGGAGGCTCAGTGGGAGCAGATCCTGGCCAGAGCTGCCTGTGTTCGGGACATCTGCAGAGAAAGGTCCTTCATTAATTCTCATTAGAAAGACACCACTGTCACTTTTCATCTCTCTGTTTCATCACCCTCTAGTCTTTGTTCCCAAACGGCTCCAGCTGGTTCTGTTTTCCCCAGTTAGGCAAAGGAAGACATTCTCTCACTTACTCATGCTAGGTATTTCTGGTGGCTCACATAAACACATATTGGACTCATTGACATGACAGGGTTCTGCAGCGCAGGCCTGAATAAAATAACACTCGGAAAACTCCTATGTAATCTGACCCAACACCTCTGACATTTCAATTATTCAGGCATTACGATGCTTAAACCAGGCAGTTCAGAGCATCCAAACAGCTTTTTGTGGTGAGTTCTGGCGGTGGTTAAAAAGGGTGCTTCTAGGCACAAGTTTCTGGAACTTGTTAATCGTTTGCTCCACTCCACAGCTCAGCAGTGGTCAACCAGCCTGCGTCACCTTCGCCGCTGCTTTCCATGATAAATGACAGTGAATTAGCCAAATATAAGCAACTAACCAACTGAAGCCATGATGGTGATGAATAAAATAACCTTTCTAATTTGTTACAGCTTAGTGTCTACATAACTCATAGCTCTCTCCATCAAATCCAGCAGTTATAAGTCAGGGACCAATCAGGAGCTTGTTTAATAACATATCACATAGCAGCTTCAGCCTGCCTTTTAATACGTTGTTGCTGCCTACTGAACAGCAGTAACTACTTAAAAACTTAAAACTATGCTTAATTATAAAATGCAATTACAAATAAACAAATCAAAGTACATAGATATCAGGAATAAAAAGCCATTTTTCTTTTAGTGAAGAGTAACAGAGCAGCTTCAGCCACTTGAAAGGCTTTATTTTCTATATATATTTCTTCGGATTTCTTTTTCCTTCTTTGTAAACTTCTTTGACTCCTCCTAATCTTTCACATGATTGGCCGTTTATAGGCGTCACAAGTTCATGTTTGCATGCGTAAGTGTTAATCACAGCTCGGGGATCTAAACCTCAGTTAACAGAGCGAGTTTTGACCCAATGCAACAAGTTCCTGCTGTTCCATTAGTTCGGTTTTGTGAAGCTAAGACTCAGTAACCCTGTCTGTGTTGAACCTGCCTCGTGAGACTGGTCCCAGATGGAGAGTGTTATTGTTTGGTTCTCACTTGTCATTGTGTTTCTCATGAGTGCTTACATCAGAACTAATCAGCTGCTATTCTCTGTTCAGCATCCAGCTGTGATTAGCGGCTCGGTGTGGTTGGTGGAATACCAGAGAGAATCTAAAGGAGCGTAGATCTGGGGGCGTACCGCGAATAAATCTGAATTAGCTTTCAGCAGTGCATATAAATAACATGCAGCCTTTTTCCTCTGGGATTATCTTACCTGCCATTACTAACACTATCCACATAAGTACGCTTATGTACAGTGCTGTGCTGAATTCTTCATCCCTGTTTGAAAGTTTGAACATTTTCTGAATTAATATGACATATAGACTTAGTTTTATTTTGACTTTTAATTTAAAAGTTTGCAAATTATCAAAACTTTTAAATTTTTTTTATTGAGAGTGTGTGAAAGACTTCCATGTATCATGTTGCAGACATATCTACTGAAAGTAGCTTGCCAGCCAGCTAACTCCGGCTCATCCTGGGTGTAATATCACTTTGTACCTTAAGAGGCGGTAGTGAGTCACTGTAGTGCCGAGTTGAATCAGGATGAAGCAGTAGCTCTGCTCCACAGTGTTTTCAAACAGTTGTAAGTCATACTGAAGGTTCTGCTCCTGGTTAGATCATTTAGCAACAGATAAGCAATAAAAGGAAGAGTAAACACAATGATGGCTGAAGCTCTTGGCAAGTGACCGTTATCACCACCAGCAGCAAACAGAGGAAGTAACATAAATAAGAGTGAAACAAGAGCTATCATCGGTGTCGGAGTAAAAGGATGAAGTTTAATGCTGAACTCACATGTTTCTTCTACACTAGTAAATAGAGAGCTGAGGAGGAGGGACTGTGCTATTTCTTGTTTTATACAATTTGGTGGACATCATAACTGTCTGATGACATGTTGCCCTCTGTTGTGAATAGTGAATTTGACAGTGTCAACTTACAAATGACCCTATAAAAAATGAACAAATAGTTTTGCTCAAATGTTTAACACTCTCACGTGTACAGTTTGGTAGAGACATGTTTTGCTGCAGTAACAGCTTTTGGGGTGAATGTGTTCCAGCTATGCACACAATTCTGGAGTTATTGCTATTCTTTCTTTTCTGCTTGACAGATTTGCAGCCAGTTAGTGACTAGTTAGTTGTTTAGTTGGCATTTATGGACTGTAACTGTCATATAGTGCCACATAAATGTCTGACAAATAAATATATATATATATATATATATATATATATATATATATATATATATATATATATAAGCATCGTTTGTAACCTGGAAAATATTTCAAGGGGGTTAAATACTGCAGTAAGGCACTGTATAATTGTCAAGAGAGTAGTAATAGATATATATCTTTTACTGTTGAAGTGCACTTGCAATTTTTTATGCTTACTGCATGCATTCACTCTGTAAAGTGCTCTGTACAGGAATCTGTGCATTAATCTAGTGCAGGCTATAAATGCTGGCAATATTAAACCCATTTGAGGAAAGACATTTAGTAACGTTTTTTTTAATTGTTTAAACTTCTGCACTGAAGTACTGGTTATGTTATGGGAACATATTATAGCATGATTGTGCATTGGCCCAATATTGGTTGCCTCCTAATTTTCTTCAGATCCAGTCTTTTTCTAAATGAAGGGAAGCCCGTAGCGTATAAATTTTATCCTGGTTGTGGTGGCATGCTGCCGACGGCATAACTCAAAGTGCACACTTCCTTTGAAATGTTGACTTTGGAATTTGTCATTGCTCCACGCGACATATAACAGCAGGAACTGTCAGAAGCTTTTGAAACTAAAAGTGTTTCAGACAAAGAAACGCTTTTGTGTGTGTGGAAATTCAAAAGCTCTGCTGTAGGCCACTAGTATTTAGAATTGCCACTAATGAGATGGTGTGTGTGTCACCTAAAGTGAATCAGGAGGTACTCATGTCATTTATAGTGGTGCACAGTTCTCTTTTCAAAAGTCTTTGTGCTCAGGAGGAACTCAACACTGTTAGTGTTAGTCTTTCCTGCTCTAACACACCTGGTTAGGGTTTTGGTAGGTAGTAAATAAATTTAGTAAGAAAGACACAGAGGGGGCCTCTGTATGTGGGAAAGAAACTCAAAGCCTGTTAACCCTTATGACCCCATATACTCCTTCTTTTACTTTATATTTATCTGTTTATTTATTGATCAATTCATTAACAACTGTGATTGTTTTAGTTATTTGTCTCAAAATGTGGAATCAAAATGTTCCATTGTTCTGGCGTAATTGCTTGATTGAAACAAACTTTAATTCCCACTGAAAACCTCTGTTTAGGCTAAAGCAGTGGAAAAAAACAGATGCATAATATTTGCCTGATGTCGTTTATCAGCAAGGATGGTTTGGAGCTGTCCAACATTTTAAGAACATTATTTCTCAACAAGTCTCGATAAGTGTTTAATTTATTTCTCCCACTGTGGAACATAATAACACCAAATATTCTGAGCATCCAGAGAAATGTCTGTGCGTTAAGGGAAAGGCTGAAAACCACACCTGAGTCCACATGACTTTCAGCCCCAAAACAGCACAACTTCTTGCTTGGCCTCGGGAATAGTTTGGAAAAATATTAAAAAGCTATCATTAAATACCGTCCATCACTACATCCACAGCTGTAAGACTATACTGTGCACAGTAGAAGCCCTGCATCAACAACCTCCAGAAATAGGAATAGAGCTTCTCTGGGGTAGAGCTTATCTAATATGAAGTGATGCACAGTGGAAACATGCAACGTGGTCTGATTTTGTGTTATTCGGGCCAAAGAAGGAAAACACCATCCAGGTGAAGTGTAAACTTCAGCATTCTGTAATAATATGGTGGTGCATTGTTGGAATGGGTAACTTGCAAATCTGTGAAGGCACTGAAACACATTTGGAGCAACTCATGCTGTCCTTGTTTCAGGTATATCTGCGCTTATTTCACCACGATAAAGCCCCCTGTGTGCGTTTCAATGGCATGGCTGGCTGGATAATCAGAGAATATGGGTGCTGAACTGGCCTGCCGGCAGTCCAGACCTGTCGCACACTGGATACGTGGGCAGAAAATAAATCAGTTTGAAATCACCAGCGGTCCTTTACATGATCCTATTTTTACATTAATGCGCATTAAACTTTTCAATTTTCAATTTTTGAGGGAAAACTGTTACAAGAGTAACAATATGTAGGGTTTTCTTACATGAGGTTCTTTCTGCTCCACTAGGCCCTACCAGCATGGAGGAGACATGCTGGCAGCCATTACAGTCATGCTGACTCAGTGCTCGCGGAAGGATCAGGCCACTCCAGCCGCGCTGGCCCTGCAGGGCCTTCAGGAACTGTGCAGAGCTGAGGTCTGAAACGGAGCTTTGTGGTTTGGGAAGATGTTTGCTGCATGGGGCTAGTTGTGATCACAGGATGTGGTCTATTTGAAATTTGCAAAATACCCCTTAGCCTCAGATTAGGCACTCGTTTACCGGAAAAAAGAGTCTAGTACTTTGTTCAGGGGGAAAAAACCCTTTGTTTAAAAAGTTTTTAATTGAGCGTAATCACTGAGCTTAGATGGTATGTCAATTAAAATACTCTTAGCTGTTAAATATGCAGTACATGTGTGGAATATTCCAGCGTTTTCAGCTTAATCTCTCTCTGCTGCATCTGTAGTGTACCTTATATTATTGTAGCCCATAATTTAAATGCATTTCTCTGCACTAAGAAATACAAAACCTTGACTTGACCTTTAAACCAGTGAGCAGTTGCTGAGTTAACATTTGAAATTACTTTATAACATGAACTCAATCTTTTGCCAAAGTTTGCACCCAAAGTCCTCTACTTGATCAACACAGTAAAAAAATAATAATTAAAAGAATTAAAAAATATAAATAGTAGTCGTTCTTCCCACATAAGATAAGCCTGGTTTTCCTCAGACATAGTGCTACAACACAGTCTTTTACATATTAAAGCGTACATTACATGACAGTATGTATTTGCCTTGCATCTTTCTCCATGAGGCATACAGACATAACTGCTGGTTCTTTGGTTGAAACGAAACCAAAATGAATCAAAAACTGAAACCGTCAGCCCGTCAGATGTATTGATGTCAGCAGGCACGTGATGGGATTAATGGACCGAGTTGAGTGGTATGTCTATGTAGGGATTCAGCCCTGATAAGTTTACAGTTGGACATAGTCTTCAGAAAGTTTTTCAACTCTTTAAGTGTATCTCATACTTTTACTTGAGGTTTAACTGGATTCAAACAGTGCAGTTAAATAAGCTCAATAACTTTGCAGTGACAAATGTTTTCTTGTTTAAAACACTTTCTTTTATTGTAATTGTAACAGACCGCCTCGACTTATTTCAGTCGTTTCTACGTGGGTCTCTTAGGTACATAATTAAATGGTTTTTGTTTTTTGTTTTTTTGCTCACCATGGTCATAAGCTAATTTATCGTTGTGGCCTTTCTAAAGCGATTCTGAATTTAATTACTAAAACTCTAAACTATAGGGTGTTTCATAGTCTTAAAATGTAACAACTAAATTTGGCTCAGATTGGCTTCAGTGCTCAGTGCAGTTTTATTTTTAATCTTTATTTATATATTTTATCATTATTTATAAAATAATGCCATACAGTTTTGTTGAATGGCTACAAAATAAATTCTGTAAAGACTGTATTTAAGGGGAATTCTATCAGTTTAGAATGGTTTGATGTGAAATCGTTTATTGTAAAGAAGCTCTAACTTTAGTGATGTGTCTGAATGTCTACAATGTAAATAAAGCCATTTTCTTTACTGTTTCAAAATGGGCAGGGAAGCTACACCTGACTTGAAAATTTATGTCAAACTGATTGTCCATCGTAAGAGATCAGACACTGTTAATGTGAGTGATAGAGATTAGACTGATAAATGAACGCTGCAGTATTTCTTGAATTACTTAACTGTTGGTCTCTCTTGCTGCTTAAGGTGGTTGATATCGGCTCCACGTGGAAGGCTCTCTCTCCCAAGCTGAGCTGTGAGACTAGACCTCTAGTGCTAAAGGCCACTGATGAACTTCTCTCTCTAGTGCCCTCACTGCAGGTCAAAACAGAGGAGTATGAGGTAGTCCTACATGCTTGTTGTCCAACACCACAACCTTTTATGTTTGTGTGACTGTCATATATTCATTATTTATATAATATGTGTTATGGTGGACTGCGAAACACAAGCTTATTTTTTTCTTTCTTTTCTTTACAGATTTTTAAAAGTGAAGTGGTCAGTATGCTGTGGAGTCATGCTCTGAGTCAGGTTGGTATGAAAGTCCTAAAGCAGCGGTGCTGTCGAGAAAACAAGCTAATGTTTAATCTCTAAAATGGCCAAAGTGAACTGATTTGACCGTGAAGTTCATCTTTTTGGCCTAATTGAAAAACTCCAGTTACCCTTTCATGAGAAACAGGTATTAACATGTTTAGCCTTTAGTTATTTCTCCTTTTCACGTCCACATTCAAGTTCATAATGGTGGAGGTTCTACCATATTAGGTCTTTTTGATTGTTACTTTCTACTCTAAGACATCGTTTAAGTAACACACTGAGTGTTGGAAGCTTGTATTTCTGCTTTTTTTGCAGGAAGCAGAAGTGGCTAGCAGTGGCTATAGAGCACTATCTGAATTCCCAGAATCATCTCACTCTATCCTGCACCTGCCTGAGCAAGTATGAACCTACTCATAGTTTTCATATTCTCTAAGACTGCCCAGTATATCATTTATGTTCTTGTTGTTCATGTTGACTTCTACAGTGATGATTTTGAGAAGGTTGCAATATAGAAATAAACATTTAACCAATTAGTAAATGTAACAGTAACAGTAAGGATGTAACAGTTCAACGTATTGTATAGTATCATTGTAACTTGTCTAGCTTGTGATTTGTATTTTAGCTTGTGCTTAGATTCGGACACAATACAGAACAGCAATTGTTTAGTTGTTGTACTTTCATAATGTTCCTGTAATTAACTGGATACGGAAGTATTAACATATTAACTTGGGGCACATTTTTTTTAACCATTCCGTATTTTTTATTATGTACTTATTTTTTGTGTACTGAGCTGTTTTTTGAAAAATATTTGCCAATTATAAATTGCCAGCAACCCGTTTAAAAAAGAGGTTGGGACAGAATCATGTAATGTAACACACATAACAGCCATCCTGTTTCGTTTTATTGGCCTTGTCCCACACTAACTGAGATTTCTGTGGATTCTCTAAATCTTTTAATGATGTACCGTAGATGATGAAATTCCCAAGCTTTGCCAGCATCAAAATAAAAATGGGCATATATTTTTAAAAAATAGCATTTCTTAGATTCAACATTTGATATGTTGTCTATTTACTATTTTCATTGGAATATAAGGTTTAAATGAATTGTACATCATTGCATTCAGTTTTGCTGAAGGCTTTGCTGGCTCCACTGCCCATCCCTGATCTACATGATCGTCCTCAGTCTTTAGCTTTCTGTTTGGGTTGTAATTCTCACAGGCCAGACCAGAGATGAAGGAGCCTGATGATCAGGATGAAGAGGAGAAGGAGAATAAGAAGGATGAAGATCTGAGTGTGCCAGGGGCTTCATACATAAAACTCGTTGGTCTCACACCACGTCCAGTTTTAACAGGTATGATCTCACTTCGAGTCTGGTGTGAAATTCGGCACACTGGGCAAACAATTTAAATTTATTGTATTCATCTAAAAACCTTGAACCTTTTTTGTAAAAAAATCAAGAGTTTTAAAAAAACCTGTACATAATAAACAATAGAACCACTAAAGACCCTGAACTGTATTTCAATAAATGCACATAAATACAAATGAGCTAAACTATTTAAAACATCAACTCTTAAATTATTCAAAGTGGGGTTTTTTTTCTTGGCTTTAGTGAAAGGATATACTTTCAAATCTCCTTTTATGACTTGTTAGTGTTGTTAGTGCTCAGAGTCTGACAAGAAGCTCCAACAGATGTTCTCCCACCACAGAAGCCCGAGGGGGAAAATCTCAGATAACACGTTAGTCTTGCGTCCTACAGTGGTGAATTAAACGTATGGGAGTGTACTGAGGAGCGCAGGGAGCTGCTGGGCCTTTTTTTTTTTTTATTACTAAAGCAGCGGTGAACTACCAGCTCAACTTGCAAGGCTGAAATGAAATAGTAGCACACAGTCGATGTGAATAAATGGGAAAGTTAGCGTTTGCCTCCGAGAATGAGCTTAATGTCTTATCCAGGGCTTTGTTTGAATCTTGGTCTGAACATTACCCAGTCTGTCAGCTGTTTCTTTAACTCCTACAACGTGTTTAAAGCGCTGATCTTCGGATCCCCCTGTGCTGTTCCTTTCTTCTCTGCTCACCGCTCAGTTAAAAGTGCTACTTATTCTACACAAAAACACAAAGCACCTTTAAATGTTTACACATAAGATCTTAATAGTCTCCTGTGCTCGATTCACCACACACACAGAGGAGGTAATGAAAGTAGGCTTTGAAAAGGGCAGAAAACTACTCGCTTTACTTAAATGAAAAGAAATGTTGTGGCGGTTGGGATTTTTAATTGTGCTATCAAAACATCATTTAGCCCGTGAATGAGGCTTTGAACTTAATCTGATCAAAGGTTCATGTAATTGAGGAAATTGAAATGTTCAGGAATGATGCATATGAGTGAGAATTGCTTTCATTAAATATATTTTGTAAAAACATCAGTAGATACAATCCAGAGTAAAAAACAAAAAGCTACCGAACTTGTGTGCGCAGGCGAATAATGATGTAATTTGAATAGAATTTCAGAGAACAGCTGAACAACTAAGCCCTCTTTGACCTTTTGAACCCATTAACCCAGTTTAAATACTTTTTTTTTTTGTTTTTTTTTTGCTTCCCATCTTGGCAGTTTCATAACTTAACAAAACAAATCGCAGTCGTTTCTGCTCCTGCAGACGCATATTAATGACACCTGATTGTCTGAAATCCTTAACATGAAGTTCATTTGGAGGTGTATTTGTCTTCTTTCATACACAGTGCACTTCCATGGCCATAACAGGCTGCACTAGAACACAAAGAGAGGGGAGGTGCTTAATTTGCTGACCTTTAAATAAGGCCAAATATCATGAAATCATTCAAATGTTGCTGCGCTCAACATTGCCTGCATCTCCTTTTGGACATTAAAATTGGCCATGCGCTGATCTTTTAGTTTTATGGCCAATTCCAAATTATGTACGGAAGATAAATCTGTTTACGTGGCAAGGTTTTAAAGAGCTAAATTTTTTTGTGTAATTTAAAGTTGTAATAAAGCTTGTTAGCTTTATATAGAATTAGACTAGTCAGAAACAACTAGACTCCCACATGATGCGAAGGTGACGACAGCACAACTAACTGGCGGTCTGGTATACTGTGTTAAGCTTAATTTAAATCACACTTATAATAATAAAACACAGTTCTGCATCAACATTTGTGAGCCATTATTGGCCCATTCCTTCTTACAGAACTGTGGGGTTTCTGGCATGAATGCTATATCTCAAGTTCTGCCTCAACATTTCTTGTGAATTATGGTTTTGACTTTGACTCTGATACTAAAATGCCAAATTTCTTCTGTGTCATCCATTCTTTATAGACTAACTGGGGTTTTAGAGTCATTGTCTTTCTGCAGAACCCAGCTTCTGTTCAGGGTCAGTTCACAGATGGATGCTCTGAAATTCTTCTGTATCAGTTCTTGATGCAATCCAGAGTTCATATCTCCATCAAATGGTGGCAAACTGTCCTGTCCAATAGAAGCAAAGCAGCCCCAAACCATGATACTGCCACCATCAAGTTCTTGTGCTGTGCAGTGTTTTGGTTTTTGCCAAACTTAACATTTGTCGTTTAAGCTATTAAAAACCATATATATATATATATATATATATATATATATATATATATATATATATATATATATATATATATATATGTGGACTTCTCCATTATAGCAATGACTTAGCCGTCTTCTGGCTCATCCAGACGTCTTTAGGAAACTTTAAACAGACAGCAGTCTTTCTGGAGTGTAGAGGCTTTCTCAGTGCTGTCATTCCATACATACTATTCTTATTCAGGATTTGTCTGATTGTGGACTCATTAGCACTCTGCAAGTAGCCAGCGTAAAAGATGTCACCCTGGGGTTTGTGGTGGTCTTTCAGAATATTAAGCATCTTACTTTTAGAATATTTTTTGTTGGATAACTACTCATAAAGTGACAGTTGTATTGAATTCCCCTCCCTCCATCTGCCCAACAGCGAATCAGTGAAGTGCAAACAGAAACAGTGTTGGAAATTCTTCCACCCTAATTAGAACTGGCAAATGTTCTCTTCTTAACCTGAGACGTGACATGCGCTAACGAGCGTGCGGGATAAAATACCCACATTTGAGGGGTTAAGACACAAGTTGACTTGTTGACTGACCTCCGGACTCTTATTGCCCCCTAAACCAAACTGCTAATTCTAAAGCTTTACAAACTTTTGCTAGCTAAATGATGTAAGATATAGTAATTGGGTTACTTAGCTCAATAAAAGATACAGTACAGGTATTTGTGTTATTTGTTTTGTTGGATTCTTGCTATCTAAACAGTTATGTATTAAATGAAGATCTGATTTTAGCTCAGACTTGTGCAGAAATACACTTAATGCTGAGGGGCACAAAGTACTGTCATTTCTGTATTTTCCTCAATTTGTTGAGCCATAATGCTAAATGAGAAACATGAACCACAGTAGCACATTTCCAAAGCTTTCTATTAGCAACAGCCGCAATGCATGGCTATGTATTTATTGTTCTCAAACGTGAAAAATCCCTATTTAAATAATGTGTGCCTGGATAAATGCAGGTTAATGCTAATGAAGCGCTACATCTAAAGCAAGAGGCGTCTGGCTGTTTAGTGCAATGAAGGCAAGTGTAGCAGCGCTGACCTGTCTCACGTTATTTACGTCCCTTATTTGTAACACAAATGAAAATAAATTGGCTTTATGCTGATCCTGTGTTTAAAAACCTGCTGATTCGTCGCTGATTTAAACTTCATTAGGCTGCAGGATTGGTGCTTTTCACTCGGAACTAAACTTGTTTCTGCTTGTTGAAGGTCTGAAGTGCAGAGCGTGTCTAATCTCTGTTTAAGCTTGTGTTTAAAGTTGTACAGAAATGCAGTACTTTAATAAATAGCGCCGCAGTCTGCTCTAAACAAACTCGCGCTCATGTGTGCTTCCCTCTGAGTGAGATGAGGCTGCGCTTGTTATGAGTCTGGAGAGGTCAGCGTCTTCAGCGTCCTGTCAGCGCGTAATTCCCCGGTACAAAGTGTTCACTCACCCCATCACGGGCGGTTTGTGCTCCCTTTAATCCTAAACGTCTCCGGGCGAGCTTAGAGTTCAGCATCTGACACCTCGCACACGTTAGAACAGGTTTTCACCAGCGTAGCCAGAAAACACAAAAGATTTGAGGTCCGTAGACAAAAGAAGGCTCATGCTGTGAGAATGAAATGAGGATTAAAATGTTGTTAAGGGCTTTTAATCACAGCTTTTTTAGAGTATGAGCTCGATGTAGCACATAAACAAATTCATATAGTCTTTATATAAGCTGAAAAAACAACCTGTTTATGAATTCATTACGATTCCGGCTGTGATCATATTTACATATGACCACCCAGCTGTGTTGCCCCACCCATACACTTTGTTGCGATGGTGCACGCGGACTATAGGAAGTTATTAGAGCGGAAGTGGTGGGTGACAGTTAAACTATAACCTGCTGTTATTTAATTACTCGCTATTAGTTTCCCACCTGCTGCCTCTGATTGATTTTTTCTCTCATATGTGTTTGTTGTAACTAATATGTGGGCAAACGTGAGTTTTTTTCTCCCCTGGTTCAATTCTGTGTCAATCCTAAACCCACATATTCATCTGCAGCACTTGAGACCTTCCTGACGGCTCTTGTAAGACAAGAGATGAGCCAGATGCCCCGTGGAGTGTACCATTCAGCCCTGAGAGGGGGGAACCTGCGCTTTGACCAAGGAAAGACCGTTGCCGGAATCCCTGGGTTCATGCTGAAGACGTACGAAAAGAACAAGCAGCCCGGACTGAAGCCTGGCCTCGCAGGTACAGAGACTCGTACTCAGTGATGCTGCGGTGATATCGCTGGGGTCTAACAAATAAACAGAAAGCGCCCCTTTTTGTTTTTGTTGATTTATTTCTACATCTCTTTTACATTGACTATTATAAACTATAAACAGCTATTCAGAACAAAACCTCTCTACATTAAAGTATGTGTTTATGTAGTGTCTTATACTGTTTTGGAGAAACATGTTTTTCTTTGGACAGTGACGTCTTAGTTATTCATTTGAAATTAATCTCTGGTTTGTTTGAAAAGCATGTGTTGATTAGAGTTTGGAACAGATTTTGCGCTTTGTGAGTGTAAAGACATGTAACTGTACCTAAATCAAATGTGTAGTGCATTATTGTTCTGTATTGTATGTTATGGATGAAAAGATTGATCAACTACAGACCGAATCAGTCGATTTCTGCAGTAAACATTAGGTGCTGGGATGAGAGCAGATTTTGAACTATCATTAAAAAAGCAAATGCAAATAATCATCAACTTAAAAAAAAAGATAAGTTAAAAATGAGGAGTCTTACATATTGTACATTCTTCTTTCTCCCATGCAACAGTTGTAACACAGTACACACTAAATACCTATACATGCAATGCTGTACAAGTGCTTGTATACGTATATATATATATATATATATATATATATATATATATATATATATATATATATATATATATATATATATCTTTGTGTGTGTGTGTTCTTGTAGAGGTATAGTTGTGAGGACCACATGTCCTCACTAGTTTAGTAAAGCCTGATTTTTTTGGTAAAGTGAGGACATTTTGCTGGTCCTCACTCTAGGACATGTTAAGTTGTTTTTTTTTTATCTAATAAAACTGAAAATTAGTCTTTGGGATACTAAGGTTTAGGTGTAGGTGTAGTATTATTTAGTTATAGTAAAACAAAGATCAATAGAAACCTATGGATGACCTCACTAATATAGTAAGACAAACATGTATATGTGTCTTTTTTGTCTACGACAGTAAGAACACATGAAACCTTTTCCGCTTGCTTGTATTTCAGTCTCGTCTTCTTGGGGGAATAAATTGTTTTAATTATGTTTTCACCGGGTGCTCTTGTTTAGGCAACTGAATCGTGACGAATGAAAGCTGGCATTTCTTTTTTTTCTATTCTTCAGCGAAAGCATGCTCAGAAACATCAATTAAATATCGTTCACTTTCAGATCTTCGCCTGTAGAGCTTAAGATTTGCTTACACACACGTTTTACCACACATGAATGGGTGGCGTGCCCTAACTGTTGTAATGACCTGTTTGTTTCAGCGGGTCTGCTGCTATGTTATGACCTCCCAGTCCAGACGGACAGAGATGGACGACCAATTAGTCGCTTCATGGTCAGCAGAGGTCGGAGTTTCCAGCAGACGTTAACCAGCCTCATTCATGAGGTAGAATACCTGTTTGTTTCACTTAAGATTGTAATCAGGGCCAGTAAAGCTATTGTATTAGTGGAGTTACCACAGGAATCCTCTCTGCACTCGTTTACTGGACGTACTCACAGTATGTACACTGTGCAGTTTTCACTTACCATCTTTTTCAGTCAACCTAGTCAGCTCCTTTAATATAAACCACTATTCGAGTGAAGTTAGTTTTACAAGGACACATGGAGTACTTTTTACATTTTCCATTTTTTGTTGTTGTTTTTTGTTTTTTTATTGAGTCTCCTAGTTGATATAAAACAATGGTGACCCAGAATTTTTTGCAATTATAGCCTAGTTTAGCTGCTTTAACTACTCAGTACTTCATTAAGCTCAACTGTGTTTAGCTGATAGTTGATATAAAACAATGGCGTCCCAGTATTATTTGCAAAATAGCCCAATTTACCTGCTTTGACTGCTCAGTACTTCATTAAGCTTAATCAAGATTGCTGGTGAAGGAATTTAATGAATCCATACGATGTCTGGGGCGTCCATTAGAAATGTGGAACTAAACAGTGTTTAGATGGATAGATAGATGGATAGATAGATAGATAGATAGATAGATAGATAGATAGATAGATAGATAGATAGATAGATAGATAGATAGATAGATAGATAGATAGATAGATAGATAGATAGATAGATAGATAGATAGATAGATAGATAGATAGATAGATAGATAGATAGATAGATAGATAGATAGATAGATAGATAGATAGATAGATAGATAGATAGATAGATAGATACGTAGATACGTTATTGATCCCAAAGGAAATCTAGCAGCCAGTGGCAGGTACACAGTACCAAAACACAGTTAAAAGAACAATAAGGTATATAAAGAAGAATAAAGAACTCCAATAGTAAAAAAGAATATATACAAGAACATATGAATACAAACTATACACCCTGACTGTAGGTAAAAAAAAGGTAGTGCAGTAATAAAGTAGTTGATATAAAACAATTCAAATGGACTTTTATTGCACATCCGCACTTCAGGAATAGTGCATACAATAGGATTCACAATACCTGGGTTTATCTCTACCGCTCATTCTGTAGAAAATAAAAGCTGATTCAGTCTTTACTGATGCAAAATCATTGAGAAACACCTGTAGTAGATACATCAGTACTAACAACAACTGATGTTAAAATTAAGATCTCAGGACTGAGGCATTATTTAAAAGATTTTTTTGTATAACTGTAGTTATTTGAGAAAAAAAATGCACAATCAAGCTGGAAATTGGAAAAAAAAGCTTTTACTGGCTGAGACACTTAGTGAGTCCAGATGCAGACAGTTCTTTCTCCACTTGTTTGGGTCTCTCAGTGGCATGTTGTCTCTTCATTCATATCTTAATTTTGCTCCGTCTCTCAGGTGAACATCCAGCCCTCTGAGTGGCATCGCTCCCTCCTCCTTCCTCAGGCCTGGCGTGGCTTCATGAGTCGAGCGTACCACGCCGTCCTGCAGGTGTGTGTGTGTGTGTGTGAGTGTTTGAATGTGTGTAAGATGACACTTCAACCCCTATTTGTGTTTTGTTTGGATCCTCTGAGTGCATCTCTCAGCACTCCGTCAGTCACTTCCCTCTCGCACTACCATGCCAACTGCACCTTCAAAGAGCCATGCGCAATGAAAGCCCCACACATCAAATTGCAGTTAATTATCCCTGGGTGCCATCAGGAAAGAGGAAAGCTTTCAGTACAGCAGCGCGAGCAGGGGAGGCTGACAGCGCTGCGAAATGACTGGAAAAGCCTGCAGACAGAAAGCGCTCAGCGAGTGCAGAAGTTAAAGTTACATTCATGTGGAAATCGCAGCCCACTGTAGACGTACAAATGTGCTTTATTCATGCGTTTATTGAGGTAATTGATTGGTTTGTGAGCAGAAGCCTTAGGCTCTGTATTTAGCAGGCTTCTCAGAGCAAGTAATCAGTCATAAGTGCTTGAGGGCTCCTGAGCTCATAAAAGTGCTGCAGCACATGCTCTCTAGATAAGGAGTAAGGAGATTCCGATGGCTGACTCGTAGATGTATGTGTTAATTGTTGCTTAAATGTAAAACCAAATTCTTCCCTCAGCCCAAATGTGGTTGATCAGCCAAATCAATCTTGTGTGATTTTATTTATTTATTTATTTTCTTTAGTTTTGTACTGCGGCTATAAGTAACTCACAGGTTATGGAAGTAAATGCACTGTGCAACTGTGAAAACTGAATGTGGAAATCATCACATCCTCTAAACTGCAAATAGTTGTTCACTGATCACTAGGGGTGTAAAAAAATATCTAAATCTAAATAGAAAATCGGGATATTATGTTTAGTTATTCGATTCTTAAAAACACAGTATTGAAACACAGATTCCTGGCAGACAGTGAATCATTGGGTGTTGTGTTTAAACCTCTGACCACTAGATGGCAGTGTTGTTATCCACGTTCAGCTCCACTCCAACATTAACAAGCAGCACAAGGGTGCACTGCTATTGTAAAACCTGGCAAACCTGTTCATATAGTGGTGTGTTTTAATATATCACTTTGCTTGCAGTATCACAATATATTGAATTGTGCCTGCTGTATCACGATACGTAGTGTATCGCCAATACACAGCCCTAGTGATCACAAGTAGAAACGTGGTTCCTGATACTGTACGACATTCTGATGTTGATAAAGAAGAAATGTGACATAACTAGGAACAGTTGTCACAGGCATGCTGAGGCTGGAACGGTGCCTATAGAGCTACATTAGCTTCATAGCGGCGGTGTTGTGATCTTTCAGGGTCGAAAGGCTGAGCTGGAGATGTTGCAGAAACAGGGCAAAGAGAGTCCAGAGGAGCTTCAGTATAAGCAGCACTGCGCCTGGCTCTGGTGAGTATGTGATCATGCAACACACGCACACACATTCCTCTGCGGCAAGAAGCGCTGCACTAATGTGGGAATCGTATGACAATGCCAGTTTTTCATGTACATGTCTGTCGATGCGGGTACTGATATATACAGTACTGTGCAAAGGTTTTAGGCACTTGGGGATATTATTCTATTTAAAAAGCATTTTTTTGGACAGGAAGGTTTTATTTGCTCAGCAAAACACTCATTTAACAAATAATTATCTACAAAATTGCAACTATATAGGAGAGACCAAAAACATACTTTACTTTCAATGTAAGTCAATGGAACCAGAATTATTTCCAAGCTATTTTGGAGCACTTCTATTGGTCCATTAGTCCTGACAATTTCACACAATGTAAACAAGCATTGGCGTGCTCAAATACTTAGTCGTTAAAAATGGAGAAGCATGTCTTTCATTGGACAGTGATGATATGTCAGCGTGTTTATTTAACCTATTTAAAAACGTAAATAAACCCAGTATTATTTGCAGTTATCGTCCAATTTACCTGCTTTGACTGCTCAGTACTTCATTAAGCTCTATCAAGATTGCTGGTGAAGGAATTTAATAAATCCATAAGATGTATGTGGAGTCCAGGAGAAATCTGGAACTAAACTATGTCCTATAAACTGACTGTTATAAGAAGTTATAAGATGTTATCTACTGTGAGACGAGCCTTTGGGTTAATTTTGGTCAGCAGTGGTTTGCACCTCGCAGCTCCCCTGTGGAAGCCATTTTTGCCCAGCGTCTTATTTATTGTGGAATCATGTACATTGACCATAACTGAGGCCTGTAGTTCTGTAGCTGTTTGTCTGGGTTCTGCTGAGACCTCCTGGATGAGTCATTGATGCACTCTTGATGAAATGTTGGTAGACTGGCTACTCCTGGGAGGTTCACTGCTGTTCCAAGTTTTCTTAATTTGTGGTGACGGCTCTCAGTGCGGCTCGCCGGAGTCAATGACTTTGTTTTACATCTGGATTTGAATCTCTTTAGAACGTGGCATGCGCTGAGACATTCTACCCTGACTTACATTACAAGAAAGGTTCTGTTTAAGTGATGTTTAGGTTTAACAGGTCTGGCAGTAATCATGTCTGAATGTGTGAGTGAAATTGAAGCCAGCAGTTAATTGAATTTGGTTAACTGGTTGATTTGGTAACTAAGGGGCTGTTACTTTTTCACATAGGGCAGGTAGAGCTGAACAACAGTGTTCTTTCAATAAATTAAATCACCATTTAAAAACAGCGTTCTGTGTTTACTTGGGTCATTCTTGTGTAATAATAAAAGTAGGTTGATAATCTAAAACAGTTATGAGTGACAAATATGCAAAAATAAAATGGGAAATACGTTTTCCCAGCACTGTATAGCCAAAAGTGCTTCCTAATTAGTGAGTTTAAGTGTTTCACCCACATCTATTGCTAATATCTATATACAATCAAGCACATATTGCTGCAAGCTTCACAAACAAACACTACCAGTTGAATGGATTGTACTGAAGAGCTCAGTGACTTTCAACAAGGCACTGTCATAGGATGCCACCTCACTGTGTAAAGTCAGTGTGTGAAAAGCAGGCTCTCACTGGAGCACTGGAAACATGTTCTCTGGTGTGCTGAATCACATTTCACCATCTCTGAGTGTAACCAGAATACATACTGCTGACTGAAAAACAGTCCAGACTATTATCCCTCCTGCTCCAAACTTCACAAAGAGTCTTAGTTCCAGTGAAGAGTAATGTTAATACTACTGCACGCAAAGACATTTAATCAATTATATGCTTCCAATATTATGGCAGCAGTTTATGGAAGGTCCTTTCCTGTTCCAGCACAAACTTATAGCCTTATTGTAACTTGTAGCCTTATGATCAGTACCCTACAGTATTATGAGTTTATCGTTTTGGGTCTTAAATAGACATCATTTCCTTATGGCTGTTTGTTGATACCTAAGTTTGTTAATTGATATCATGATATTACTCTTTGTGGTTCTAAAATCACAGAAGGCTTTAATATACAGTGCCATGCTAACTCAGATGAGTTTGTGTAACAGATGCAGGCTGTACTCAGCAGCGTTCATATCAATGTGTTTCAACATATTTAAGAGCTTGGTTCATATCGTGCGGGCCCGCCATTCCCATAGCCGTGCAGTCTTCCGCACACATCATAACTCGCACCCCAGGACTCCCATTTTGACAGCCTGTCAGCCAGTGAGTGAGTGAAATGGTGTCAAGTTCAGATGGTACCAGGAACTCTGTCCCCCTCGACGTTCTGAATTCTCTAGTGTTCCGAGCCCTTCGTAGTATAAAGCACTACATTTATGTCCCTCCTGGGGTTGTGGAGGCTTCCTCGTGCTGTCAGGTGCCCTGGAGCACGGTGGGGGGCTGCGAGGTGGTATGAGAGCAGTGAGACCTGAGGGGTCACTGACTTCACCCCAAAAGACAGAGATGTCAGGTGAGGGATGTGTTAGGCTGGAAGGTAGTAGAACAGAGTAAAACAAGAGGGTGTGTGTGTGCTGCATGTGGATAAGTGTGTTTCTCTCTGTGCACACGTGTGTGCGTGCATGTGTGTGTGTGTGTGCGCTACCTTGACTCTTAAATCATTGCCTGTAGGGATGAAAGGTTTTTTTTCCATGTGTCTGCAGGCTGCGGTAAATCAACTCTCCTCTGCTCTCTCTCTCTTCAGGGTCAGAGACCAGCTGACTGATGTGGTGAAGGCTGCAGCCAAGTGAGTTACTGAGGCTACTGCTGCCCCCCCCCACCCCCCCTCCAAATCTTTTTCTTTTCTTTTTTTCTTTCTTCTTATTACTTTTACTCTTCATTTTATTCTTAGACTGTCTCTTACTTTGCTTCTTATTACTTATTACTAGACCAACAGTGAAAGGGAAACTCCAGAAAGTCTGCTTAATTAAATTTTAAGGATGTAAATAAAGACATTCAGAGAGGTTTGGTGTAAAATGCTCCATCCTGGAGAAGTGAGAATTGTTCACACTGAAGAATTTAATGCCTGTCAAAGCTACCTCTCTAAATGTGCTGAAGTAGTTTTAAATGTGCTGCCTGGTGCCAGAGACATTGTTTCAAAATCCTTTCATGCTGGAGGGGATAAGCAGATTGTCAGATATAACACAAGTAGGTTTATTCCTCTTTAAGTTTTGATGTTCTGTACCTCACATACACAAGCAGCCTACTTTTTGGTCCAAATAGTTATTACTTATTTTTGTTTTGTTTTTAAAGAAGCATCAATAACTGTATAGATGCCCTGTTTTAATTGAACCAGCACTGACTGAAATGAAATTTGTATTTTTTAACTGTAGATGTTTTAAAGCAAGGAGGCGCTGTGGTTTGGTTATATTTTAATATTGCACTATTTATATAATAACATTTTATGCTTGTAAATGGAAGCGTAATTAGAGTTTCCAAATTATGCAAGACAATTGTGTTTAAAATTGATTTATCCACTACATTACACATACAAGAGGGACCTATATGTACAAAATGTTTCATGTCACTCCACTGCTGCACTCCCTTCACTGGCTTCCTGTAGCTGCTCGCATTACATTTAAAACTCTGATGCTTACCTACAAAGCCAAGAATGGAGCAGCTCCTCCTTACCTTATAGAAATGGTCGAAATCGATAAGTACCTTGAGCCTTTTGCGCTTCAAGTATGGCTCAGCTTGACCCCCCATCCCTCAAGATTCATAGAAGACAAGCCACAAGACTCTTCTCTGTCCTGACACCCGGATGGTGGAATGAACTTCCACTGGCTGTCCGAACAGCGAAGTCTCTCATGGTCTTTAAATGTGGACTGAAGACCACCTTATAATAAGCACTTATAAGCACTAATTTACTGAATTATTAAAATGAATCATAATGCACATAATTACGCGCAGCTGCATAACTCTTGATCTTCTAGGAGCACTGGCTAAGTATCGCACTTCTACTATATGTAGTTTATATATGTATTTATTCTCTTCTCTGTAGGTACGCCTGTCTTGCTAGGTATTTCACCAATACTGTGTTTAACACTGTATCTTATAGTCTTCTTTCTAGGTATCAGCACTGCCACTTGTTTGTGACAGTGTTTGAGAGCAAAAGTAGTTTGGACTTAAACCAGTTTGTACTAGATAGAGATACATACTCTGACTGAACACAAAGCACTTACGTAAGTCGGTCTGGATAAGAGCGTCTGCTAAATGCAGTAAATGTAAATGTAAGGTGGCGTTTATAATCTAATATACACAAAAGAATAATTTTTTGTAGAATATGTTTTGGAAGAATGGTGTGCCATCCCTGTAGTCCAGTTCCAGAGATGTGTAGAAACCCAGCACCTTACTAATAAACATCTGTGTATAGTGTTTATATTTCAGTAGGGTAGAAATAGTTTGCCCCATTGATTCGGTATATTTAAGTTATTTTCATAAATAATTCTAGATATGAATACTTTCTAGATTTGCAGTGGAATGTGAGGTCTCGTGACATATTGAATGATTTCAATATATATGTAAATGTGCGTGTGGTTGCAGGGACAGTCCGGTGGTGCAGGGAAACTGTATCCTGGCTCTGAGTGGCCTGGCTGTGGTTCTGAGCCGCTATGAGAGCAGCCTGCCAACGCAAAGTGACGGAGCGCTCGAGGTGAGACTATACAAAAACTAAAACGTATACAGTGACAAAAAAAAACACCACCAACAGAATTTTTATATCTCTTATTAAACATTTCCACCTTTTTGTGTGAAAAAAGTCTGTATTGTCAGGAAAGTAGTGTCACTTCTAGATCACGACAGAGCTTTTTGTGTCTGAAGGTGGGCCCTGAGATCATACCCAGCACCCACTGGCTGTCCATGGTGATTGACACACTCCTCAGCATTGTGAGCAGCAGCAGTCGGCCCAAAGGACACGTCTTTCCCTGGTTCATTCACGTGAGTAGTTCCCCAGACCTGTGTGTTAATGCAGACTTCAGCAGCCACTCATCACCTGCAGTGCTCATGCTTTACTGAGTTTCAGCTCTGTACCTGAACCTTCTCCAGAAACAGGCACTGTGTAGCTACTGTGCTGCTGACAGCGCAGAGATGCAAAGGAATTCTGCAGACGCTTCTTTCTGTTGATACGTTAAAAAGAAAATCCATTTCAAATTCAGCTAACGAGATAGACACCAAGTCATTCAGTGTGATTTGGTGTGAAATGCTCAGTTCTCGAGAAATTACAGTTAGAACTGTTGTGATAGGAACCAGACATCCTCTCAGAGAGCCCCCACAAAGGCTAGTATTTGTTTTTAGTCTAAAAGCTATTTTTTTAATATATATATGTTCATGGTGGAGGGGTGCATGCTGGGTGTTGTGATGCACAATAACATCCGAAGGAAAAAAAGAAATCAGCTTTACGTCAACATAACAGTTTAATGACTGGTCAAATTTGCATTTGCAGAAATCTCTGTAAAAATGTATCCACACTGAAACATTTCACATCAGAATACTCCAAATGAATGACTGAATTAGGCAACTCTTTGGAATTCATATTTAAGTTCATGTTTGAGAAAAGTGTAGTAAGACCCACTAACATTCTGCAGACTGTAGGACAGTAAAATGTAAACTCCTTGAATAGCATATGTGTTATTAAGTTATGAATCTTAACAAGGGGTGCACCAGTCATGAATGTTTACAGCTTATTGTGATTCATTTACAGCCAATTTGGACGCTGTTCGTGTAGCTCACACTGTGTTGGGTAAACAAACCTGTAAAACTCATATTTCCAAATTGAAGGAACACGAATTACTCTTTATAGACCCAACTGCCATTTGAATTCTTAACAAGCGCTTGCCTATTTAAATAACAGGGCTCAAATAATGTGCTGATTTGAAAGCAGGAGCAAACTGGATACATACACTGATGAGTAATGCATCATTTTGCTATGACATTTTGGTACAGGTGCAGCGGCAGCATCCAAATACATCACCAGTGCACTTACCTGCCTCATGTTATTTACAGTGCACTTACCTGCCTCATGTTATTTACAGCATAAAGTTGGACCACAGACTGGCCAAGAAGAAAATGATAAATTGGCTGACAATTGGAGCCAGACTCTACAGACTGCACTCTTGGCTTGTCCTGTTCATGAATCCCTAATCTTAAGATTTACAAATGATTTAGTAACTACAGTCACACAGATAGGAAGTTTATTGATTGGACATAGACTGTAATTCTTCTGTAAATGCTAGGACAAATGTACTACGCACTGAAACAGCAGAGATTTAAGAGATTTAAACTCTGGAAGTAGTTTAGGAAAGTGGGGAAGAGAATTTAATATTATTTTTAATTGATTATTATCTTAATATTTCCGTGAGTAAACACTTTAGTTGTTTTAGAAGGTTTCACATGTATTCACTGAGTACTGCTACCATAAGAGGTCACCTGTTGGCCATATTCTTTCTATACTGCTTTGTTACAGTCTTGTTATAATGTAGCTTGAAACCTGGTGCTCATGAGTTACCTCTGGCTCCTCCTGGTCCCTCTGCAGCGCTCCTACTCGGGTGAGAACACAGCCAGTGGTATAGCCCGCTCCTGCGCTGCGCTGGGCCTGGCCCTACTGGTGCCTGTCCTGGTCACCTCACACAGAGACGCAGTGCCCACCATACTGTCCACTTTGAGTGCGGGACTGCCTGGAGCGCCCACTGCTGATGAGTCTCAGGCACTGCAGTTTCACAGCGGCCTTGCCCTGGGCATGCTCTTGGCTTGGATGAATGAGGAGAGAGTCAGGTAGGTGGCTTGTTACTAAACGGTTGATGTAGATTGAGCTTTGCCTGTGCTGACTTACGTGCATGGACATGAAACTTGTTTTGTTTGTTTGTGTTGCATATGTGTGCGTGCCGGTTGCCATCTGCAGTGACATTGGTGGGCAGTCCATGTGGGAGCTGGTGCTGAACTCTCTGGAGCCTCTGGAGGCGTGCTGCTTCAGCACACAGCTGGAGTACAAGTGCGTATCAAACTGTTCCACTGCTGCTATGTTTGAGGTTTACATGGAAAAACAGCCTGATGTTTTACTGACGCTGAAAGTTTATTGTTCAGTTACTGTTTCAATTAGTGTGTCTGGCTATTTTAGCTACTCTACATGGCTAAGCAGGTGTATAAAATGAAGCACACTGTATAGACAGACATCAAAGAATGGGTTTTACTGAAGAGCTTGGCGACTTTGTTACAGGATGCTAACTTAATAACGTGTCACATTAGTACAGCAGTCCCAAATCCGGTTTTCTCGTTGGTCTGTTCACGATGCCTTTTAAAAGTGACCTGTATCTCACATTAGTTTGAACAGATCACACTCCTAAACTGACCAGCATGTGCAAATCAACAATAGTAACGTGGCCGCTCACCCCTAGGTAAACGCTCATCACTGCCTATGTACACAAAATCAATCCCCAATTTTTTTCTTGTATCCTCACTATCATCATAGGAGCGATCACAAGGTTCCAGCGGCCGACAGCTGGGCTCATTGCCCAGAACGTGTTGGAGCTGGCTATAAAAGGGGCCCGTTATTCTGTTAGTCCTTTGAGAGCGTCTTTCATTTCTTTAAACTTTAAGCTTTCAGACTTTTATCTATTCTTCGACATCCAGTCCTGTTCTCCTATAACTACGTCTGGCCGTTTCTTTCTGAATCTCTCTGAACACGAGAAGTGCCGTCTGATGTTTTTGTGCAGAAACATCAGCCCAAATATTTGTGGTCTAAATCAGATTTAAATCTACCCCAAGCCCCGCCCCCCACTCACCCCTGTGGGTTTTTTTTTCCGGGATAAACGATTCACAGCTACAGACGATGTTAGCCTGCTGTATGCTGTGCGCAAAGCCTCCCACGTCCATTAACGTTATTATGATGGACTCGTTTCATTTGACTTACACGTTTCTTTGAAAAAAAGCTCCATATGTCCACCTTCTTCTTTTTTGCTGCCACCCTCACTCGCTTTTGAGACCTGTGTGTCTCCCACTGGAGAGCTTTCCTTCCAGTTTTGGCGCTGCTAGCAACCAAACGTTGGCACATAGTCTCACATGACAACAGAGAAAGGCACAGCCAATCACACTGGCCATATGTGTTAGAGAACGTAATTTAACCCTTTCTGCACCTCAAGGTTAATGAGAGGTTGACAGATCAGGGATTTTTGTTGGAGGGGATCAAATTATTGGTGGGGACAATTCAGTAATCGCTGGATATTGGTGGGGACATGTCAGCTCCGTCCATGCTAATTCGACGACCTTGGTCTGTGTGATGCGATAATAAAACGACTGCCGAGTTGAATTTTCTGGAGTTCCTGTTTGCCTGTTCAGAGTCACAATGCCATATAGCTGATATAGCAGATTTCAACACCACATATTATTGATATACCGATCTACATTTTTTCACCTCCGACCCCACTCTGATACCGCCACAGATCCTAATACAAGAGCTTTAACACTATTGTTATTATTGTTGGTATTGTGTATAAGGTTACATCATGAGGCTGAAACAGACCAACACAGCACCGCTTACTAGAACAGCAAAAATGTACACACATCAGTTAAATGTAAATGAAATCCTAAGTAATGTATTCATGCTCTGGGCAGCAGATTATTAGAGCAGGGCTTTAAGTGCTCCAACAGGCCGTGAAAACATTTTCTACTAAAAAAATAGTGGTCGGTAGTGATAGTGGTTGGTCATCGAGTATAATGAAGCTGAGCACGTTCTCTGTGTTCCTTTTAGCCATTGAGCTGTCTGCTTATAGTTTATCATGGCCAGTTGGCTGCCTGGTGCTCTCCTCCTTTCTGTTGGCTAGCACCCTGGTACTCTTTCTGTACCTCCAGCCCTCCACTGACTCTGTACTCATTACAAACAGCTGTCTTGCTTTTTGGGATTTCCAGATTAAAATATCTCCAAATTAACAGTTTTTAGTCAAACCAGCAGTCAATGTTGTACAAGTTGCCACGAGTTAATGCTAAAATGTGTAATGGAATCTAGATCTGTGACGTGTCTCATGTTACGTTATGCGGTGGGTTTGTGGTTCAGCGCAAGCTGCGAACTGGAATCTGGATTGGTAGGTGGATTGGATATCCCTCCGATATCCACGTACCGATCCAGATTCCCGTTCACAGCTTGCGCTGGACCACAAACCTACCGCAACATAATGTAACATGAGGTGCGTCAGAGATCTAGATCGATAGGTGGATCAGATATCCCTACGATATCCAATGAGTGATTGATGTCAGTATTGTACCGGATACAGATGTAGGATTGAAATGTCACACAGATAACACATCTCTGTCACATATAGAGAAAAAGATCTGATTTTAGATGCTGCGTAAACACAGGCTTTGTAACTCTTCTACGCTGCTGGAGCTGCCCTGGACGACAATCCTCTTTCTGTTATTGTGAAAGAGAAGCTCTAGAAACAACAGCATCTGTGAACTAATAGACCACACAAGTTTACAGACAGGCATGTAGAAATCTTACGTCCTTCGTTGTTCAGTAGGAGCTTTATGGATTGGGTTTCCAAGGCCGAGCAGCTGCACACAAACCCAAAGCCTGTTTAGCCTGGATTTTCCAGTCACAGACAAGTTTTTAACATCTGCAAGAAAAAAATAACCTTCTCAGCTTAAGGACACGCTGCTGCGCACCCATGTCACCTGCTTATATAATGGTTCCACAACACGATAGAAGGCTGTGACAGGCATCCCAATATTTTCAACCTGTTTGAAATTCCCTGCAATAAAGCTTGTAGTGTTAGCTCCTCTATAAAAATATATAGAGTGCAAGAAAACTCTCCAAGGCAATAACAAACATGATAAAACAGATATTTTAATTAAAAAAAAAAAAAAAAAAAAAATATATATATATATATATATATATATATATATATATATATATATATATATATTAGGGGTTATTAAGGGGTTATAGTTATAGCATGTTTGAAAATGATTTAAATATATTTGAATAAATATATTCCTCCTTTTCGTTTTTCTGCATAAATTAGTGGCGGAACAACAACAACAGCAAGTTTCTCAACCTCCAGTTTGGCACATGATAACATTTCTCACATTTATTTCTGTGACAGAGCGATTTGGGGCCCCTTTATCACCTTGTCTGTTTGTGTAGCGTACACACCAGCATGTCAACAGGTTCATAAATATTGTGCGCTTCCAATTTGCGTCAACAGTTTGGTGAGTCCCTTCGCTATTTCAGCTCGGCAGTTCCCCTGTGCTCAAAGTGAGATAAAGAATTGATTTGCAGTTGTTGTGGAAAGACCCCAGCAGCGTTGGATTACATTGGAATGCTGACTAAGAGCCGGGCCTTATCGCCAACTATCCATGCCCAACCTCACTAATGCTCTTGTTACTGAATGCAAGTGAATCTAATGGAAAGCTTTGCCGGAAGCCAGAGTTCTGCTATAGCTGCAAAAGAGCAACAGATTAATTTTAATGCACATGGTTTTACAATGACATGTTCAATAAGCATACACAGATCTGTCCACATACTTTTGACCCCGTAGTGCAGCATTCAGGAGCGGCTGTGAATTATTCAGTAACTACTATGAAACTAATGTGACAGTGACAAATTGAGGTACCAGTTGTAACTCCTCGCATGAACATTTCTCTCTCTCTCTCCCTATATCTATCTCTCTCTCTCTCTCTCTGTCTCTCTCTCTCTCTCCCTCTGCCTCCCTCTCTCTCAGTGCTGGGTGTGTGTTGGCTGTAGGGCTGGTCCTGAGCTCCCTCTGCAGCAGTAGTGAGGCTGAGCAGCGAGCTCGTGTGGCTCTCTCTCTGGACAGACTCCTTCAGAGCCTGCAGGACAGCAGCAGCAATGGCCTCGGACGCATGCAGCAAGAGGTTTACACGCACAGCTAAGACTCCTCAAACCTGCGGGCTTTGCTGCATACGTAGTTACTTACTATACTAGTGAAGCTACAACTTCAGCAAACGCCTCAGTGATCAGATAAACAGACCCTTTGTGACCCGCATACATTTTTTTCTTTATCACAGTTGTTGCATCACTCTAGGTTTCCTATGATCATGCCAAAACACTATTTGGACCGAGTAGGTTTCATTCCACAAAAAAAACAAAAAAATGATGTTCTTTTACAAGCTATGCTGTCCTCATTGATCAGTCAGGACCTGCTAGTTAGCCCTGGATGGTTTAAATGAGAAGCTTTTAAAGCCCCAGCATTCTTGAAGAGCCATTAGAAGATGAATTTGACAGTTACAATTGTGTAATTGTGTTTTGCATTGTAGAGAAATGTGCTGAGTCAGCTTTCTTTGCAGCTGGGGTGGTTTAATTTTCTATTCACAACAACCAGTGAACCTACACCAGTTATTATGTGTAATTTTGTAGTGATAGGGATAAAACTAGAAAAAAAACATTGTTTTCATGTTCATGTTTTCTGTCCAGAAACAAAAAAGTAGTTGTCCAGGTGATCCTGTTATACGTTTGAATACGCTCAGTTACACTGGAGGTTGCTTTTTCTTTGTGGTAATGCAGGTCCTGGCGTACTCTGTGGCGTGCGTAGGAGTGTCGGCCTTTAGCTCTGGTGTTATTGATGCCAGTAGAGCTGAAGATGTGATGAGCGTTCTGCGCTCCATGACTGAGGAGAGCCAACAGGTTAGTATAAAGGCGTCTGTGTCGTCCCTGTGGAGCTCAAACTGATGCAGTAAGATTTAGCCCGGTAAGGTGTGCTTCCTGTCAAACGTCTAGAGACACTACTGATTAACTACTGGTTTAATTTGAGTTTATTGTGCAGTACTAATTTAGCAATAATGTCAAACTCCTAACTGTATTATATTCTTTTTGTGGTGTCGCCTGTCAAGTCCTTCTGACTTGTGACCCACATTTGGCCTACAAAATCAATATGCTAATACAAAAACAGTTAAATCATTATTTAGATCAAAGCAGGTTTTTATCAGAAAAGAAGGTACACATGGGGTGTGTCTCAAAACCTAGTGAGCTGCCTATGTAGGCAGCATTTAAATTCATAGTATGCGCCCTCCCGACATGTAGGCTGTCCCAATTCTTAGATACCTTAATCATGCTGTCTACTGAGGTTCCTTATTTTGGTCTGATTGTAAGGGAGCATCGAACGCTTCCTCCGCCTTCCTGGGCGGGAACAAGCCGTGACGCAGTTGCTCTCTAAGTAGAGTGTCTCAATAATCTGTTTTATGAGGAGAGATGTCAGACACAACACTGCCTACTTAAACAGCTGCCTACCTACACAGCTCACAAGGTTTTGAGACACATCCATGGTGCTGAGTATTGGCTGATAAAACCAATGTATTGTTTATGTTTACAAACTTAAAAGGTGTTTTTAAGATGTCTCTTATACTAAAAGGGTCCATATCGTGGAAAACAGGTTTTCCAGGTGTGCTTTTTTGAATTAAAATTGTAAAGTAGGTACATAGCTCTCACTCCAGAGTCCATACAGACTGTTTATTGAAAAGAAGCTGCAAAAAACAGTCTGTATTAATTGTCTTGAAAACCAGAATTTATGTTTCAACCCAGACTGCTTATCTAAACAGGTATCTGCATTTCTGAAGAGGTCAGCCAATCAGAACCGAGCTCATTTCCGTATATTAGTTTTAAAGAAACAGTAACTGCCTTTTTAATTCTGAGTAATAAAGAGAGTTTAGAGAATGATTGTGTAAAAGTAAATGAGGACTGAAGGGGATTAAAGGAGTCAAGGGAAGAATTAAAATGTGGTGATAATATAATATTCACATTTTAAAAGCAATGCTTGCCTCTGTGTGTGTGTGTGTGTGTGTGTGTGTGTGTGTGTGTGTGCTGGATATAGACTCCAGGCTTTGCTCTGGCTCTGGGGCTCTCCGTGCATGGACTGTCCTCCTGTGGACACGGTAAAGCTGAAGACATCCGCCCTCGACTACTGGCTGCGTGGACCAAGATCCTGCTAGCGGAGGTACCCTACTACCCTCAGATGCACTCTTTATCTGTTTGAGCTGTAGAGATCACATTCTGTTAAAGAAATATATGCCGGCCTTGTGGTCACATTGTAACGGCTAAGGATTTCTCTCTGATGTGCCTGTAGTCAGCTGTGAACTCAGATAACCTCTGTATGCTGTCTGGTGGAAGACTGTACTGCTGTTTGCCCAAATTACTGACATTAGATGATGTAGACAGTGTTATTCAAACAAGTCTGTACCCTGAGCGTTGGACTGTGTCTTCTGCTCCACTCTGTAATAGAAAGTGAGATTGCTTTCTGGATTACAGCACTGAACCTGTAATAACTGTAATCAAGACTAGATATAATGGAGGAGCTCCCAAACCGGACTCACTATTTGAGTTTATTTTTTCCCCTAAGAAGTCGAAGGGTTACTGCTGTCACTTTGCTGTTGTATTAAAATGTAATTACAGAAGTTATTGTTAGTTATACATTGAATTGTAATTATAATTTTATTTGCATTCCATATTGGCAGAATTGAGTCTGCTTCTTTCTGTTTGTTTTAATAACATACAATGACATACATACACAGTTCTTTAAAACAACTGTACACACAACAGTAACTTCAGACCTAAATTATGATCAAATATCTTCTTCTGCTACCCTAAACCCATTCCAGTGACCTGCATGTGAGGAGTAATACATATAAATGTGCAGATAAGTTTGATCTTGAAAATTTAAAACATCTCTCTTCTCATTTTGTCTCCATCAGGGTTGTCCAACCATGCAGAGACTGGCAGCTCTCAATGGACTGATTGCACTAGTGGGGTCTGAAACTGCTCTTCTTCAGGTAGTCCTCCTCAGAATATAACTAACAACTTCTTTATATTATTGGAACAGCAGCTGTTGTGACACAGTGCCAGTAAAATGTGCATCTGCTCTATCACAGGGCCTAATGCGTAACATCACAATCTTTAATGATACACAATATCGTTGCTGTCCATGTATCCCCATTTTTGACAATTGATATTTTTCTACATCATTTAAATGCAGCAGCTGACATTAACATTGTGGGACAGTTTCATGATGAATGGATCAATGAAAATTCTCCAAAATAGCTTGGAAAAACTTCTGGTTCCATTGACTTCTATTGAAAGTGAAGACAGTTTTTGGCCTCTCCTGTAAAGTTGTCATTTTGGAGACACCTGTTTTTCATTGGGCAGCGACGATATGCTTGATGATTTGATTGGCACATGCACAACAGAGCCAGTATTACTACATTCAAACAATACCATACAGTTATTTTTATTCAGTGTTCTACATACTGCACTGCACTACATCCCTTTACACCACAACCCAACAGGACTAATTGTGATTCTGCGTGTAAGGAAACATGTGGTTGGTCAGTATTGTTTGCTACAGGACTGAGATGTAATGAGTGATTTTATATGAAATGCTCCATTCTAGGGAATCTTTTTTTAAACAGTGATGTTGACCAGAGGTGGCAAATTCTATAACGCAAATACAGCCATTTTATTTACTATCCAAAATAAACTTGCACTTCTAAGTGTTTATGTGTAATGTTGATAATATTAAATTAAATATGAATATAAATAAATATGAAAACCAGGTTTTTTTAGGAATGATTTGCCTCACAATGCCCTGTATGTGCCAATAATGTCTCAAAATTATCACAATGTATTGCTAATACCGTTCTGTCAGGGGGCTTTTCAGGAATCCACTTCCTATCCCCACCACTGTGAGCAGTTCTGACTCTGTAGGTTTCTCTAGAATGGCACATTTTACATCAGAGCACTTTGAATGACTGTTCACATCTCAGCCATTTAATTATGCAGAATATTTAAAAAGTCAGGAAAAATGCCTTTCAAGTACTGATACTGACGATGTGCTCACAAAAGCAAATTATGATGTAATATGACATCATTTATCTTGGTATCATCATTATTGTCATATTGCCCACCTCTAATTATGACTGTAAGAGTGTCTGATTGTATATAGGGGACATGAAATCACTTGAAAACCATTAGAGCTGTTCAGTGTGTAGCTAAAACGCTTCCACCCTTTGATTTCTTTTATTGTTTGTACCAAAGCATGGGTTACAAATGAGTGACTTTTAAAGCCGGGGCTATAAATGTGGCACTAAACAGCAGTTTACTACCTGTTCATTTGCCACTTTCAGCAGCCGGGGCCATTATCACCAGCTCCGCTGTCTGAAACCGTGCCAGCCGAATGCCAGTCTCATACCACTGCTGCCCTTTTTCAAACCCACACCTGTGCCAGCTTAGGCTTTGTGTGGCAAATTACACCCCTCAGTGCCCACCCACTTCACAAACACACACACACACACACACACACCCCGAGCTGTCTCGCCCATTTAAATGCAAATGCCACCATACTTGGAAGGCAGCCAGGAAGTGTCTCCATAGTAACGGCAGAACTTGACAACAGTAGTGAGGGAAGGATTTTCTCCCAGTGTGAATGAAATCCGTGTGGATGTGTCTGATTTCACAGCCCTCCCGAACCATGAAAGGATGGAGTTATATGTGTCTCCCAGTTACTCCAGTCGGGAGTGCAGCACATTTCAGCACATTTAAACACTCTGAGTGCTGGATATCGTTTGGATTTACTCTGTAAATGCTGGTGATCTTTGTTTAGGTGAACGTGTAAATAGTTCAGACTAGTGATTTAGACTCCAACTGACAGTTGTGATTACTGCTTCCTGCATCTGTGGCCTCCACTCTGTGGAAGGGCTTATTTCATTAATACTGCAGCATATTGTGCTGTTACAAAGCAATTATGTGTTTCCAATGATAAATGATAATTAACATTAGCCCCCCTGTGCTGTAGTAGCACTACTCAGTCACTAGAGTTCACTGTTGAGCTTCTGGTTTTGACTACATTCAGTACTTATTGCATGCTCTGTCATCTGATACAGTTCTTCTTTAGTTTTATATAAATGTGTATATATATATATATATATATAGTCCATCTGATATGCCGCATACATTGTTTATCCCCCTTTTACCATGTTCTTTAATGGCTCGGACCCTCACAGGCCCACCACAGAGCAGGTAGTATTGTGAAGGTGGGTCATTCTCAGCACTGCAGTGACACTAACATGATGGTGGTGTGTTAACGTGTGTTTTAAACACCTCAGTGTTACTCAGCTAGACTGAGAATAGTCCCCAGTGTCCTGTGGGCAGCATCCTGTGACCACTAATGAAGGACCAGTGGATGACCGACACAAACTGTACAGCAACAGATGAGCTACTATCTCTGGCTTTATCTCAACTACACGGTGGACCAGTAAGGTAGGAGTGTCCAGAGGAGTGAACAGTGTGTGGAGACAGTGTTTAGAAACTTCAGCAGCACTGCTGTGTTCACTCATCCACTCATACCAGCACAACGCACACTAACTCACCACCACCATGTCAGTGTCACTGCAGTGCTGAGAATGACCCACCACCCAAATAATATCTGCTCTGTGGTGGTCCTCTGAAGGTCCTGATCATTGAAGAACAGGGTGAGAGGGGATTAACAAAGTATGCACAGAATCCATCTGTAAGGGTAGAACTACAAAGTGCTCCTATATGGTAAGTGGAGCTGATTAAATAGATAATAAGTGTAGATACAAGGAGATGGTGTAATGTTATGGCTGATCATTGTGTGTATGTGTGTGTATATATATATCTCGTCGCTGTCCAATGAAAAACAAGTATCTCTAAAATTGTCAGTGGAACCAGATTTTTTTCCAATCTATTTTGAAGCACTTCTATTAGTTTATTCACCCTGAAATTTTCAAACAAATGTAAATGACCATTGTTGTGTTCATATGATGTAGAAAACCCAAAATCGACAAAAATGGAAATGTTTTTATTGGACAGCGACGATATATATATATGTATGTATATATATATATATATATATATATATATATATATATATATATATATATATATATATATATGTGTGTGTGTGTGTGTAATTTTTATAAATTTATATATTTTTCAGCTAAAGAGTGAATCGGAGCAGTCTTCCCAGCAGCAGGCACAACTGAATGAGGTTATAAGATCCATTACCCAGGTAAGAGTTTCACCTTCATACAGTCTCTCTGTACAACTGTCATCTTACTGTTTGATATATAACACATTTTATTAGAAGGAATTTAAGTTATACACATATTAGAAGATTTTAAGTTATACACATTCTAAAATTAAATAAACTAATAACCAAAGAATAGCAGCTTTGACAGTATGTTTCATATTGGAAGGATATCTATTGAAGCTAACACGCTTACCAGCTAGCCTCAGCCCATCCTGTCTCTAATACCACTTCCTCAAGAGATAATAGTGAGCCACTGTAGCATGGAGTTGAGTTAGTGGAACATGAGAGGGTGAAGAAGTAGCACCGCTGCCCCCAATAGTATATTTTAATCTCCTATTGATCTTGTTAAAGGTTCTGCTCATGGTTAGATCATTTCTGATCATCGTTGACTACTTCTGATCATCATCAGAAGTAGTCAACGAAAGGAAGAAAAAACAATACAGCCTGCTCCTGGCAAGAAACCATGTTCGGCAGCAAATAAAAGAAGTTCTTGGAAGAGAAGCAAAACAAAAAATAAAATTGCCATTGCTTTCCACCACTGTAGACGGATCTTAGACAGTAAAGAGATAAAGACATGCAACATTTCTTCTGGACTGGTAGGGAGTTTCTTAGAGTACTACTTTCAGGATGTGTTGCCCCCTGTTTGTCTGGACTGTGAAATATGACTGCTTGCATCATGTGACAGTGAAATATGTGGTCATTGTCATTGTTGTGAATGACCTTTTCATGTATTTATTGGGTACCTGAACAGTTACAGGTTTAGATTTATGAACCGTAACAACAAAGAGCTAAAAGACCTGCATAAACTGCATCGTAGCAAGTAGCTGATTGGTTATCGCCCCATCATGCTTTTATTTGACCAACTATTACATTTTCCGTTTTGTAGTTTAGTTTAGGCCTATCACAATTTAATGGTTTAGTTCTAAAAACGCCTTATAGACCGTTTCCAAGATTTGTTTTCATGATATTAGCGAGTGAATGTTATACATACAGATTACATTTTCAGAGTTATAAAAATGTGTTTCTCAGTATAAGTTGCATTTTGTCTCATATTTATTAAATATAAATAGTCTTAACAGTTTTCCTCATATTTTCTTAATGGTTAAACAGTATGTTTACACCGTATGTCATGTCTTTCGTTATTAGGTCATCTCGTTCTCAGGAGCGATAGGTCTGCAGTCAAATGGAGCCTGTCTGGTGGGTCACCTGCATTTGGCCCACATGTCCAGCAGCCACAGCAGAACTGCAGGTGAGACTGCTTTAAAGCCACTCTAGCCACAAGTCACTTCCCTCTCTCTCTCTCTCTCTCTCTCTCTTTCTCTCTCTCCCACACACTTTTCTTTCTTATTTTTTCTTTGTTTTTTTAGTGCCTCAAGACTTCAGCTATCTCCCAGAGAAGAGTATCATCAGGGCTTCAGTTGAGAACATAATTGAAGCAGGAAGGAAAGGTATTCTGAATCTACTTGATCTGCTATTTGGACCAGTGTCTAAACCTTCTACTTCTTTAACATACTTCTAATGTCATATTAGTGAGTCGTATGTTTTACACATTTGTGTGTTTTTTTATTTGTCTGGTTGTAGGGCCTGAGTTTATTCCTCCTGATCTGATAAAGGTAGTGTTGGCTCCACTGGCCACAGTAGGGCTCGGTTTCCAGTATCCACCAGTGAACTGGAACGCCATCCTCTCACCCTTGATGAGACTGAACTTTGGTAAACATTTAAATTCTTTGTTGTCACAATTTTTAAATCCTGAATGTAAAGTTATTTGACTGAACGACTGAAATTTGAACGCTCCCCAGTCAGTGGCATGACCCAGATGACCCCTTCATTCAATAATGGACACATAAATGTTAAAGTGTCACTTTTTAAAAAAATAAATAACTGGAACAGTTATGTACCAGCGGCGTACAAAATAATGCAAATATCACATTAAATACTTAGCCAATCAGATCTGTGCACATTGGGGTGTACGGCACACAGGGGAGGTATTTAGCGAGGAGCAGCAGCCGGAGACTAAAGCGAGTCAGAAAGAATATCGTAAAAACAGAAAAGTCCACAGTGAAAACTGACTGTTTAACCAAGAACGGTTATGGAATGGACTCGCTCGTCTAGTTTCGGAGAATACCGCCCTGTGAAACCAACATGTCAATTTGTAAAGCTGAGTTTACAAAAAGACGCACGTTTTGTTTACTCTACTTTTATTTATGTTTTATTTATTCATTTTTCTCTATAAATAAACACTTTAAGATGCCCTTTTTTCAAAAAACATTTTTTAAATGTAGCCATTGTTTTTACTTGAAGTAAGGACAAAAATACTATTTGTAGCTTTATAAGTAATTAATTCAGTTCAGCATTAAAACAGTAAATTTACTGAAATATACTGAACGGTATGTGTGATGTGTTGGTGTTTCAGTAGCTGATGGTATAAGATGCTGATACTAGGTAACTTAAATATATAGGATACACCACTGAATCATAACACGTTAGAAATGATGATGGTCCGGACCTTGGCCTGAGGAAATTTCCTCTAACTGGACTGTACTGAATTCTTATGAAGTACCTCTGGTTTACAGGTACTGACTAGCTTATGTTGCCCCCCTACATCTTCTAGCCTTTTATGAGTGGTCAGTTTCAGTTTCTTTTATTGTTAGCTGGAAAAATTTGGTTCGTGGACTCTTCTCTCAACCCTGCGCTGACCCAGAGGTGTAACAGCAGTAACACTGCTGTGCCTGACCACCAACTGGTCAGTGTCGGTCCTGTGGTGACCCCTTACTGTTGATAAATGGACGACTATAAAAAAGAGAAAAAGTAGAACATTATAGAGAAAGTTGGCGTTAAGCGTGTGAGTGTGTAAATGCTTCTCTGTGTCTTTGCTAGGTGAGCAAGTGCAGCATCACTGTTTGGAGCTGGCAGCCAGTCAGGCTCAGTCGTCTTCCAGTGCTGCTCTGTTCCTGGGGGTGTGGCTCGCTCCTCCCCTCGTCCACAGCCTGAGCGTGAGTGGTCCTGAAGAAGAAATTACATGTTCAAGTGTGATGTTATAAAGACATGGATAGAGTCAGTTATTAGTAGGACAGTCTTATTTAACAATGGGGTCCTCCTAGTTTTCACACTTTAGGCATACTTCAGTAGTTTAGCTGTAAATAATGAATCTGGAATGGTTTAATGTAAAACGTTACATTGTAGAAGAGCTATACGGATTTGGGTTTAAGCTGCCCAGTGTTGTCTCAAAGCAGCCTTACAGAAAAGCAGTTTATGAAAAAGAGGGATCTAAAAGAAGGATGGTAGGAGAAAGTCCATGCATAACAAAATGTAAGAAAGGGTATTGAGGTCCAAGCCCCCCTAGAGCAAGCCAGAGGCGGCAGTGGTGTGGAAAAACTTCTTAATAAAAGGAAGAAACCTTGAGAAGAACCCAGGCTCAAGAGAGGAACCCATCCTCCTCTGGTCGACTCCGGATAGAGAGAGAGCAACAAAGCTAATGAGATTATAAGACAGAATACAATACGAAGCTCACCTTAAACATGTTTCATAAATATTCTTGTTCAGGAGGTAGTGATGTGGCGGCTCTACTGTAGTAGTTCTGGTCATGCAGGCTAACGAGCAGGAGAGCATCCTCAGGTCAGACAGGAGGAACAGATGATCAGCCTGTGGGGATGAAGCTCTGTTGACTTCCAGCAGCTCTGGTGACTTCTGAGTGATGACTTATGTCATTGAGAGAGAGAGGATAGAGAGGGAGAGAGAGAGGATAGAGGGGGAGAGAAAGGGGCAAGCAGTTGTAGATTAGGCCATTCACTGAAGATGATTTGAAGACATGCTTCCTTCTGGCTTGGTGGCATTGCATTTGATATAGAAAAATCTAGCTAGCACTTGAGAACTGGCCCAGCTAACATTAGGGAGAAACTGTAGTACTAATTACATAAAATATACAGTGCTATTAGCCATTATCTACAGTTCATGTTATCCAAGAAACGTGCATACTCTAATTACAAAATATAAGTGTTGTAACCAACATAACACAACTCTTGTATGAAGCCTTGTCTGACTGTTTCATTTCATTTGACATGTACATTGAAATGAGTCCTCACTTTATATCTGCAGTATGTAATGTGCCAAGTGTAATATTAATGTTGAAGTTTGTATTTCTCTCCTCTGTCCGCTGCAGCTCCGCACCAGAGCGCTCCTGTACGAGTGTCTGTGCAGTTGGATGAAGCATGTGGCGGAGGATAAGCTGCAAGTGTATGTGGAGAGCCTGGCTGTGCAGCAGTTTAACTCAGATACGCGCGCACAGCGTCTCTCTCTGTGTCTCTCTATTCTGCAGGGCCTGGCTAAGGCTATGGCTCTCCCCAACCCAGCCCAAAACTGCTGGACCACCCTGTGCTCCACCACAGAGAAGATTTACAAGCTTTTACCTGACTGTATACAGGTAGGACCATCCTAGAGTTCCCTCTTCTCTGAAATCTGGAGTTGTATGGCAGTAAATTTAAAAATTAGAATAATGATGGTGATGGTGATGAAAGTGTTAGCCTTGTGTAACATCAGAGATTTAAGAGATTTAAGAACTCGCAGTAGAACTCTAAACGAAGCAGTAAAAAAAAAAAGCCTGAAAAAAATGAATGAAAGATGTACAGCATCAAAAATTATATAATTAAAATATCTAGCTGTCCAAGAAAAACCCAAGTGTCTCCAAAATGGCAACAATAACTGTTCTAATGTAAGTTAATAAACAAATGTTTTATTTCAGGACATTTTGAAGCAGTTCTATGTTCTTCTGTTACCATTATATTAAATAAAATAGATTTGGTATTTGTGTATATATATATATATATATATATATATATATATATATATATATATATATATATATATATATATATATATATATATATATATATATATACACACACACACACACACACACCCAGCCAAATGTTATAAATATATATATGAATTGTGAATGACAAGTGATTACCAATTTATAATTGTTGGTTAAAATTTGGATTTTTGATAATTAGTGGATTGTGTATGCAGTGCCTTTCTATTTGTCTCTTGTATATAACAAACAAAAAATGTTTTTGCTCTTTTATTGTAGCCCCACGAGGTGGAGCTCTATGAAGGAATCTGTTCCTGTTTGTCAGAAATGAGCGACACAGAGATTGACAGGATCGTCAAAGTGACTGAGGTACAGCTTCACTGCACTATGGCAGCGTATCGGTAGACAATTTAAACTTGATCAAAATCATTTGGTCCTTGAGTAAACTTAGTCTTCATTACGTTTTTCCTCGTACTGGCTGTTTGGTTGGTTTATTCCTAAATAAGCTGCAGCAGTGACTTTTGTCCTTCTGGGTTGGGCTGATCCTTTGAACAGGCTGTCCAGACTGCCCGTCTTCACTTTCATAACAACATCAACTATATGGACAAAAGTACTGGAACACACCTCTTAGTAATTAAATTCAGGTGTTTTGATCATTCCCATTGCTACAGGTGTATACAATCAAGCACATGCAGTCTACCTTTACAAACATTATTGAAAGAACGGGTTGTTCTGAAGAGCTCACTGAATTTGAGGTTGGTGCTGTAATAGGATGTCACCGGTGCAGTTTATGAAATTTCTTTATTGTTGGATTTTAAGCTGTGAGTGGTATTATTGAAAAGTGAAGTGTTTAGGAGTCCTAGCAACTCAGACGGCATGAAGTGACAGAGTCGTCCAGTACTGAGGGGCATAGTGTGTAGAAGTTGCTCTGCTGTTTCAAACCACCACCGCACAAAAATCTTCATGGCATGGGTTTCTATTGCCAAGCAGCTGCATACAAACCTTACATTACCAAACGCAATGCCAAGCATTATTGAGTGGTGTAAAGTGCTGCCACTGGACTGGACACCTTTAGGATGAATTAAAATAGAGATTGCGATCCAGACTCTCTTGTCCATCATCAGCGTCTCACCTTACAAATGCTCTTCTGGATAAATGGCCAAATATTCCACACTCCAGACTCTTGTAGAAAGCCTTCCCAGAAGAGTGGAAGCTGTAAAAGCTGTAAAGCGTGGGCAAACTCCATATTAATGCCTATGGGTTTAGAATGAGACATCATAAAAGATCCAGTAGGTCTAATGTGTAGGTGTCCCAATAGTTTTGTCTAAATAGGTACATTATATATTACTCTGATTGTAGCTACCTGATATTAAATTGTCTGGTTATAATAAACCATTAACATTAATAGCTGAACAACAAGCCAAGATTTGATGGGGTTTAAAGCTCTGAATTAATTCACTTATATTGATGTTGATGATACTGATGTTTTCCCTTCTCCAGCGCATCTATCTGTCCTTACTTGTAAAGCCAATTACTAAATCAAGAGGGTTAGAACAGAGACAGCGCTACAATAAATACTACAGGACTGAGTAAGAGTAACTAACTGATCTGTACTGACCTCTACAGGCCAATTTGGAGAAGACCACCTTTATCCTCTCCTACTTCAGTTCAAAGGGCAGAATCCCACTCCTGGGTCTCAATGATGTCATCAGCACAGTCTTGCAGAAGGGGAGGAATGGACAAATCAGCTGGCTTCTTCTGCAGTGTCTCTACCAATCACGTTTGGCCTCAGGCCCTAACACAGGCAAGTCATAAACATTACATTTTTTTCCTAACATGTAATCACACTGTTGTTCTATTAAAATTTTTATTACAAATTCACAAAAAACATTATTATTAAATAATAATGGCTTCGCCAGAACCGCTGGGAATGAAACACTGACAGTGAAGAGCACAGAGTCTTCCATTCACAGCAGCTTAAATGCTAAACATGATTTTAGCAGTTTCTTTTAAAACCTTAATAAGGTAGAATAATTTTACCTGACAAACCGTCCACCAGTTCTGGCAGGTACATCTTATCCTCTTGTTAGAATACAGTAGCACATCTTTCATAGATTTCAAAAATATTGGTAATTTATTGTTTTTCACTAACACACAGTGGTGAAGAGAGGGAGAAAGTAACGTTTCCGCCAGTTAAAGGCAGCTAGGTGAGCTTTCCACTAAACAAGTACAAAAGTACTAGTACTGTAATGCAAAAGTTAGAACTCTCAACAGCTAACTCAGTATTTGCTGTAAACACTTAGCTGTTACTACACCTTTCATTCTTTTCAGAAGACTTCTGCAGCTTTATTCACACATCTCTTAGAAGTTGGTTGCATCAAAGTAATCCTAAACACATTAAGTGATGTTGAGGTCTGGGCTCAGTCAGAAATGATGTAGTCAGTTAGCAGTTAATGTTCTTGCTATCCAGTGGAAAATCAGTTCGAGACAGCTCTGACTGGAAATGTAGGAACTAGAGGCTCTTTGCAGATTTCTGACCCTAAAAACTTTGGGTTAGCTGTGTTTCAGCTAGAGGCCAGTTTAAGCTGATATTAAGATTTTTTTTAAATGTAGTAGATCAATGTTTGATAATATTTTCCTCCACTGTAAGTTGCTTTGCAGGCTTTCAGTCACTCTTGTCAGTGAGTGATATTTCAGAAAATGTTTGCATCCTTATTGTTGAAATTAAAAATGGGGCCTTGCAGCAAAAAAACACTGTATGGGATTTTAAAAAAATATTGGTATCACGTTGTCACGCTCTGCCCTGTTTTCCACGTTTTGGTCCTGTCATTTCCCTCGTCCTAGCCTGTCATGCTCTGCTCTGTGTCCTTGTTTACACGCTGTCAGTCCCTTGTGCTTCTGTTTTGGTCATGTGCTCCTTGTCTCTGCCCCTCACCTGTTTCCCATCTCTGGCCCCACCTATTGTCATCAGCTGTTACTCGTTTCCTCGTTAGTCTGTGTATGTATGCATCCTGCTCTTCCTCTCCTTTGTGGTTTTATTTGTGTGGTTATGCTCTCCGTGTTTTTGATGTTTCCGCTCGTTCCATGTTCCCGTCTTGTTTATATTTAATGTAAGTTTATGTTCTTCATGTTTGTTTTTGTTTTGTTTTTTATTAAAAAAGTATTTTGTCTAAAAGCTTGCGTTTGCAACCAACTTTCCATCTGTCCTCCCCGCCAGACACACGATGAATGAAGCATAGTTTGACTTTTTAAAGTCATTTGTTGTACAAAATATAAATATATAGAAAATGTTATAACTGGTAAATACATGTGTTTTCACTGGACGACATTAATTACAAATGAATCTGTTAAAATGTTAGCACTCTGTTCACCTGATCGCTTACCGAGTCCGTATTCAAGCAGCTGTTGCATTGCTTTTAGGTGTGTCCAAACGAATGGAGTGGCTGCTGGAGTTAATGGGGCACATCAGGAAAGTGGCATACGGAGCTCCCTCGGTCAAATGTGAAAACATCAAGGAGGTGCGTAAATGACGAGGCGCTGATCAGAATGAAGAGCTGTCAGGACCAGTGTTCATTTCGTTGACAAATTATTTTCATCATCGTTTTTGTCAACAAGCTTTTTTTTTTTCATGACGAAAACGAGACGATAACTAAATAAAAAAAACATAACGATATTAAAAACTATGACGAATTTGATTGACACTTTAGTCAACAAATTAAAACGAGATGAACCTGTTTGGCAGGAACAACTTCCAATCAGAACTGATTAAGTTTTGTGAAAGGCAGGGACAAGTTAGGAAAACATCCAATCATAACTACTTTGGCGTATATGAAGAGGCGGGACAAGCCGGGTAGCCATCAATCAAACACACATTTGCACAAATTTGATCTAAACTCGGGAAGACCGTACGAGTCTGTAACCTGTCGTTAGTCATGATGGAACTAAGTTATCTAGACTGTGTCAGCAGAGAAAGAGAGTTTAGGGTTGTGTTTAGAGAAAATCACTCTCACATCAACCCTCCAGCACCACCATTAAATCGACTGTAGATTTAGACTAGACTATATTCTAGTAATATATTATATATTCTATAATATATTCTATAATATAATATAATATATTCTATGTATATTATATGATAATTAGTCAACTAAAACTAGACTAAAACTAAAACAATTGAGATGACTAAATTATGACTAAAACTAAATGACATTTTAGTCAGAAGACTACGACTAAATCAAAATTTGCTGTCAAAATGAACACTGGTCAGGACTTGCAGATTTTATAGCTGAGAAGATCCATCAGCATGTTTCAGGCCAACAGCGTTCCTCATTATTTAAAATAACATTATTAAATAATGTTATTATCTAATATAAAGACAACACAAGATAATACTGCAACATTTAGATTACCATTCCATACGGTTTAGATAAAAATGATTTAAAACACATTTCACTCATGTGCTAAAGTAAACAGAGTACCTGGTTGTGCCACCCTTCAGCAGAAACAACTTCAACTTCAAACGTTTGCGAAAATTGTGATGAGTCTTTTACATCGTTTGCAGGAATTTTGGCGACTCTTCTTTGCAGAACTGCTTTACTTCAATGGAGGTGTTTTCGAGAATGAACTGCCCATTTTAAGTTTTGCCAGAGCATTTCCCCTGTTTTCAATTAAAAAGAACTCTGGATCTTGAACTGGTTCCGTTTAGGCTTCTAAAAAAGACTGGGTGCTGTTCAGGGGACCATTTATTTATTTATGGGAAGCAAGGACTCTCAAAGGCCACGTCATTAACAGAGGTCATTGCACAACAATAGCAAGATGGCAGAGTGTCTAGATTAGCTGCGTTTGTGTTGTTATTGCAGATTTTTTAAAATTCAGAAATAAAGCATTAATCAACTATTTGAGATAAGAAGACGTAGAAGTCTCCCGCAGACCACTGCAAACTCTTTTTGCCATTTCCTTCCTCAGTAACTGACACGCCCACTGATGTCATCACAGTCGTGCTGGCGAACTTACAATTCTTCGGTTTCAGATGAGAATGTAATTTTTGGGATCTGAATCTATTTAGTAACTTTGACTCAAGTAAACTTCAGACACCAAATGTGTCTTGGGTGATTGACGACTTTGGGGCATGTTTTGTTTGTTAGTTTTTTGGCTGAAATAATGTTTAACAGAGCTCAATCATTTAAGCAGCGTCCTCCTTTTCCTGTCAGTGGTCAGCCTAAACAGTTTCAGTTTCTGCCACAGGGCACCGACTTCCTGCTTGAAGTTTTCACCTCTGCTTTGATGTCCTGGGCAGACCATTCCATGCCTCTCCTCGTTGGGATCCGGGCTCAATGGTTTCCATGGAAACAGTTACCCTTCCAGTACCCAGACTTGCCCCATGGCCTCTATGTGAACACGGTTAGCACTGACCAGTCACTTAAACAGTGTATGCTAGCGATGCCATACAATCTGAAGCATCTGCTGGCTAAAGAGCCGTGGAAGTCCCAGTCACAGAAGGTATGCACTGTTCTAATAGCAGAGATTGTAGAAGGTTGTTCTTTGTGTGTGTGTGTGTGTGTGTGTGTGTGTGTGTATATATATATATATATATATATATATATATATATATATATATATATATATATATATAAACTTTTGACTGGTAGTGTTTATATATATATATATATATATATATATATATATATATATAATCATTTGTTTACTGTTTACTGTTATTACTGTTATTATAAACCAAAAGACTACAAAGTGCAAATGAGCCCCTAATGAATTACAATGCTTTGTGTGATGTGTGCTGTAAGTAGTCAGTTCACATGAGTTTCTTTGAGCTTATTCATCTAGTCCAACACAGATGACACAAAGTCAGTATTGGTAACGTACAGCACCGTGCAGACGTTTTATTCAACTGGCCGTAGACAGTCAGAGCAAATAATTTTTTCTCAGGAAAGAAACGGTAGTCTTATTCAACAGAAAATTACACAAAAGCCTCCAACAATAAGTATATATAATCTGTAAGTTATTAATTTGTCCAATCTTTCTCATAAGGAGATTAGATATTAGAAAATTCACTTGCGTAGTGTAGACGGAAAGCCAGTGAAAATAAGTGATAGAAGTGTTAAAACATTGAAAGACACAGAAGTTAGTAGGGGTGTTAGAAAATATCAAAATATTGAATATCGGGATATTATGTTTGGTGATACTGTATCGATTCTCAGAAACATAGTAGCAATACACAGATTCCTGCAGTGAATGAATGTGTGCTGTGTTTAAACCTCTGACCACTAGATGGCAGTGTTGTAATCAATTTTCAGCTTCACTCCAATAAGCAGCACAAGGGCGTAATGCTATGAGCATTGGCAAACCTGTTCATATAGTGATGTTTTAAAAGTAGGATTTAAACAATCGCAGTATATCACTTTTCTTGTAGTATCGCAATATATTATGATATATTGAATCATGACCGCTGTCTCACATTGTATCGCCAGGTTCTTGCCAATACACAGCCCTAGAAGTTAGGACTCCTAACAACCATGCAAGACTTGGTAGACCACCAAAACGTATGCAACTGATAAAAAAGAACATTTGCACTAGAACATCATGACTGAGTGTGTTTGGGTTACTTGAGGAGAAAATGCCAAGACTGAACTGGAGACGTGGAAAACTATCTTTGCAGATTTCTTTGAAAGACTAAAATCAAGCTGTAATAAAGGCCAAGCGTCACACTAAATACTAAACAGTTCATATTATTTTTAGATGTTGAGGCTTCTGTGTAATTTGCAGTTTTATATTTTCTACATTTTCCTCATAATGCAAGAAAAAAATGTTTTAACTGGAAATTAATAATAATAATTAAAAGGGTGGTCTCTGACTTTTGCACAGTCCTGGTTTTTCAGCCACCATACGTAGCACCAAACTGGTATTTTGTCCATATCATGTAGGTCTTTCCTCAAGCTGTAATAAGAAGTTAATTACTAATAGTAATAATTGAGTGTTGATCATGAAGTTAGAAGAGGACTATTAAAAACAGGTGGAATGTAACATGATTCTTGTGTGTTTTCACTTTGTCGTCAGTTCATTGACTGGCTCTTCAGCATAACGGAAGCACCTGAGGACGCTTTATCTCAGACAGCTATCTTTACAACCAGAGGTGAGAAGCTGTGGGTCGAAAAGCTATTTCAAACTTTGCTGTGGTATAACAACCAGAACCAGTGTTTAACCTGTCTGTAAAACATGGCCTGAAATTTTAAAAGATGCAGACATGTGAGCACATATCTGACATATTTTCATATTAAACAGCACTACGGCCTTTATCTTTCACCTCATCGGCTTGTAATTATACCTCATCAGCTTATCTTTCTTTTCGTCCTCAGCGGCTTTGCTGTCATTGAGGTCCACGCCAGAGTTCAAGAAGAAGACAGTGTGGACCAGAGCATACGGCTGGTGACCGCGGTAACGCGCTCAGTCACTGCTAGCTTTGATCGCGCTTAACAGGATCCTTATTTTTGTTGCGAAGTGGCTCGAGAGGACTCTTGGAAAGTACTTGAAAAATATCCTGGGCAGTTTATGCATGCCTGTCTTTCTTTCTTCACACTATCAACCACAGAGTCACGGTTAGTTTCTCATGCAAGTTGTTTACAACATAGACGCAGCATTTCACTCGTTCTGATACACGTTTAGTTTGGAAATGTCCTGTTACGTAAGTTTACTATTTGCTAATGGAAATGTTTACGTTGTGGATTAAAATAACTCATGCAGTCAGTGTGGTAAGAAGGATGCCGCTGTATTTGCATTTATGCAGCAAAGCAGCAACATTTCCTCACAGATTAATTTAATAAAACATATTTTACATCTGTTACATTCCAGTGCAGTATTCCATCCACAGTTTTATTGATGGTACATTCCATTTATGCTACACTGCGTGTTACACATAAGATCTAACCTAAACCACCCAGTCATAAGGACCCCATAGGAACTCAAATACTGCCAGGGTTCTTTTCTACATGACCACTTCTTTCTCACCCGTCCTTATCTGTTAGAATTCAACAGGCTGTTCTTATAACTGTGCCTTTAAACCTGTAAACAACCTCCCCTCTGATTTGCTGCACTCATTCTACCTATATTTTTAGTCCGAATGGGCAGAGCTGCTGTAGGCTGAACATGTATTGTTTTTTATGGCATCACAAAAACAGTAAATTCAAGTCAGCTGTTTTTGCAACTGGGTTTGTGTGTGTGGGGGGTGTATGGACTGGCCAGTGACCAGTGAGAAGAATTTGGATTTCCATGATGTGTGTAAAAAAAATATAGTAATAGCATAAACGTAATAGCATTATTTTGAGGCAGCGATGATCTTTTTCATTTAACTCGTCTTCATCTTCTTATTCCAGCTGTCAAAAGTCTGTGTCCTTTCTTTCAGTAAGATTATTACTGTCATGCCAGAACCTTCAAAACAGAAATAAAAGCATTTAGTCAACTCAAGTTTATTTGTATAGCGCTTTTTACAACGGTGTTGTCACAAAGCAGCTTTACAGAAAACATGAAATCACAACACTTTATCCCCTGTGAGCAAGCCAGAGGCGACCGTGGCAAGGAAAAACTCCCAAAACTGGAGGAAGAAACCTTGGGAGAAACCAGACTCACAAGGGGAGACCCATCCTCCTCTGGTCAGACAGTATTTACAGTTTATTAAACTAAAGCTGGACTTGCAAGCTAATGCTAACTTTGGTGTATTTATTCACTGGAACTGCATGTGTGAAATGAACAGCGGTCAGTTTGTGTCTCACCTGCTGCCAACAGAGGGAGGTAAGCCATTAGCAGGTATGGAAAATGGACATACACAGAAACAGGTGTCTTAAGCTGGACAGAATACGTCCCCTCAGACGTATAGTAAGGAAGTGCCTGTAAAACAGTGATTCCTGAGAAAAGGAGGAAATAAAGAAAAGAGAGTGTTGTAAGAGGAAATTACAGCAGATGGTAGACTTCGGTTCCATAATGACACCAACTACAACTTGGTTCATATTGAAGAAGTGCTTCTGTTGGAATAAAAGTAACTGCAACTGCTATCATACTCTCAATTCCACCGACTTTGCAAAATTCAGATCATTCGGTGGTTAAGATGTAAAGAAAGTAATTTAAAGTGGTTTAATGTAGAATTTTTCATTTTAAACCTCAGATTTCTTTACAATGTTGGTGGAAGCGGAGGTCCTTATACCATATGTTGATGGTGAAATCTAAAAAATTGGTTTTGGCTGGAAACTATTTGCCATTAAATGCTCTGCATGTAAGAAATACATTTAAGATGTATATGTCAAAACTGCTTTGAGAGGCTCGTACTATCTATATCAAAACTCAGTAGAACTCAGTAGAACTAGAATTAGCCTCTTTACTTCCTTACCAACCGACCACAACATGTCCGAATGGGCAGCCACACATCCGTGCTTAGTCTAGCCCTCTTTACTGTCTTCACCCTTGACTGCACTTCACCACTATAGTGGGACTCATTTCTAACAATGAGGAGACGCAGTACAGACGGCAGGTCCAACGTACTGTGGTGTTCAGACTGTAACCTGAACCTGATCATCACAAGGTTGAGAGAGTGGAGAGTGTCAACAACAAATTCCTGGAAATCCATATAACAGTATTTTTCAAGGTTACGTAGTTTTCCTGAAAAAAAGTAAAACTCAAAACCACAGAGATTTGTGGGGTCTGAGCTAACCAAACTGTACACAGTATATGAACAGCTTCTTCCCCAGAGCTGTAGCCTCCGTCACCCCAAGTCATTGAGGACTGAAGACTGTGTTAGTTCTGTTCAATACCTTTCTATACTGCACTGTTTGCATTGCCACTGTTTACCTGCTCAAACCAAGTGCCTTATTGATTATAGGTAGGCACAGAGACCTTATTGTGTATGGGTCTTTTTATTATTGCGTCTTGGTCTTTTTAATATATTTTTTAAATATATTTATATTTTTCTAATTCTAATTTTGGCAATACCTTTTTATTTTTTATACAACATTGTTATTGCACAGTCACTGCTCACTCACCCCATCTAGTTGCCTTTATTTAAAGCACTACCTCATTCAATTTCATAAACAGGTGCTGGAAATACAGTGTTTTCATTTGTAGCGGAGAGATGAGGGTTGCTTGTATAAAGAATACTAACTTTGGTGAAATACTATTAAAATGATGTGTGACCTGCTCTCCTTTAATATATTTTCAATGTCCGTTCTACTTTGCACGTTTTGGAAACGCCACAGCTGAGGCTATCAGGCCGTTGGCTGTGGTACAGCTGCAATGCTCTCTTATCAACACATTTCCTGACTCCCCCGTCCACTGCCCAGCCAGCACACTCTCCACCTCAGGCCTATGTACTGCCTCACTTCCTGCTTGCTCTAATATCTTATTTCCTAACCCTGCAGACTGTTTGTAGCCCTTATGACCCCTTTAAGCTTGCTTAAACAATGAGCTGCTCTCTGTGTATACTTCTGTATAAAGTTAATCAAGACTGTGCAGATGTTTATTCTTCAGTCCAAACGAAGTCTGTCTACTTCTAACATGGTCTTCTGACCATGTTCATAATTTCACAGATCAGTACTGATGGAACAGTCCAACATCTCCATTTTTAGATTTGTTTGGCTGCTCAAGATGCTCTGATTGATGGTAACTGTGGGTCAGGGCTGATGCATAAGGCCGTTGCTTATGTTTGTATGTATTTAGAAATAAGGACTGGATCAGACTGGATTAGCATTAGACAGAAATATTTTAGTTTAGTTATTTGCATAGGTATTGCAGCACATTTGAAGGAATGTTTAAATACAGCAGCCCCCTAAGCATTCTGGAGTATGATCAATATATTTTCAAATATCGTTTTGAAATCTAAACATTGTTTTGTAGCAACTCTAAAAAAAATAAGAAATGCATTGTGTGCTACAGTTTCTCATAAGGCAAGCTTTTTCATAATTATCTGTAAAGCTTGTCCAGCCTTGTAACAGTTCATGCAAAAATTGTGGGTGGGGCATGGAGTAAGGTTGCCATTGTAGCCCTGTAAAATTCCTGGAAACTTAATCAGTGGTTTGATTATTCTTTTTTTTTTTTATAAAAAAAACTGTCCTAATAACTAATATCTAACTGAACTAATCAAACCTATTCTTTGTATGCAAATGGTTTGGTGGGATCAAAAGAAAAAGAAATATTACCACATGTATTCAGTTAAAAGCAATTAATTTCTTCATGAACAGGCAGCCAAAACCCTGGACAGTCCAGTCAAATTCTTGAGGGCTAACAGTCCTACAGTTCAGTTTTTAAAAATTGCTTCTCATTCGACAACTGTTCTTCTTAACACCCAGTTATGCAGTTTTCACAAAGATTCTGACATTCAGCAATGTTTTCTAATTTGGGATTTGTTATTAGACAGTACAAAATCTACTCACACTCAAAGTCACAAAGCTGCAAACAATTCTGTGGTTCGAGAACACACCATGAATCTCATATAGACTTTTCTTTAGAACCTTTCTTAAAAACCAATTTAAGAACAATCAGGAAAATATAGGTAAATGAGGCCCATTGGTTCTATATAGAACCATAAACACTTAAAGAACCAGTTGTTTGGTGAAATTGTTCTTCAGATTGATGGAGAATGTGTTGTGGCACCAAAAAGGAAACCATTGAGCTTTGAGTGGTCATAGTTCTATATAGAAGAAGCATCTATATTAAAAATTAAAAGTGTTTTTAAGTGTAGCATGGACAATACAATCAGTTACAGTTTAACTGATCAGTAGAACCTGTGCACTGCATTCTACATGTGTAATTACCAGTAACCAGTTTTAAGGACGGTGTAGAACATATCGTACCTTCTGTGATTACAGACAGTATGTAGACTGGAATGGAGACAGTGTGGCGCATCCACAACATGTTAAACGATGGGGTGCTGATGAGACGCAGCAGCTCGTATGGGTACCTACGAGACACACAGTCTTTTAGTCTGCTAGTCTTTGTACTGACACCTACCTAAAGAAAGAGTTTGCAGCTTCTGGAAGATGCCATGTACAAGACTTTGCAGCTTAAACAGGAGCTTAAACTGGAACATATTTCCAGAAAACTGTGCTATTGTACTAAATAGCATATAATTTAATTGGCAGAACAATTTTTTGATATTAGCGTAACATTATAAAAAGATCATTAGATAGGAAAGTGGAAGATACACACCTCAACAGATCTAAGATGTTCCACAGATAAAACAGCACACACACTATTGTGTTACTCTGAAACTCTTCTTGACTGATGATGAGAAATAAAAGGAAATTTCTCTCCATCACCTGGCGAGGAAATTGAAGAGGAAGGAAAAAAGAGAGCTTAATGGGGTTGAAAGAATGTGCAGTATGTTGCGGTAATAGTTTAACTAACTATTCATTCAGACATGAACGCTGGTACCTGGACGAAGCGAGGGAGGAGTCTCCTTTCTTCAAGTCCGTCAGCTATGTGGAAAAGCTCCAGTACTGTCAAAAGCTGGCACAGACACATCATCACTCCCACAAAATAGAATGTGCCGGCTAAAGCATCTAAAAACAGACAAACAGCAAGCAAGGCAGATTCTTCAACATACTTTATCAAATGCAGACGTGCAAAGTTGTGATGGAGGCCCAAAGTTTAGCTTACAAACAGCAATTCAAGACTTCTGTGTAGAGTTGCTCTTACATTAGCGTCTCGTGCTTTACACATCATAAAATACCAAATTTTATTTTATTAAGAGGAATCAGAAAATCATACATGTTCAGTGTGGTTGGCTGTACACCCTTATTATAATAAATACTGTGATTATTAATAATGACGAAGATGTTAAATGTTAAAACTGTTATGGCATAGCTCAACAATTAATCAAGGAACAATATAAAAATGTTAAAAAGTGGTTCCAGGATATGTTAGTGTTTCTTTCTTTTTGCCGTCACTGGCTATAACGAAACTCCACAGCAATCTATTTTTTAGAGTTTACAGTTTTAAGCCGCAACTGACCGCTACATAATAACTGATATCTGACAGCTGTTTTGCAACTTAGCTATTTCCTTTTTTCTGCAACCATCCCACAAACACCAAAATTATACTGCATCAATTCAGAAAGTGGAGGGTACACTGAATTTGCACCGGTGCTTAAATGCCACCGTTGACAGAACTGATAACAGTGCTTAGACAAAAGTGGTCAGTGAGTCTGACATTTAGCTTTCTATTGCATGGTGTTGCCATATGGCAACAATTACTTTCTCTCAATTAAACTAAAAACATTTTACTGTTTAATTGTGGAAAAAGCAATTTGTACTTCAAAAGAAGAAATACTTGATGATATTATGGTGATCATGAAATCCTGTTTGCACTTAAGTTGATTACTTGTTCAGTATTTGAAATACATTTTTGATAAAATGTTATATAGCACTGCTGTGAGACTGTGCTATATATATATATATATATATATATATATATATATATATATATATATATATATATATATATATATGAGAGAGAGAGAGAGAGAGAGAGAGAGAGAGAGAGAGAGAGAGAGGGAGAGATGATATAGAATCCGGGTAGTATAGTAATTTGAACTGTAGTCAATTACAATGTTATTATTACAGTATATTCTACTGAGATTGTATTAATTTAACTGTGTATATACTGAGTTTAAGTTTGTAAGCTTGTTTTCAATAAAAGAGAAACTTTATATATGCATCATCACTGTTCAAAGAAAAACAACTAACAGGAGATGACAAAAATTGTCTCTACTGTAACTGTAAGATAATGTACAGAGGTTTTATTCCGGGTTATTCTGGAACATTTCTGTAGGTCCATTCATCATGAAACATTTATAGGATATAAAGGGCAGCTTGTGTGTTTAATGATATAGAAAAATATACATCGATAAAAATTTTTTATATTTCAGATATTTCCATTATTATTTTAGAACATAAACACATTTAAACACATATTTAATGAACACAGTAATAACTAATTAATAATTCATGCACTACAGGGATAATTTGGGGATATAACAGTTTTTGTTTTAGCTGTTGTCAGATTTTAATTCAATGCACCTTTCCTACCTTAGAAAAGATCGTTTTCCCTAATTTATCATCATTCTCTAATTTTTCTCCTGCATGTGTTTGCACAACTGTCAGCCATGGTTAGGTTTTGTGTAAAACCTAAGCACAGGCTGCAGAAAGTTAAACAGCTCTCGTACTCCTACTTCACAGTATTTATTTAGGGTGTAGAGCTTAAAGCTGTTGCTTACCGCAGCCAAAAGAGAGAAATCTGGCGGACATGTTTGAGAAGATCCATGTGTGTCCACAGAACTGTAGCAAGTAGTACAAGAACAGATATGCAAGCCCAAAACTGCACCTGGTTAAAAAACAGGAACGTTACAGAAGCAAATGTAGGTAGAACCAAGTTTCATTGACTGGTCCAACTTCCTGCTTGCCAGCTTCTTGTTAAGATTTTCCAGTTCCATCTCAAACAGTGCAACAGCCACTTTCTGCCCCCTTAGATCAGACTGTGACTTTACCATTAAAGGTGGAACTGGACAATTTAAACAAGAAACTGGAGAATCGGAAGCCGTCTTAAACTTCAGGCATCGAAAAATGGATCTGCAGTTTCCATTGTGTCAGGAGTGCTGGTTTATGGGGTAAAATCATTCCATAAGTTATATACTGTGCTGATCGTTCATCAGTTAATTATTTAGCAACTTTCATTTTAATGAATATGCTGCAAAAATTTTTTACTTTTTGTCAGAATTTATTAAAAACATCTATGATGATGTCACGATGACCACAGAGTCCAAATGCCTTTAATGTAAAAAGATTATCACTTGTTTTATTCCTGGTTATATTGTTTATCTATAATAAACACAGCCGTGTTGCAGAATGTTTTATCACTCTGTCCGACTGAGGGAGTGTATTCTGGCAGGAAAAAAGTGTCATCAACGCATACAATCTATACATCTGCAAGACCAATAGTATGTTTACATTTACCACAATCAGTGGATTACAGGCCAGCATTTAATTTAGTTTAATGTAATGTAATTTAAATTATACATTATGAAATGCTACCACAATAAACAGAACCGCTAACTGCTTTTATGAGATTGCATGTAGTGACAGTGCAGCAACAGCCTCCATCGTATGTTCTATACTGGCAAACACACTACATTGTCACAGTTCTGTCTACTTTCTAACAAACTGCTTACAAAAGGTGGTGCTTTTGACACTGTGTGAACAAGGCTGTTACAAGTTCACTGTTAACTAACGTTGTTTAACAGTATTATGAATTATGATTACTGGCAACTGAACAACATTCCACGGAGTTGTATGCAGATATAAGAATGTATGAAGGATGTATTTAGGCTGTTGTGACAACAGACTGACAACAGTTAGACTACATTTTCGCAACGTTGTCAAATAACATTGTCACAACTTTCTCAATGTTAGGGATACCAAAAGAGTGAGTAACGTTTGCAAGGATGTGCAGCCCTGTGCTTGTATGTTGCAGTTAGGATATGATTCTAGAGTAGTTTTCATTGCTTTTCTCCACCTTCCTCCTTTTCCAACACACAGGCACAGGTTCAGATTTAAACTCTATAGAGAACGTTTGGTCTTACATTAAACACAAGCTAGCTTGGCAGTGTTTTTCAGCTGTTTGAAGCCGCCAGTGCTGCAAAACTTCACTATATAAAGTAATTAAATAGAAAAGTTACCTCATACTAAGTGACTTTAGTGACTGTTTTATGATGTATTAACTACTGGTCATGTTGGGCTTGACCTGGGAGTGTACATAATGCTAGCTGTGCTAAAGGGTTGACTGAAATTTTAACGTTACTCTACTTTTTGCTGAATATTAGAAGGATTTTAAGGCAAAAACTGTCTAACATTTGTCTGCAGTCCATTTTGAGCCTGGAACTGAAACCTGAAAATGTCCTATGAAGGATTTTTTAGAAGCACATATTTCACAACAAACCACCAGTAATGGCTCTCGGACATGACAAAACACACTTCTTACACAAGATGCTTTACTCTGAGGTTCTCACTGGTCGTCAAAGTCGTGCTGGCTGGGCTCTGTTTAAACACTTAAACTGTACAGATCCATTTGTGAGCCCACCCTTCAGTTCCTCACTCTCCCATCTACATAATCTACTTTATAACAGTTACTGTATATGACCTAGGAGGACGTGCAGTGCGGCAGAGTTGTAGGAGTTGAGCTCTGAGCGCTGGTCTATACTCAGTTAGTCGGTAAGTGGTTCGTGTAGATTAACTGCAGCTCTGACTGCTAGTGAGGGTCGCTGCTGCTAACAGGACGGCAGATGGAGCGTAAAGTGTAACGCCCACCGCTGCTCCTGTTTGGTTGTGGATGAGTGTAATCCCACCGCGCCTCTTCCCGCAAACAACCCCCTTAAAAACTCCCTAAGAGCAGAATATGAACCGCTGTCCGCGTGTCTGTCCGTGTCGCTCCTTACCTCATGTCCTTCGCTCCTTCGTGGAGACTGTGTTCGATATCCATCCAGCTTTTCTGTGGAAAACATCGAGTCTGACTTCTCCTCTTAGATTCTCCCGCTGACGTCAGAAGGGCAGGACCTGCGGTGGGCTTTCCTAAAGTTCGTGCCCGAAAAGCCTGGAGACTCTGGATTCAGCAGGGAGAGCAGTCCGCTGTGGATTTTACTCCAGGATCTGTGAGTGTGTGTCACTGTTCAGGTTTGGGGTATAATATATCTTCTGGTTAAACACTGTTAGAACTGATTTGTTGCTTTACTTCAAGTTTGTACATAATCTGACTGAGTTCTGAGTTACAGAACAGTACGTTAAGAGAACAATATTCGTATTAACTTGTAATTTGAAGTTAAATATCAGAATTTTAAGGCGCTGTCAACTTACGACGTTGTTTTAACTTAAAAAGAAACTCACATTGTATGTTAATTAAGTGACTAATTGGATAATTAATTGACTAATTAGACCATTTGAAGCGAGTAGATGCAGAGCAGCACAAAACCAAAAACCAAACACAATTTTAATTTTAAAGTTAGTGAATTAGCGTTTCAGCCTTAAGAAGTGTTTAAAGATAACACACATATTAACTGACAACATATATTTTTAAGTTATCTGCATATAAAAAATAGACTTTTTAATTACGTTGATCAAATTAGCTAGCATATTAATTAATTTGTGTCTGTGGACCTTCAACACAGCCACAAAATGATTAGAATTAATCACATAACAAAATCAAAATATATGTGTGGGTCATAAAAGGGTTTGTAACTGATACAGCAACAGTGTATGCCACACTGGTAAGCCAGCTAGCTAGCACAGCTAACTAACTAACTTCAGTCACTCCTGGTTCTATTTACTTCCAAAAAAAGAAAAGAAAGGTGTTTATTTAGGGTTTTTTTTTTTAGAATTTGCCAGGATTTCTATTGTGAGAGGCCCAGTTGGGTATGGCCAGTGTTGGATGTAGGTGTTAGCATGGAAGTGTGTTTTCCTTTTGTTTGCTGTTCTCTGCTGAATTTGAAGTTAGCCTACAGAGCAGATTACTTACAGTAAGTTAAAACACCAGATCATTTTTAAAATGTGGGAAATACCCACTGTTAGAAAATTCTAATACAGTTCCACCTATTCCTTATATGCATGTGAGATCTCATCAGGTGTTTTTGCTTGTAGTACATTTGCTACACATATGTATATGTAGTAGTTTTTCCTTACAGCGTTCAAAGTGTTGTTAAAAAGCTTGACAAATCAAGTTCTTCCAAGAACCTTGCTGTGTGGTATGATCAGTCATTGACTTCAAATCTAGTCAATAAGAGTGAATGTTTAGATGGTTTGTTTCATGTGGAATGGGGGACTTTTGTTGTGGGACTTTGAACACAGTAAAAGATGTAATGCTTCTTCTCATAAGGTTCCTAGCACATTATAATTATATACAAATGTTGTGAAACACTATTTCAAGTTTTACTCTGAATGAACAGCTTTTTAGATATACTACCAGCCAAACGTTTTAGATACACTACCAGCCAAACGTTTTAGATACACTACCAGCCAAACGTTTTAGATACACTACCAGATACACTACCAGCCAAACGTTTTAGATACACTACCAGATACACTACCAGCCAAACGTTTTAGATACACTACCAGCCAAACGTTTTAGATACACTACCAGATACACTACCAGCCAAACGTTTTAGATACACTACCAGATACACTACCAGTCAAACGTTTTAGATCACTACCAGCCAAACGTTTTAGATCACTACCAGTCAAACGTTTTAGATCACTACCAGTCAAACGTTTTAGATACACTACCAGCCAAACGTTTTAGATACACTACCAGTCAAACGTTTTAGATACACTACCAGATACACTACCAGCCAAACGTTTTAGATACACTACCAGATACACTACCAGTCAAACGTTTTAGATCACTACCAGCCAAACGTTTTAGATCACTACCAGTCAAACGTTTTAGATCACTACCAGTCAAACGTTTTAGATACACTACCAGCCAAACGTTTTAGATACACTACCAGCCAAACGTTTTAGATACACTACCAGATACACTACCAGCCAAACATTTTAGATCACTACCAGTCAAACGTTTTAGATCACTACCAGTCAAACGTTTTAGATACACTACCAGTCAAACGTTTTAGATACACTACCAGTCAAACGTTTTAGATCACTACCAGCCAAACGTTTTAGATCACTACCAGTCAAACGTTTTAGATCACTACCAGTCAAACGTTTTAGATACACTACCAGCCAAACGTTTTAGTATCACTACCAGCCAAACGTTTTAGATACACTACCAGATACACTACCAGCCAAACGTTTTAGATACACTACCAGATACACTACCAGCCAAACATTTTAGATCACTACCAGTCAAACGTTTTAGATCACTACCAGTCAAACGTTTTAGTACACTACCAGTCAAACGTTTTAGTACACTACCAGTCAAACGTTTTAGATCACTACCAGCCAAACGTTTTAGATACACTGCCAGCCAAACATTTTAGATCACTACCAGTCAAACGTTTTAGATCACTACCAGTCAAACGTTTTAGTACACTACCAGTCAAACGTTTTAGATACACTACCAGCCAAACGTTTTAGATACACTGCCAGCCAAACGTTTTAGTACACTACCAGCCAAACGTTTTAGATACACTACCAACCAAACGTTTTAGATCACTACCAGCCAAACGTTTTAGATCACTACCAGCCAAACGTTTTAGATCACTACCAGTCAAACGTTTTAGTACACTACCAGCCAAACGTTTTATATCACTACCAACCAAACGTTTTAGATCACTACCAGCCAAACGTTTTAGATCACTACCAGCCAAACGTTTTAGATCACTACCAGCCAAACGTTTTAGATACACTACCAACCAAACGTTTTAGATCACTACCAGCCAAACGTTTTAGATCACTACCAGCCAAACGTTTTAGATCACTACCAGCCAAACGTTTTAGATACACTACCAGTCAAACGTTTTAGATACACTACCAGTCAAACGTTTTAGTACACTACCAGCCAAACGTTTTAGATACACTACCAACCAAACGTTTTAGTACACTACCAGTCAAATGTTTTAGTACACTACCAGTCAAATGTTTTAGTACACTACCAGCCAAACATTTTAGATACACTACCAGCCAAACGTTTTAGTATCACTACCAGCCAAACGTTTTATATACACTACCAGCCAAACGTTTTAGTATCACTACCAGCCAAACATTTTAGTACACTACCAGTCAAACGTTTTAGTACACTACCAGCCAAACGTTTTAGTACACTACCAGTCAAACGTTTTAGTACACTACCAGCCAAACATTTTAGATACACTACCAGCCAAACGTTTTAGTATCACTACCAGCCAAACGTTTTAGTACACTACCAGCCAAACGTTTTAGTACACTACCAGTCAAACGTTTTAGTACACTACCAGCCAAACATTTTAGATACACTACCAGCCAAACGTTTTAGTATCACTACCAGCCAAACGTTTTAGTACACTACCAGCCAAACGTTTTAGTACACTACCAGCCGAACGTTTTAGTACACTACCAGTCGAACGTTTTAGCTACACTACCAGTCAAACATTTTAGTACACTGCCAGACAAACGTTTTAGATCACTACCAGCCAAACGTTTTAGATCACTACCAGCCAAACATTTTAGTACACTACCAGTCAAACGTTTTAGATACACTACCAGTCAAACGTTTTAGATACACTACCAGCCAAACGCTTTAGATCACATCCAGCCAAACGTTTTAGATCACTACCAGCCAAACGTTTTAGTACACTACCAGCCAAACGCTTTAGATCACAACCAGCCAAACGTTTTAGATCACTACCAGACAAACATTTTAGGACACTACCAGTCAAACATTTTAGATCACTACCAGACAAACGTTTTAGTACACTACCAGCCAAACGTTTTAGATCACTACCAGTCAAACGTTTTAGATCACTACCAGCCAAACATTTTAGTACACTACCAGTCAAATGTTTTAGATCACTACCAGCCAAACGTTTTAGTACACTACCAGCCAAACGCTTTAGATCACATCCAGCCAAACGTTTTAGATCACTACCAGCCAAACGTTTTAGTACACTACCAGCCAAACGCTTTAGATCACAACCAGCCAAACGTTTTAGATCACTACCAGACAAACATTTTAGGACACTACCAGTCAAACATTTTAGATCACTACCAGACAAACGTTTTAGTACACTACCAGCCAAACGTTTTAGATCACTACCAGTCAAACGTTTTAGATCACTACCAGCCAAACGTTTTAGATCACTACCAGCCAAACGTTTTAGATCACTACCAGACAAACATTTTAGGACACTACCAGTCAAATGTTTTAGATCACTACCAGCCAAACGTTTTAGATCACTACCAGACAAACGTTTTAGGACACTACCAGTCAAATGTTTTGGATCACTACCAGTCAAACGTTTTAGTACACTACCAGCCAAACGTTTTAGATCACTACCAGACAAACGTTTTAGGACACTACCAGTCAAATGTTTTAGTACACTACCAGTCAAACGTTTTAGATCACTACCAGTCAAACGTTTTAGATCACTACCAGCCAAACGTTTTAGATCACTACCAGACAAACGTTTTAGGACACTACCAGTCAAATGTTTTAGATCACTACCAGCCAAACGTTTTAGATCACTACCAGACAAACGTTTTAGGACACTACCAGTCAAATGTTTTAGAACACTACCAGTCAAACGTTTTAGTACACTACCAGCCAAACGTTTTAGATCACTACCAGACAAACGTTTTAGGACACTACCAGTCAAATGTTTTAGATCACTACCAGCCAAACGTTTTAGATCACTACCAGACAAACGTTTTAGATCACTACCAGACAAACGTTTTAGTACACTACCAGCCAAACATTTTAGTACATTACCAGTCAAACGTTTTAGTACACTACCAGCCAAACGTTTTAGATACACTACCAGCCAAACGTTTTAGATCACTACCAGACAAACGTTTTAGGACACTACCAGTCAAATGTTTTAGATCACTACCAGTCAAACGTTTTAGTACACTACCAGCCAAACGCTTTAGATCACTACCAGACAAACGTTTTAGGACACTACCAGTCAAATGTTTTAGATCACTACCAGTCAAACGTTTTAGTACACTACCAGCCAAACGTTTTAGATCACTACCAGCCAAACGTTTTAGATCACTACCAGACAAACGTTTTAGGACACTACCAGTCAAACGTTTTAGATCACTACCAGACAAACGTTTTAGGACACTACCAGTCAAATGTTTTAGATCACTACCAGCCAAACGTTTTAGATCACTACCAGACAAACGTTTTAGATCACTACCAGACAAACGTTTTAGTACACTACCAGCCAAACATTTTAGTACATTACCAGTCAAACGTTTTAGTACACTACCAGCCAAACGTTTTAGTACACTACCAGCCAAACGTTTTAGATACTCTACCAGTCAAACGTTTTAGATCACTACCAGTCAAACGTTTTAGTACACTACCAGTCAAACGTTTTAGATCACTACCAGCCAAACGTTTTAGTACACTACCAGTCAAACGTTTTAGATCACTACCAGTCAAACGTTTTAGATCACTACCAGCCAAACGTTTTAGATCACTACCAGCCAAACGTTTTAGATCACTACCAGCCAAACGTTTTAGATCACTACCGGTCAAACGTTTTAGATCACTACCAGCCAAACGTTTTAGATCACTACCAGCCAAACGTTTTAGATCACTACCAGCCAAACGCTTTAGATCACTACCAGTCAAACGTTTTAGTACACTACCAGTCAAACGTTTTAGAACACTACCAGTCAAACGTTTTAGTACACTACCAGTCAAACGTTTTAGTACACTACCAGCCAAACGTTTTAGTACACTACCAGCCAAACGCTTTAGATCACTACCAGTCAAACGTTTTAGATCACTACCAGACAAACGTTTTAGGACACTACCAGTCAAACATTTTACATCACTACCAGACAAACGTTTTAGGACACTACCAGTCAAACGTTTTAGATACACTACCAGTCAAACGTTTTAGATCACTACCAGCCAAACGTTTTAGTACACTACCAGCCAAACGTTTTAGATACACTACCAGTCAAACGTTTTAGATACACTACCAGTCAAACGTTTTAGATCACTACCAGCCAAACGTTTTAGTACACTACCAGCCAAACGTTTTAGATCACTACCAGTCAAACGTTTTGGTACACTATCAGTCAAACGTTTTAGATCACTACCAGCCAAACGTTTTAGTACACTACCAGCCAAACGTTTTAGATCACTACCAGCCAAACGTTTTAGATCACTACCAGTCAAACGTTTTAGATCACTACCAGTCAAACGTTTTGGTACACTATCAGTCAAACGTTTTAGATCACTACCAGCCAAACGTTTTAGTACACTACCAGCCAAACGTTTTAGTACACTACCAGCCAAACGTTTTTGATCACTACCAGCCAAACGTTTTAGATCACTACCAGCCAAACGTTTTAGATCACTACCAGTCAAATGTTTTAGTACACTACCAGTCAAACGTTTTGGTACACTATCAGTCAAACGTTTTAGATCACTACCAGTCAAATGTTTTAGTACACTACCAGCCAAACGTTTTGGTACACTATCAGTCAAACGTTTTAGATCACTACCAGTCAAATGTTTTGGTACACTATCAGTCAAACGTTTTAGATCACTACCAGCCAAACGTTTTAGTACACTTCCAGCCAAACGTTTTAGTACACTACCAGCCAAACGTTTTAGATACACTACCAGCCAAACGTTTTAGATCACTACCAGCCAAACGTTTTGGTACACTATCAGTCAAACGTTTTAGATCACTACCAGTCAAATGTTTTAGTACACTACCAGCCAAACGTTTTGGTACACTATCAGTCAAACGTTTTAGATCACTACCAGTCAAATGTTTTGGTACACTATCAGTCAAACGTTTTAGATCACTACCAGCCAAACGTTTTAGTACACTTCCAGCCAAACGTTTTAGTACACTACCAGCCAAACGTTTTAGATACACTACCAGCCAAACGTTTTAGATCACTACCAGTCAAACGTTTTGGTACACTATCAGTCAAACGTTTTAGATCACTACCAGCCAAACGTTTTAGTACACTATCAGTCAAACGTTTTAGATCACTACCAGTCAAATGTTTTAGTACACTACCAGCCAAACGTTTTGGTACACTATCAGTCAAACGTTTTAGATCACTACCAGTCAAATGTTTTAGTACACTACCAGTCAAACGTTTTGGTACACTATCAGTCAAACGTTTTAGATCACTACCAGTCAAATGTTTTAGTACACTACCAGCCAAACGTTTTAGATCACTACCAGCCAAACGTTTTAGATCACTACCAGTCAAACGTTTTGGTACACTATCAGTCAAACGTTTTAGATCACTACCAGCCAAACGTTTTAGTACACTACCAGCCAAACGTTTTAGATCACTACCAGCCAAACGTTTTAGATCACTACCAGCCAAACGTTTTAGATCACTACCAGTCAAATGTTTTAGTACACTACCAGTCAAACGTTTTAGATCACTACCAGTCAAATGTTTTAGTACACTACCAGCCAAACGTTTTAGATACACTACCAGTCAAACGTTTTAGATCACTACCAGTCAAACGTTTTGGTACACTATCAGTCAAACGTTTTAGTACACTTCCAGCCAAACGTTTTAGTACACTACCAGCCAAACGTTTTAGGACACTACCAGCCAAACGTTTTAGGACACTACCAGCCAAACGTTTTAGATACACTACCAGTCAAACGTTTTAGTACACTACCAGACAAACGTTTTGTCAAAAGTTTTAGTACAGTCCTAAAATTTTTGACTGGTAGTGTATATGTATTTTTGTTGTAGTTTTGCTGTTGTTTTTTCTGTTTTTACTAAAATACTAGTTTGTATTAACTGTTATACCACTGGTGTTAAAATGTTAATTCATTCAAATAAATAAATATTTTTTCACACATAGCCTTGACTCTTGTCTGATTTTTGTATAAATAGACTCTACTGACGTGTGTGAAATTCCACTGTTACAGCATGCACGGTCCATTACCACCCAGGAACATCCCGTCACTTCTTGTGCACTTTCTTCTTTAAACAGCTGAAATATTTGATTTGGTACTTTACTGCACATTCTCCTCCCCAGATGTGACTGAGCACTTTCTGGGGGCAAGCCTATTCCTGCTGCTAGCCCACTCCTTCCCCTCTGGCTTGCAGTGAAGTTTTTTTCCCCATAAGTTGCACGCTGCTCTTTATGCATCATAAAGTGACGTAAGAATTCACTTTTCAGCTGCAGCTCTTTTGCTCACTCTTCTGTCTGCTGACTCTTTGTGTTTGGCTCCTGAAAATGTTTTGGACACACCCAACATGCCGAGGCCTGTTATGCTAAACCTCAGTACAGGCTTTGGCAGTCAAGTCCAGTCTCCAAAACATTCTCTAGGCGTTCCATTTCACTGTGACTTCTTTTGTTAGTCATTCTTGTTAATCTTTTGCTCTTGGTATCATAGATTAAGCAGAGGTATTAGGAAATGGCAGTTTGACTCACTATCACATTATCATACACGTCATGCCTCAGTTAGGGGGGCGGTTGGGGGGGGAGGGGTGGAATAGGGCCGTACATAAAAATAGCAGTTCTGTAAGTTGACTTTTTGCCCTTTTGCAAGTCCACAGTCATCGCTGTCTGAGTCACCTTTTCACGACGTGCTGTACATTTTCAACAGAAGACAGATCTGGACTGGTCAGTCAAGCACATGCACATGTTGTCGCTTATGTCAGAATGAGGCCTGATGTTGACTTGCTGAAATACTTTCAGAGAAAAGACGTTGTCCTGATGGCAGCATATGTCTTTATAATTCCCCAATATATGCCTCCGCGTTTATGCTATCTTCACACATATGCAAACAGCCCATGCTGTGGGCGCTGATGCCTGATAGATGGTGGATTTTGCACCTGATACAAGTCTGTATGGCCCCTTTTGTATTTGACACAGAGGCCATCCATTATTCCCAAAATTCATCTAAAACATGGACTCACCTGATCATGGCACACATTTACAGTATCTAAGATAAGCATGTATTTGCATATTGTCACTCTCTAACCTTCTGAACTTTTATTGTTCATATAAAAAGAGTTTTATTAAACACGATTTTGGGATTTCTATTGGTCCTGTCATCGTATCACAGGATATAAAGAGCAGCTGCCACGTTCATATAATATAGAAAAATGAAAGTCATCAAAAATAGAGACAAATGATGATACATATAAACATATACCATATATATAACTATTTGCCACATTTAATGACACAAAATATTTATTACAGTTATTTTACATCACACATATTGATATATTGCACTTATATGTTTAGTAAAGTAATTATGAGTCAATCTATTTGATCTTTGTCCTGGGAAGCCCCCTTGACCCAGTGCAGGTGGTGGGAGACAGGAGGATGTTGGTCAAGCTGGCATCCATGCTGGAGAATGACTGGGCACCTCCTTCAGTGACAGGCTGCTACACTGAAAGTGTGTTAAGGAGCGACATCGCAGGTCCTTCCTTCCTGCTGCTGTTAGACTCTACAACCAGCACTGCTCCCAGCTGACCACATACACAGCGGACCACAAACACACACATTAAACTCTACACACTTACAGGAAATAGATTTTTTTTTCAGTGTAACATATTTCTCCATTCCCCCCAGTGCAATTATTTGTAAATATATTCTTCAGAGTTCTTGACTTTTTATTATTTTTATTTTATATCTTATACTATTTATGTATCTATTTTTGTGCTAAGTGCCATGCTTTCCTTTTGCTGCTGTAACTCGTGTTTCCCCACTGTGGGACTAATAAAGGTTTATCTCATCTTATCTAATCTGATCTTATTTACCCTGTAAGCAGTTTTTCAATCTTCTAATGTTTTACTCACTACATTAACTTTACTTGAATCACTTTTACATTTTATTTTTTTTACTAGTTAATAATTATCTGTTTATTACTGCTGTGAATCACATTATAGTGATGTATTATTAGTGAAAGAATCTCCATTCAGGAAAAGTCAGCTTTGTTATAGCTTTTTATAACTACTTCATGAAGGAGGAGTGCTGAATGGCCAGGTTGCCAGCCTTCTCATTCTTACATCCACTTGTGGAACTTGCAGCTGAGGCCTTCAAACATTCCTCTGCTCATTCAAGCCTGATAGAGGATCTGTCCTCATCCTCATTATGTTTTCCCTACCCACGTGTCTCTGTACAGGTCCATTCCCAAAGTTCTCTTCTGTTTCCACTTATTGAATCTTCCTCAGAGACGGTTACTCACTGTTACCAACTGGTATTTACAGAAATGCTGCTCTCTGCTGTTGGTTTTCAACCTGCACCAAAACAAACTCCACTGGACAAGACAGGTTCACACATTTCCTCCCTGCGTACTTTCACTTACACTTATGTGAGGGTGGTGGAATTTTGAGCAGACTTTCATTGTACTTGAATTCTACTGTATGTCTGCCTCCACGGTCACAAAACAGGAAGTGAATCGGACACTGTGCAGTGGGAGGAAGGGGTGAGTTTCCAGAGCAACCCACAAACGAAATCGTAACCTCAGTAATGATGGTAGTGCAAGCCAACTTTTGTGGAAAGGACGTTTAATGTTACAAAGTTAAAAGTTCAAGAACTGTACAAGCTTATGACACTTCCGTATATAATTAGAATACAATCAGGACAGAAGAAGCAACAGTGAAACACATTAAATAGATAAATGTAACTTAAGTATTTTGCCGGCAATCAGGAGACAGCAGTGTTGGTTGGCATAGTTTTAGATCTTCGCCGTGTTAGAACCATGGTGTTAGAAGAAGCCAAGCAGGCCACACAAGTTGTAGAATGAAGCATATACAGCACATTCTCTATCCAACTGATGAACTGTTTCACCATGGAAAGAAACATGCAAACACACTTAAAAACTGAGTGTTCATGGTTCCATGTAGAACTCATGAAGATCACATTGTTTTTAACCGTAAAAGAAAATTGTATGTAAATTTAAACAATTATGTCACATAGGGTTGTATTCTAGTTGTGTTGTTTAGTATTTGTGCTATAAATAATTTAAATAATATTTGAATGTGACAACATCTCTACATCTCTAAATCATGTATGGAAATATAGCCAATTGCCATTTCTATACTATATAAAATGAATGTATTTCCACATATTTCCTCAACAAATAGTAGCATTCTGAGCTCTTGACAACATAGATTGTACCAACCAAATCTGATGCCAACCAACTATGTTCTCCCCTCATTACAAGTGTACGTATTTAATATTAAAGTTATGTACATTCCACAAAAGAACTTGCAGCAAAGCATTAGGCCATTACATATACACATACAAATTCATCTCTAACATTACAGAAGCACTCTTTAATACAGAATAAATGTTATATGTACCTATACAACACAAATATGTACGTACATACTAATAAAGATTATACAGCATCACATCTCACAAAGTTGGACAGTCTTTCTGTTTCTAGGCTTTAGTCTTGTTCATTTGGATGGTCTCGTAGGTGTCTTCAGTATGTGGTGCAAGACCCTAAGAAAGAGAGAGGAAGAGAGAGATCGAGGATGTGGCATGTGTCAGCAGCATTTCTAAAGAAGCCACGCAGGCCATATAGTGATCTAATTAAATGATTCCTAACAAGTTGAGTCTGTGGGCATACAGAAGAGAAAAGAAATGAAAGCGTTAGTTTTGGTTCTTTTGCTTTAATGGTTTGGGCCTTTGTTGGTTTTGTTTTAGGTTTTTAAAAAAAAAAAAAAAATTCTGGCCTCATTCATTTACTGGTAGCTGCAGTGAAAACCATGACAGTGTAGCTTTAATGCGTGTGGAAACTTAGTGGCTTAACCCGATTCCAAAAATATAAACTGTATTCACAAGTTAAAAAAGATTTTAGTTTTACTGACAATTGTGATGCCCAGTGTGAGTCAACTGACCCATGTTTTTCTTACATTTAAATTTTCCAACAAAATTGATGTTTACTTGCTTGTTTTCTAAACGCGACACTGCACTCTTACGGCTGATATATGCACGTGTTCTACTCTGATTGCAAGCCTCCCGACCCTGTGTCTCATTTTCAAAAAGCAGTCCAGACTGAAACACTCAGGAAATAAGGAGACAGGGTAAACTACTGAAGGCAGAGTAGGTGGCTAGATGTAAAAGTGTTGTTCTTTGAGACATCAAATAAATAATACATTTTAAGGGCTATTATTGTGTTTTAATTATTATATATATATATATATATATATATATACACTGTACAATGCATATCACTGCTATCAGAACAAAAACACCTCTCCATCTCCAAAATGCTAACTTTAGAGAAAGAAAAAATATATTTAAATTTATTGCAAGTCAGTGTAACTAGACTTTTTTTTCAGATCCTTTTGGGTCATTTCTTTTGGTTTATTCATCATGAAATTTGCACACAACGTAAAGAACAACAGGCTTTTGATTAACAAAGACTCTGTTCGGACAGCAGTGATGCAGTTGATAGTGACTATTTAATGACTCTTATGCATAGACACTATTTGTAGGGCACTATGCAAATTCATGCAAATTTGTGACTTTTTAAGGCACAAAAAGGATAAGATTGTTTTTAATATCTTAATCATTCCAGTGAAGCTCAGGTTCATACAGCCTTTTCTAATCAGCCAGGTAGTGGCTTTTGCACAATTTTTTGTAGTCTGTGGCATCTTAGTTGCATAATGATTTTAGAGAAAAAGGTGACCGTAGCAAATACTAAGAAATCTAAAGTATAATAAATATAACTATTCTAAATCTCACTTTTAATAAACAGTTACTAAACTGTACACATGTGTGAACGGAAATGGTTTAAACGTTAGCAGGTGCTTTAACACCAGGCTTACTGGTGGTTGAGGAAGAGCAGATCTGTTGATTAAATTTATTTTAATAAATTCCTTTTTCCAAAAGGAAAATCCATTCAGTTAACATTATTCATCATGAAATATGCGATACAACAAAACCACACCTAATATGATAATATACTTAAATCGCAAATAATCAATACTGTTTCTGTCCATACAGATTGGTCAGCAGTGCAGGCAACATGCCTAAACAGTTATGCTCAGTTGTATTCTGAGATCTAACAATCTGGTGTGTTCAAGTTTATATAAGCAGAACTGCATTTCATGGTCACTAAGAAAATCACGTTGAGCCCTGCCTTTACTATTATATCATTAAAAAAAAAAAGTAGTGTCATTATTACACATTTTCTATAGGGACAGGCAATTTAAGCAGTACTATTTAAAGAATTTCCCTTAAAAAACACCTGTTCGTGTAATATAATAAAAAATAACATGTAAAACATTGTCTATGATTTTCACACTGACATATAATAACCGTAATTAATTTATAATATCAGTTCTATCAGCGGCAACAAGTACATTTGTATTTATTATTATTTAAAATGTTGTTTGTGTCAATCATTTCTTTTTTGCAATACTAATAATAGTTTAAAAATATATAATATTTAATATACATATACTGTATATGAATTGTGATTTGCTTCATTATAAATGATTACATTATTTATTTATTTGATTGATTTATAGATGCCGTAGATTAGTTTTCCCGTATATATAATACATTAGTGTTTAACATAGTGTTTATTCAATCTTTTTTTTTTTTATCAAAAGATGTTTTTTCAGTTTTTTTCTTCAAAATAATCTAACCAGTGTTGGTGTGGTAATGTTCGGGAACGGCTCTGTCTAGAAGAGAACAGTATGAAAAGGCCTAGCACTTACAAATCTTGTGTTGCTTAACACACCAACATTAACTGGTCAGCTTAGTTTTGAGCTCTTAATTTAGCTGACCAAGGCCTGTTGAAGCAAGACTGTCTATAGTGGCATTCGTAAAAGAGAAGTACAACTTACTTCATAAACGCCTTCAGCTGCTGCATCCTTCTGTAAAACGTAAAAGAACAAAAGTTGGTTTGAGAATATGAACAGTAGAATCCCTCACAAGCAATTTACATAGTACTTCATAGTAAGCAGTACTTAGCAGTGCTCAGTATTATTTTTTTTTAAACTGCCATTTGTAGAATCTACACTCTTACTAGAGAATGTAGGCTAACTGTTATTCACTTTATGTACCTAAAAAAAGTACACTTATTGAAACGTTAACATTTGCCCCTTAAAGTACTATGAGGCTAGCTTATTTACACTTTTTGTACAGTAATAATACTCTTTGTTATAAAAGCAATACGATTTATGGGTAATACTGAGCACTTTATCTTTTGGAAAGCAAACATTTGCACACGTTTTATTGTAGTACTACTTTTCATAAATTCATTGTACTGAAAGGCAAACAGAACAATTTTTACACTGTAATAAAGTAAACTTTTATATGCTTTATTATTATTACTGTGTATATTTAAATACTGTAAATATTTTGTGTTATACACTTACAAATTTTCCAAATGTGTTTTATTATACTGTACACACATGTTTATCTTTGTCTAATCAAGATCTGCTACCTCACAAAAGTAACTTTGGAGGAGAAGAAAAAACCTTCAGTGTAAGTGAACGTAAGAACGCTGTATTTTTTTTTTTATGAACAGCTAAAACAACAAGGTTTTGTTTCCGACAGTAATAATATGTATAATGACGGAATGCCTATATATATATATATATATATATATATATATATATATATATATATATATATATATATATATATGCTGTTATGGGTGGCAACTTTAAAATATAATCATGTGTCTCTTAAAAAAGTACTTCCTGCATACTGAAAGCAAGATGTGCAGAGATATGCAGGGTGAAGAGCAAGAGAGACCATGTGATACCAAAAAAGATGTCAAAAGATAAACCATCAGATTTTCCATATGCTCAACAGTGTTGCTCAGCACCAACCCCCCACCCCCCACCCCCCACCCCCCCGCAAAAAGCCACAAAACACTTACTTTTAAGCTGCTGATATTAGCCAAGATTGGTAGTCACACAACCTCATAAGTGACGAAAATTATAAAATGAAACCTCCTAAATAGCAAGAGGATGGGGGCCGCTGACAGCCCACTGGACAGAAGAGCATAGCTCATTTTCCATGCACAACAAAATGTAGTTGTTTGTTATTTGTTTTATTTATTTATACTTTATAAATTGGTTTAATTGTATCATTTTAAAAGTAAAATCTCATGTGAATAGTTGTAAATATTTCCGTTTCATGGCCGGAACCTCCCCAGCAAATCTGCTGCAAACCCAGTAGATAACAACTTGGCCAGATACATCACATGGGCCAGATGAAACATGGAAGCAGGCCTATAAGTGCAGTTGCCCAGTCGAATTCAGACCTTTTCTCAGCTGCTTCTCAGATCCTTCTCAGCCCTTTCTCAGAACCTATCTTTCATATACTCTGAACCCGTCTCCCTTTTGATTTTGACGACGAGAAAAGAAGTTACATCAGAATCTTTACTTTTACTATGTCACTGTACCAGAGACAGCATCCTCACATGTTCACTTCCAGGTTTTAGTTCTCCAGCAACACTGTGATGCAATATATAACCTGAAAGCTTGAAATGTGAGGATTTCAGACCATGTGATTATCTGTCAGCTGTTTTTATAGTCTCAATTGTAACATAAGCACCGAATGAGCTCAGACAATGGTAACACTGGTACAGAGTAGGGTTGGACTGTGGCCCATTTGTGCTTAAAGGCTAATGAACCTAAAGGAAAGGTACTGATTGGTATAGACGTCAGTGAGTCAGGTGGCAAGAAACTGGGTTACTAGGGTTACTATTCTGACTGAATTGTTCTCACACATTGAAAGGATCGAGAACATTATGATAGCCCATAGTATGTGCTTTTAGTTTGGGTTTGCTACTGCAGGAACTAGAAAAAAGGGCCAGCGGTTAAGAAGTTAATGCTTTGTGTCATGCAGTGCTGGGCACTTTATCTCACTGGTGTACGTATGATTTTTTTATCAACATTAAGTGACAGAGATAAGCATGGATGGTGGAGACCATGCGTGCAGTGTCTGTTTTTTATGCTTTTAGAAAAAAGTCAATAAAACATCATTACACGACTTATAGTCACTGCCTAAAACAACAGAAACAGAAGGTTAAAACAGAAGTTAGGACACTGTTTGGATTTATCAGTTAGAAGAGTTTAGTCTAGTTAAGCTGTTTCTGTACCGTTTTATTATCTGGACACACTGAACTGCAGTTCTATACTAGCTACTGTCATCATTTCTCACAGTGACTCGCTAATAAGATTTCAGATGTTAATGATGTTAGCAATGTTTGTGGTTAGCTGAACGTTTGCATGGTGAAAACTATTTTTAGCTCTGCATGTGAGAAATAAACCCATAGAGGACCTTATGTTCACATGTGACAGCAATTTCTTCGGTACACCAGTACAAAACAATACTGATTTTTAGTTTCAGCAATATTGATAGATACATGGTTACATACATAGTTAACAGTAATATAACTCATGTGATGCTTTTGGAAGAACAGTTCAGAATACATATAAATTAAATAAATAGTTTAAATGTAGTTTTTGTTTGACTTAAGTTCACAGAATTCCCAAAATGGAGTTCTTTTAGAAGAAGCAGAAAAAACAATGGTCCAATCAAAACAGCTCTGTAGTTTTGTAAGGTGTTCTTTTAGCATAAGCATTAAGTTTAGTAATGTTTAGTAATGCCAAGTCATGTCATCACATAATGTGACAGAGTGATATATTAGGAAATTATTAATGAATTAAATGTTATCATTAATGCTCAGTCCTAATCTGTAGTGGATGTTTCATTTCTTGTCAGTAAAACAAACAGTACATGCCAAAAGAGAAACTTTCGTTTAAGAAAGAGGGAAATTCTTCAGAAACACAGACATACAAAAACACAACTGTGTCAATTGTTCATTTAAGCAGTACATATTTCCTATTTTAACTGGTACTTTCTTCCCATTTCCCACTGTTGCATCTTGTTACTTGTAAACCTTTTACAGAACAAAATCATTGATGCCACCTCGTGTATCACCACTCATTATTTCTCTTGCATAATTCATGTGTATGTTTAATTAGGTGACGGGCACGAGCTGAGGGTGAGTACTGTTGATCCCACAGCTGTAATGTTAATCTTGAGAACAGATGACCTTGAGTGCGCTATTGCTTTTATACAACAACATAATAAAAAAAGTAAAGCAAAGACACCCTGAACGTTGTATCTAATATTGGCATTAGAGCTGCAGTAATGGTTAACTGCAGTTTAATACTTAGTGTGCTCAGTAGAATGATACAGTGATTGTGAAATAAATAAGTGTCTGTATCACAAATAAGAGCACTTGTAAGACACTTCTCAGGCAGACTAGACTGAAGGAACACTGTCAGTTGTATAATGTGTAATTGCTTATGTGGCACTTGTAGATATGACTTGTATGTATGCTGTGTTCTGTATACAGCATATACAGCGATCATTTTAGAGGAGGGCTGTGGTCGTAGTTGTGCAATGCTTGTACCTTTCATCTGTAGATAAGGAGACTGCATTGCATTGAAGATGTCATGTGAACTTTCAGAGGTGTTTGGCTGTGACTGATTTCATGTGCATCATGATATTGCTCTGGTTCATAATTGTAAAGCAAGAGTTTTTCTTTATACATTTAGAACTAGCACATTTTACAGTTCATAGGAAATATGATAAATACAACTCACCAAATTAATTATTGTCAGAAACAAAATATGTCTATTATTATATATATTTTTTTTACTTTTCATGTGGGACAATTAAATACAGTCATATAAGCTTTATGGTTTGTCACCATATGGGTTGATTGCAGTTCTCAGATGGTAAATGGTGCTCCTAGGCCTAAAGTGTCCTGACAAGAAGTCCCACAGTTTTTGTATTTGTTTTTTTCCTGTTTTAATTAGGTGATCAATTTACATCCCAATGATTCAACTTCAGTGTAGGCTAAAACAAGTTAAATAGAAACATCTACAAAGCAATAACATGTAATATTTAATTAATAAGTGCAACTAATTAGCACATATGATATCAGAGATTCAATGTAGATGTAACTCTGCATACTCTGCAAATGTGCATACAAGCTCATCATTACTTAGTTACTAATTGTACTTAGACATCTTAGTATTTACTAATTACCTAAGTACTAAGTTAAAGATACAAGAGGTGACATTAATGATTTAGTACTAAGTCATAGATTTTTCTTGAACCCTAGTGATGCAGTGCGCTGATGTTTTTTCACGGCTTTCTATTAGCATCATCATCGAAACGTCTAAAACATAAAGACATATTTATTTAAAGACATATTCAAGTCTGGACCATGAATACAGATTCAAACCTGGATGCTCTCATTTCTGGCAGTCAGGTAAAGGCTTAATGTAACTTGATGGACAGTTTGTCATCACAGGGGAGGGATAGTACCTGGACCTCAACAGCTATCATTTGAATATCTTTCCATTACCCGGCAGACTTACAGCAAATGGAAATGCATCATGAAGTATTTAAATAAACATATTAAAAGAAAAAAAGTCTTTCAATCTAAATGCATTCTTACCTTTGCGTATTCTGGGTTGTTTTTCTGACGTTCATTCAGTAACTGTAAATGTGAAAATGTGTTTTTGTCATTGACCCACTATAAATGAAACAGTATTAAAGAATGAAGTTTATATTCAGTAGTTTCAATAGTCATAAGTTTAAAATCAAATAGTAATATCAAAGGAACTATTTTACGAATGTCAGTCTCTAGATGTAACTTACAGTTCTGTACATTCTGATATGCAGTGAAAATGGTATTATAAGTATAAGTTTTATATATAAGTTTTGAAATGTAAAATAAAAAAAATGATCATTAACATTAGACATAAGACAAGGCTGTTCTTAACAGACCCGCAGTAGACTAAAGCACTAAAACATGATAAAAAGAGTGTTTATACCTTCATTCTGCAGTAAAGGACAGTGAGAACGACTCCATAGATAAACAGAATGGCATCCAAGATGTAGCAGATTTTGGGTTCATCTAAAGCAGCTGGCAAAAGGAAATATAGAGGAGACAATGTTAAAGAATACCTAGCCTTGTCCTCACACTCAAATACAAATATTTGAATCATAAAATAGTAATATTAATTGCAGAGTTGTATATCCTTTTGAAACAAGAATAAAAACAGTATAGATAAAATACAATAAAAATTAATAGAATCTATATTTCTCTAATAAAAGGTGCTGTTAATTATAATTATTATAATTATTGTATGATGTGATGATGCCAGTGCTGAAATTTATATACGTGTTAAGGGAGAGTTCCATTTAAGCTTTATTATTGTTATAATTATTCACTTATTTCTTACTATTTTGTTAAGTTAGCTATGCATTAGTTGTGGTATTTAATTAATTAGTTATGTAAATGTGTGCTGGGTTGTTATTGTATGGCTCTTCTGCTGCAGTTATACTAAAAGGATGGAATGGGCTGATCTCTGTACTGAAGCTTGTTCATGCAGAAGAGCAGAAGATCACGGTGCGATAACCAGATTTGCTATCATGCACAAGTTCTATCTTATCTCTCCACTAAACTGAGATCGAGCCTTGTGGTTATAGCTGGGATACTTTCCTGTCTAACGTTCACAGGCGTGTATGGAGCGCAGTATACGTTACGTTTCCTCAATATTTCATCTTCACAACATATTTCAAAATGTATAATCAAACTGGTGAACTGACTCTTTTCATCAATTTGTCTTTTGCGTTGCGGCGGTGCCGATCACCGTCAGCCAGACCTGAGAGCCATTAAATGAATAAGGTGCGTAGACAGGATATAAGTGAATATTAAGCAAATATCTGGAAGTCTAATAAGCTGATTTTGTACAAATAATTGAAAAGTATTACTGCAGGGATACAACCCCACAACCTAAAGAAGACTGCATGCATGTTGAGTACGTGAGACGCTCAGAATAATCAGAATATGTTCCTATGGCTGCTGGAGCTACATTTAAGAGAAAGACAAATGCACTGCTCTGAGTTATGGTGTTAAACCGCGGACAAAAACAGACACATGGGTCACTTCATGTTTCTCAGAGCAGATCTAACCACTTTAGCCAAGCAGCATGTGACTTCTAAAGTGCTAACCGGGGTCTTTATACATAGTCTTTATAGGAAGTGTGTCTAGCCCTTAAAGAGGGCTATTCCTTTTTGCTGTAGCCATCAGTTGTTTTACCAGTTTTTTTTACTTTATTATACATGGTAGACATCTGCATTTGGAAAAAAAAGCAACAGAACACTTTTTGCTTGCTATGGAGGGAAAGAGAACACCATTTTCAAAGCACACAATTTCAAATATGGCATGTAGTAATGTCTGCTTTACTCCAACACGGCTAAGCTTCCCAAAAGCATCTTGGCATTAGGTAATTGTTGAACTTTAAAGCACGCATCACTCTGAATTCTGTCTCTGTCAGTTAAGATGATGGTGGTTTTAAGAAACAGATTCCCGATTGGTTGAAAACCCAAATAAGTTTGGAATGTGTTTTTATATGGAATTTTGATAATGGTGAAATTTAGCTAAATCCAAAAACTCAACTATTTATTTAGTCTCACAGTGCCCTGTATATACTATGCCTGTACTATCTGAAAACTAATATAAAACAGTGTCTTAGACACCAGACAATGTATTTGAAACCACCTCATGCAAGAACTATCTTTGACTATCTTTGAGCTTTTAGAGAAATGAAACTCTGTTCAGATGTCTGGTTTACCACGTTATAGTTTACCTGACCCGATAATGTTAATGTAACAGCTTAGTGAACTTATATTGTGGGTTATAGGTGATACACCAGGGTTACCATAGTCAAAGTCTTGCCATAGAAAGCCACAGTCTTTAGTGATCTCATTCTACTCATCTTTTAATTACAAGGTTTAGTACCAGATTCAATTCAAGGTCTGCTCTACACCATTGCAGCTACTCTACCCAAACCCAAGTACAACATTTTTATGAACTGTGGAAATATATTCTGAAGTTATATTTTCTGCTGTTTGTAAAACGTAAGGTTACAGGCTTTTACTTATCACTAAATCTGTACTGACTTAATGTGGCTTTCACATCAGCTCAAGAACAGCGCGCAGAGAGCTTCATGGAATGGGTTTCCATGGCCGAGCAGCTGTATGCAAGCCTTACATCACCAAGCGCAATGCAAAGCCTCTGGTGCAGTGGTGTAAAGTGTGCCAACACTGGTCTCTAGAGCAGTGGAGGAGTGATCTCTGGAGTGAAGAATCATGCTTTTCTGTCTGGAAATCCGATGCACGAGTCTGGGTTTGGTGGTTGCCGGGAGAACGGTAAATCTGACTGCATTGTGCTGAGTGTAAAGTTTGGTGGAGGGGGGATTATGATGTGGGCTTGTTTTTCAGTAGTTGGGCTCAGCCCCTTAGTTCCAGTGAAAGAAACTCTTAATGCTTCAGCAGACTATGTTCCCAACTTTGACGTAACAGTTTGGGGACGGCCCCTTCCTGTTCCAACATGACTGCACACCAGTACACAAAGCAAGGTCCATAAAGACATGGATGAGCGAGTTTGGTGTGGAAGAACTTAACTGTCCTGCAGAGTCCTGACCTCAAATCGTTTAAACACGTTTAGGATGAATTAGAGCAGAGACTGCGAGTCAGGCCTTGTCGTCCAATATCAGTGTCTGACCTCACAAATGCATTTCTAGAAGAACCGTCAAACATTCCCATAAACACACTCCTAAACCGTGTGGAAAGCCTTCCCAGAAGCTGGTATAGCTGCAAAGGGTGGGCCCACATTATATTAAACCCTTTTGATTACGAATGGGATGTCACTCACATTCATATGCAAAAAAATTTCTTTTTGCTGTTTACACAAATTTTAAAAGGCAGCATTTTTTCTTCCCCTACAAACTTGTAGAGCCAAAACAATACTTTCATTTTAAGTAGTTAAGTTCAGATATTGAGTTATAAGATAAATTAAAAGATACAATAATAATTTTATTTTATTTTATTTTATTTACTTTTTTCCCAAATGTGTATTTCATTGTGCAGTGTAACTGTCTGTTCTGCTGTGCATATGGCAATAAAACTCTTGAATCTTGAATAAGTCATATATTTCACAAGTGAAATGTGCAAAAACCTCATGTGCTTTTTTCACATATTTTTCAGAAGTGATCTCAAACGTGACCTTTATATACAGCTTATTTTAGACTACTCTTTTTAATACTTCAACATTTCTTTCAATTCTGTGTATAGACAATACAGAAAAATATCAAATGAAAAAAAAAGATAAAAGAAAAAATAGATTTTATATATATATATATATATATATATATATATATATATATATATATATATATATATATATATAATATCTATTTTTTCTTTTATCTTTTTTTTTCATTTGATATTTTTCTGTATATATATATATATATATATATATATATATATATATATATATATATATATATATATATTTGTCTTGTTTTTGTAAACATCTCTGTTTTCCTAAATCCATATTTGCTCTTTTTGATTTCAAACAACTTCTGAATACAGTTGGGAAGTAAATTATTTTGAGCTTTGTATCTGGCCAGTATTAAGGTTGACTAGATCCCTGAATTTTAAAACATTTAATTTGATTAATAGTTTATTAGTTGGTTCATAATAATCTGTTTGATTTATAATTCTTAAAGATTTCTTCTGTACTATAAATATTGGTTTAGTGTTGGTTTTGTATGTGTTTCCCCATATCTCTACGAAGTAAGCCATATATGGAAGTACGAAACTATATATAGAGTGAATTTTGACTCAAAATATTTTTTTGATTTTATATAATACTGCAATAGTTTTAGACTTTTTTTAAATATTATTTTTGTGCAGTATATAAATAAGTATAATCAGCAAATAGAACAAAGTTTAACCATTTCAACACCGTACAGATATCATTTATATACAGTATATATACAATTTAGGTCTAAGCACCGAACTGGAATACCACAAGTGACTTTCATTAGTTTTATTTTAATGTTATTTATTTGTACATATTGATATCGATTATCAAGGTAACTCCTGAGCCATTAGTATGCTATTCTTCTAAAACCACATCTCTCAATTTTGTTTATTAGTGAGTCCAATGATGACCAATGATGTCAAGTCTACAAGTACCCCAACAGTATATTTCTTTTATCTACTGCAGTTGATATCTCTTCTACCATTTGCATTACTGCCTTCGAGGTCAACCTATTTGCTCTAAAACTATACTGACAGTTACCCAATACCTTGTGTTTGTTTATGACTTTATCAAACCTCAAATAGTTTTTCTGAAATCTTTGAGAATTGCGAGAGCAGAGAAACTGGTGCCTGTCTCCATTTTTATAAATTGTAATATTTTTTACTGTTTTCATTTCAATAGGAAATGAAGGAGGAGGTTTTGAATGACATATTGCAGATATTTGTAAAAGTTTTAAATAGTTATTAAATTGATTAGCAATATTTATAATTATATTGTCTGGACAATATAGTTTCTGACAATATTCCTTCTTACTAAATCTTATAATACCTTTAAATGTATTTTTATAAATTTTATATTTGTTCTTTGCTTTTGTACATTTTTTACATTTCCTTGGTAATCCATGGTTTGCCAACATATTTATGCCCACTTGTGACTTTTCTTGAGCCTCAGTAGTTCAGTCCTGTGCTTCCTATTCACAGACCCAACCACTATGGCAGGCTTTTCTTCGGGCCAAGGTATGGCAAGCTGAGATGTTGTTAGTTTGTATGTTTATATTTTTGCTTTGAAAGAACTTTATAGCTTGCCATTTCAGAGATTTCCGTTCCTCTGCTGAGACATCTTTACCATCTTTACATTCAACTACACTGGCGTAGGATCTATGTTTTCCAGTTAACTTATTATTAAGTCTTCCATCCTTGTACACTGTTCCAGGTCTTCAATTCTTCTTTCTAGTCCATAATTGATTTTGAACTGTTTAACTTCATACAGCAATGTCCAGTAGCATACTCAGACATGATTCAGAGATGTTCTGATCTCTTCTATCTCCTCCTCAGATATCTTATTGACTTTCTTAGGTGGTATGTTGTCCAGTGTCCTTGTATTAATGATGGGCAGAGCAGTGTAGACAGCCTGGCGTAGCGACCTTAGAGCAGTGTAGATAGCCTGGCGTAGCGACTGAGCCCCGCAGCAAGGTATACAGCGAATCGGCTTGGCCAGACCACCCAGCCCCGCAGCAAGCCCCGCACCATAACAACCCAGCCCCGCAGAAGCGTAGGTACAAATCAGTACACTAATAATAAAAACAGATTTTGTGGGTGCGTTTACATGTAGCAATGTTATTTCTAAACCAGATATTTGAAAGAGGCAGTGAACCGAGCACTGCCAGTTAGAACTGAACAGTTATAACATGTTTTAGTTTGATGGAGTATCACTGAGTCCATAACACAACGTCTACTTCAAGACAGGTACTAAACATTATAAATCTAAACACATATACTTGTGATTTGGACTTACCGGCGCTGCCAAAGCTCATCCAGAGAGGGAGAAGAGAACAGACGGAGAACCCGGCCGTTTTCATGATGGAAACTTTGGCCTTACAGAGAAACACAACCACAGACTGCAGACGATGGACAGCAAGCTCGGGGGGTTTCAGGAAACTGATGCGACGAAAGCGTGAGAGGTATACAGGAGGAAGTTGTGGTCGGCATATGTCCGTTTTGAAGTTTAAGCCAACCCCGCCTCTCAGTGACGAAGTGAAAAAAAGCTCTACAGATCTGTTTCTCTTAAATGACGAGACCAACGCCTTGTCAGCCAAGGAGGCTTCCAGACCAGAACAGTGGTGCCATATATATATATATATATATATATATATATATATATAGGTCTGGAAGCCTCCTCGTTTATGTTTGTATATAGTGCTGCTGTCAGATACCTTGTATCTTTTAATGATCTCTGAACAGGTGAAGGATAAATATACTGTATTTTTAATGTAAGTCAAAGTAACCAAAGTAATTTGAGGACATTTATTTTGGTCCATTCATCATAAAAGTCACACATAATATAAAGAACACCAGATATTTTCTGGTGAGCAAGTTCTAGTACCTCTAATACTGTAACTTCAGAAAAAAAGGCTATTTATTTGATTTTGAAGAATTTCTATTTTTCCAATCATTAAACATTTTTACACAATAAAGAAAATAAGCTGGAGCTTGGCAGAGATTATAATTATTTTATGCATGGAAAAAAATATCGCCATTAAAAATTCAGCTTAATAAATATTTGTTTCTCATTTGATTGGTTGGGCCTGTGACCTACCTGTGGCTGCGCCCCTGTGGTAATGTAAAAATGTAAACTCTGTAGAGCACTTCCTGTGACATCGCAAATAGATTATTACTGTTTGTCGTTTAATTGTATACTGATATGATTATGCAATATTTCTGTTTTGGGGATACAGAAAAAATGTAAAGGTCAATTTAAAGGACATAATCAATACACCTTTACAAGTGGAGAGCAGAAAGTCTACACATTCTAAACACCACTTATTGTAATGTTGACTATAATTTCCTTATGAGCAGTTTACTAGTAGGCCTGAATAATAAAAAAGCTCACTGGGTACTGTGTTTTTGTGGTTTTTGAGACAACAAAGAGTGACTCACACTCTCATCTCAACAGTGTAGTTCACTTTGCAATCCAATCTACATCACTCCATTTAGCAGTTACTGAGAATTGGTCGGGTTTCCGTGACACAGTAAGGTTCTCTGGTTGCGACAATTCATTCATTCAGAAAAAGTGTATGTAGGTCTATTTATGGAAGGCAATATAAGAAATGCATAAAATATGTTCAGAATTATAAATCTGGGAGATAAACTAGAAAAGATAACAGGAAATTAATGTGTGTAGATACTGCTGGTGCTCACAAAAACCAAAACGAAATATTTATTTGAATATTTCAGCTTCATAGACAAATATATTTTTTTTTAATGAATGAAATTTTTTAATGAAAACTCCCAGTTTTAAGCTGTTCATTGATGGATTTACTTGAACGTTTTGGGTCATTGTCATGTTGCCCAGTCCACCTTTGGACAGATGATCCAACATATTCCTCAAGCAGGAGGAGGTTTCCTTCATACGCAATTCCCTTGAAAATCCAACTTGTGGTGTCTCCTTCTGATGGTAGAGGCATCAGCTGTGGAAAGAGCTTCTTGTAGGTCCCATCATGATGTTCAAGTTGAGGATTGTTGGAGACTCTTGGGCTGAACCTGCTAGGATGTCCTGTCCTAGCCATTTTAGCTCTTTTAAACATTCTTGAATCATAAATTATTTTCCAGATGGTGTAATGACTTCAATAGCTTCAATAGCCTCTTCCAAAATCCTCTCTAATGATGCTCTGCTCCTTTGCAGCTGATGTGCTGAGCCTAATTCTATTTTTTTCTTATTTTAAATATTAATAAATGCACAGGTTTCTTTGTGTTTTTCCTCACAAGAAAATAACATTTCTGTTAATTACATTTTATTAATTATTCAAGACATTTCTTCAGTTCCAGTTATTCAGTTATGTGACCGTCACCTCTCAATATTGTTAAAATGATTATTAAATGTGTTCAAAAGACAAAGGTTTTCTTGGAGTGTCCTAATTTTTTCATGTGACTGTAGATGATGTTTATTCACTGCACTGCACTATTCCACACCAGACATATCTTCCTCTCCCTCTCCTTTTCCTCTCCTTAGATGTGGAAGTTTTGTTTTGTTTGTTTTCTTTGTTATTTTCGGTATCAGGGGTTTGGTAGGTGAGAAAGGTGCAGTGGTATTTGATCCTTTTAGTATTTTGACCCCATTAAGACCCTATGGCACTTGTATAAAATACCTATAATATGCCACCATTAGCTGTAGATACTGAAAGTTATGAGCAGACAGTGTTTAGATACTTCTTTAAAGGTGCTATATTGCTTTGTAAGCATCAGTTGGTTATGTATATATACTGTAGAGATTTTAACTTACAATCATATGGAAAAACGATCCAGAAAGGGAGAAGAGAAACAACGCAGTAGACATTTGTTTTCATCATTGTTTTTATAATTTAAACAAAACTGCAAACTGTAATGATGGGCAGCAAACACTGTTATTTCAAGCTAACTGATGTGAAATGGAGTTGTGGACAGTATACAGTCCCTTGTGAAAGTATTCAACCAGCTTTTATGAGATAAACATCAATATATTATTATACGTTATATATTTTGTATATTTTTATTTCTTTTTGTTATCTTATCTATTGGTGAATGGAGGAACAGAAAAGTAAGAATTTCATTGTACAGTGTAACTGTCTGTTCTGCTGTGCATATGACAATAAAACTCTTGAATCTTGAATAAGTCATATATTTCACAAGTGAAATGTGCAAAAACCTCTTGTGCTTTTTTCACATATTTTTCAGAAGTGATCTCAAACGTGACCTTTATATACAGCTTATTTTTAAATCTTTCAAATCACTAATCAGATTGTAAACACAACTTCTAGCAATTGTTATTGTAAAAAATCTTATGTGTCTACAGTAATTTCATTTTTTTTTTAATTTGGAGCATTTCTGTTGTTTTAGTTTTCATTAAATCTAAAGGACAGCTGTCGTGTCCACGTGCTGTTAATGCAGCTGAGTGCTTAGTGTTGTGAAATAAAGGTACACAATGTTATTGTTCATTCTTCTTTTCCTACCTACAGGTGTACAACAGTTGAGATGACATTTTAGAGACCGGCAGAAGTCAGTACACGTTTTATCTTTTTAATAGTTGTAATATGATTGTGTTTAATATGACCACAGCCATTAATTAACAAGATGAAAAAAAATATTGTTTTTATTGTTTCTCCTAACTTTAAAAACCTCATCACTTTAAAGGTGTGTTGTGTAAGGTTTAGTGGCATCTAGTGGTGGGGAGGCAGAATTGCAACAAACCCAAAATACCCATCTCTTTCCAAGCATGCAGTAGAACCTACAGTGGCCAGCAGGTGACAACACAGATTCTAGTTTTGGCACAGAAATGTAAAATTACAGTCCTGGCAGCAATTAGATATTTTTCAACATTAGCACAAGAGAAAAAGATTACTTGTGTTGGTTACCATGTCCATGACTGTTTTATAGCTAAAGCTATCAAGTTACAGTACACAGAGACTTAGGTGCTAAATTAGGTTACCTGCCCAGAAGAAGACAGGCAACTCCGGCATCACTCTGTTGTTCCTTGTCAGAGACTTCTATCTGAGAAAGACATTGTTTATTGTTGTTGTCTGCTATCACCTGTCCCAATTTCAGTTTATGTTTTTGCTTCTTTAATGACAAGGATTCACTCTCCATTGCTCTTTTTCTTGTGCTAAATCATAAGTTTGATCCTCTATTTGTCAAAATTTGGATTATTAAACTTCACAAAATAGTTAGCCGGCACTGGCAGCAACCATTAATTCTTCTTTTTTTCTACAACAGTGCTACAAAGTGATATAGTTCCACTGAGTTTAAGCTGCTGCTTCAGTGTAAAAACTAGTAAGGTACTCTATAAAGCCATTGTTGTCCTCTCTGGGTTACTTTAGAAACATGGTAGTGAAACTATGGCAGCCACTGTTGGACGATGACTGTTTCTATGTAGATATGAATGTCTCATTTCAAGCTAAAAAAAACACAATAATTCATAGTTACGGGCAATTATACACTAATTCTAGCTTAATTTTGCACATTATATTCCATTTCTACTGATAGATTCTCTTAAATCTTGCCCGCAGCATCTTTTTAAAAAAGCAATGCATAAGATGGTGCAACTTGTCATGATGCAACAAATTCATGCTCTGAACAAACAAGGGGTGACATATGACCATAAAGCTGTGGTGTCCACCGCTATCGTAAGAAACAAGGAAAAATGTCCCTCCTCCTCCACGATGTCAAGCGGATTACTTACCAGTTTAAAACATACACTATAAGCTCAGCTGAAAAAGAGTGCCTCCAGCCGTTGTTTGCTTGCTGCTAAATGTGGTTTATTGCTGAGAGTTGGTGGCGGCGGTTGCTTACCAAGAGTTTAAACCACCGTTTACTCTTTTTTTTATTGATTATCTGCCCTTAAATGATGTAACCAACAACAGGACCTTCAACATTATTGACAAGAGGTCAGGCCGGGGCAGTGCTGCTTCCTCATCCTCACATGTTGGACTGATTTTACATAAATGTTTATGTTTATACATGTTGACAAATGCACACATACACAGATACAAACACACATGCACACATATCCACACTAATGTCTAAGGCTGGAGTTGTAAATAGCCATTGTTTTATACATAACTTGTATAAACACTGCACAACTTTTTTGTGTGTGCCCTTTTTTGTTTTTATTTCTTTTTTCTCTCTTCTTCTTCTTTTTTTCTTCTCCCTCATCTGATGATTTGGTTTGTTTGCATTACTTATAGTATTATTCCACTATTATATGAATATCTAGTCATTTTTGTCTTCCCTCTACACAATGACAGTTGTTATTTTGTATTACCACTAATAAAGACTAGTAAGACTTTAAAAGGGGCTCTAAATAGGCTTTATTAAATAAATAAATTAAGTAATTCGACTCAACGTGACTCACTATCGCCCCTTGAGGTAGAAAGGGGTATTACGAGACAGGACGTGGCGGAGCTAGCTCAGTAGATATCTAATACAAAATGCTTATTTTCTCACACTTTATTGATTATATTAGTCATTTTGGAATGTTTACAATAAAAAATGTGACATACTGCTACTTTAAACTAAGCACAACACATACTGTCACCATACTAGATGTAGACAGCTGGGTGAACAGCCGTTTGTTTTAAATGTGAGCCTGTCTCTGCCGCCCCCTGCCGGTGAGCGGTAGGAGCGCCCCTCCCGCGCCGCTGGGTGGCAGTAGCAGCAGGTCGAGCTTAAACGCACACAGCCAGTCAGGCCGGCCAGCGAACATGGCGGCGACTATGCTGAGGTCGCTCTCCAAACTCGGACGTCCTTCAGCAGCGATTTTAAACACCAATGTTTTGACTCCCGGGTGTGCTCTGCTTCAGAAGAGGTAACTCACATCTTATAACGCAGACAGCGAGTGCAGCTCGAGTCTGGAAGAAACCGGAGCTTCGTTCGTTCAGACTATTTATCTAAAAGTGAACGTTTGTGTAAAGAGACCAGCTCCAGAAAACGAGCAGCTTTATCATCCCAGAACTGCACAGTCTTACACCCGACCTCACCAAAGTCTGGATAAAACATGTGGTGTTGTGAATGTTGACAGAAACGTTGCAGGCCCTTACTTAGACGTATATGTAGTCATTATAGTGTCACAGCGCAGTCCGGCTAGCTCCTATGTTAGCGGACAGGCTAGCTCAGTCAGTCTGTCTATCTGTGTAATGTATAATCAGATTAAATCTGTTGCACATTAATCCCTGTAGATCATATTTGTCACATCAGTACGTCGCTACATTTGGTCTATAAACTATATAGAAGGTCGGAATCAAAAATTAAATCTATTGTCAAGCATTGCATGACCACGTCCTACAGCAGAAATAGAAGTGTACCTCTTCTGGCTGATGTGATTGTTTCCACTCTTCTGTTGTGTTGATTAATATTAGTTAAGGTAACCAGATATCTGATATAAAGAACCAGTAACACCAGTTCAGTGGTCAGTATATCATTATAATATTCATTATATCTGTGAAGTAATAAAAAGTAATAGTGACAGTTCCAGTTTCATATGTTTTGACCATCATAATTACTGTAATAAACAAAAGCAGGTGAAATTGTATAACTAACTTTGTTTGTTGAGTGCATAGTGGTGTACATTCAAGTTGACTGTATGCTTACACAAATCAGATCCTGTAATCCAACTCCGGCGTTTAATTTCTGGGTCACCTTGTGTCTTAAAGACTTTTGTGCCGATGTCATAGACTCGCTAGACACTTACTAGTTGGTCCATAAAGTAGTATTCTCTAAATCTAGAAAGTGGTCAGTAGATAGCTGTAGATCTGCCCATCTGCTTTGCTGCCAGGTCTCTTTCTTAGGATTTCTGAGTGTGTTTTTAAATGAGTTAAAAACAGGGATATCCTGGGACAGCACCAGGTGAAACTGGGGAATCAAGTCTCTCTGTAATATTAGCATTAAGAGTCAGTATGGAGGCACAGTGTTACCTGCTGTCTGTGCAAATTTCAAGACTCTTGGTTAAAAACCTTGCTTCTGTGTGTGAGTGAGAGTCAGTTGAACTGATGCCGTGGTAATAGACATAGAAAATAAAAAGGCTGTGGGGTGATGTATTTACTCTGTATGAATTCCTAATGCAATAACAAACACAGAATAAATACATTTGTTGCAGGCAGAAGCAATGGCAGCCAGATGTGGAGTGGGCAGAGCAGTATGGTGGGGCTGTGATGTACCCTAGTGCCATCACTGACAAATGGATCCCCCCACCGTGGAATGGTATATATATTTTTGACCATTTTTAATGATTTTTATTCATTGTAAGTATAAATGATGGAGCTTGAACTTGACTTGAGATTACATAAAACCAGTTATAGCCTTAATAATATAGAAATACATCCCCAAATCAGAGGAAGCTGGACAATGCTAATAAAAACCAGAAGTTTACTTTTACTTAAAGTTACTTTTAAATTGTTTTTCATTGCAGCCAGTATAAACATGAGACATTTCATGTTTGGTTTGTTCAACTTCATTTCATTTGTTAATGTACATATATTCCTACAATTGAGGCCTGCAGCACATTCCCAAAAAAGTTGGGATGAGGCTTATTTCAGGCTAGTAATGAGGTAAAACAATAAAATGCATGCTGTGGTTTGAAACAGCTGATGCCAGCAGCTGATAGTAATCATGATTTTGTGCGAAAGCCGCATCCTGGAAAGGCCAGAGCCAAAAAATAGGCAACAATAAATGTGTGAATATTATTAAAACGTTTAAAAACAGTGTTCCTCAAAGAACAACGGGAAGGAATCTTGATATTGTGCTCTCAAAGGAGCATAACGTGATAAAAAGATTTCAATGCGTAAAGGGCGTAAGCCTAAGCTGAACATCTGTGACTGCATACGCTTACACACTTTGCAGTAAGAGCAGGGGGGGAAAATCCATCTGTAGCTCTCCTTTGCAAAATTAGAAACCGGGTAAATTTGTTACTGTTCACAAAAAAAAAAAAAGAATCAAAATTGAAAATAAACAAAATACAATGTATAAAAAAAAATCATTATTTAATATCTAATTGTTGTTTTCATGTATTATTTTTACTATCACTAATTAATTTTCGGTTTATTGTGTTTTCAGTGTGTCTGTGTAAAGCTGGAGATCTGTGAAAGTGCTGTGTAGTAAATCTCCAGTTTGCTTGCTTACAGTGGTGAAATTGAGCTAATGAGCTTATTTTTTTTCCTCCACAGACAAAGACCCCCCAGTGGAGAAAGAGGTGTCCAACCTCACCATAAACTTCGGCCCCCAGCACCCTGCCGCTCACGGCGTGCTACGTTTGGTGATGGAGCTGAGTGGAGAGTCAGTGAAGAAGTGTGACCCTCATATTGGCCTGCTTCACCGTGGCACTGAGAAACTCATAGAGTACAAGACCTACCTACAGGTACACCTGCCCTACAGTCTGAATAGTTTGAGAGTGATCCTCTCCTGAGACTGCTGCTATGGTGGCCCCTGTGCGATGCTACTGTTCACAGAAACAGATGAGCTACAGTCAGTGTTACAAAGTCTAGGAAGTATACCTATATGGTAAATGTACTTGATGCAATGACTACTGACTGTTAGTAAATCTTAGTCGTGTCTAATAAAATAAAACTCTTTATTGTATCTTTATTATTTTCATGATCATCAGAGTTAATGAGGGTTTTCTTATGACGTTGTGTTTCGCTCCTGTGTTTGTCTTTGACCGCAGGCCCTCCCGTACTTCGACAGGCTGGATTATGTGTCCATGATGTGTAATGAACAGGCCTACTCCCTGGCAGTGGAAAAGCTGCTGAACATCCAGGCTCCACCCCGTGCCCAGTGGATCAGAGGTGAGAGGCACCTAATGCCGCTCTAAATCCAGTTAACAAAACTCATTAATTCGTCTGATCCTGAGATGCTCTCTTCCGAGTCAGATGACTTTATGAAGTCTATGCTCATATTCTCTATTCTTAGACCACCTATTTATCTCTGGTCTATTTACTCTGTTTATCTATGCCCTCAGTGCTGTATGGAGAGATGACCCGTATTTTGAACCACATCATGGGCATCACTACACATGCCCTGGACATTGGAGCCATGACCCCCTTCTTCTGGATGTTTGAGGAAAGAGAGAAGGTGAGAGGAGGTGGAAAACATGCTAATGCTGATCAAGAATGAGTTTATTTGTCACTTAGATCAAAGGAGCACTCATGTAAGCACTTTTTAAGCTGGAGTGGCTTCTGTGGGGCAGTGATATAACAGATAAAGTTACACTACCATTCAAAAAAACCAATCTATTCCAAACAAAAGGGTTAGAATCAGCGTTCTTAATAAAATAAAACCACTTTATTGTCCATAACCTTCTTTATGAACAAGTATACAAGATTCTTACGTACCCACTCAGATTTCATAGTTGTTCGAGTGGAAAAACTTAAAAAGCTGCAAGTGAAGAAATGCTAGATGTGTCTAGGATGTAGTACGTAAGACATTAAACGCTGATTTAAATGTCAAAGCAGATGGGAATTAATAATTGCGGAATGTTATTTATCTTTTTTGTAAATACTACATTTAAATGTTGTCAAATGGCACAATGTTTTACCAAGTAGTTTATAATTATAAATTAAAACTTATTATTATAGTATTTAGCGTAACAGTAAACAGTATTAAATTAAGTGATACCACTTTATTTTAAACTATAGTCTCCAAGTTGCAAAGATAGCATGTTCTGCCAATAGTAATGGCAATAATAGCACACATCAAGCATGGAAGCAAATTAGACACTGAAATGTTGGAACTTACTGTAGGCCTGTACACTCTGACCACCCCTCGTCAAATGTTGTCTGTAGGGGATGTGTCTTTGTTTTCACTTAGACCGTCAACCAAACATGTAATTTGACCAGGCATGGGTCAAAATTGATTGTATGTCAAGACATAAACCTTGTCTTTCAGACTAAAAGTAGGCTGGTGTAATAGCATGAGGTCAATAGGAACAGGACTACTTTTACTGAGGGAGCTCAAGAGTTCAGTGGGTTGTAAACTCTGGAACTGTTTCAGTCCGACATGTTACAGATTTCATTATTCAATTAAAGTAACTGTAATGTAGCAATAAAACATTATCTTGGTCAATGTAGGTAAAAAGAGTCAAGCACTGCTCTACAGATATATTGCCCTAAATGTTAAAGGGGCCACATTTTGCTCCACCAGTCCTCTTATAACGTTTGTTTATAAAACTAATTATGTCTAAACACATATTTACATGCTAATTTTCCAACTTCTTTTTATGAATTGGGATTAAACAGGCATGTATGTAATTAAGCAGCCGTGTGTTCTGCTTAATTCAAAAAAGCACTAAGAGCTGAAAAGCATGCTTGTAACTTTGGTATGAAGGGGTAGCACTGTAGCTTTTGTAGTTTCCTGGTATGGACTGTGGGAGTATATTATGAAACAATATTTGTAAAAGCATTCCTGTTTGTTTACATCTTTCTTGCAGATGTTTGAGTTCTATGAGCGCGTATCTGGGGCCAGAATGCATGCAGCATATGTCAGACCAGGTGGAGTCCATCAGGTCAGCTCTCTGGAATTAGAAGCTCCTGCAGCGGGAGTAATGGTTTCAATCCAACACCAAAGTATATCAACATAAAACCAGCCTAAACTAGAGTAACGTGTGTGTGTGTGTTGTAGGATATGCCCCTGGGTCTTATGGACGATATTTACGAGTGGTGTAAGAACTTCTCTATACGCATTGATGAGGTGGAGGAGGTATGAATATTTGTGTTTTAAATATTGATGTGCTCTATAGACAGTTGCTGTGAACATGTTGAAACGGCTTTTGGGTTCTGTATTTGTTGGGCTGTCTAAACATGAGCACTGTAGATTCAGGTTTCCATTATTTTAACTACTAATTATATTATTGAAATATTTGTAGATGTTGACCAACAATCGCATCTGGAAGAACAGGACTGTTAATATTGGGGTTATTGGAGCAGAAGATGCACTCAATTATGGCTTCAGGTACAGTACACACTGGGGCGGGGTTACGCTACGACCAATCGTTATACACTCATGGTTTTATGACTTAATTAGGATAGATGTAAACATCGCGATCACCCTCTTTGTCTTACTCTCTGTTTCTGTTTTTGTCTCTCAAATCCAAATTCATGTGTCTTTTTGGCCTTAATTGTAATCAAGTCGCCAAAGAAATGAATAGAATTCCCAGTAATGAAACTAGTGCTGAAGACAAGAATGGGGACAACAGCTAAATAAAATCTGTTTCTTCTGTATCTCTCAGTGGGGTGATGTTGAGAGGTTCTGGCATTAAGTGGGATCTGAGGAAATCTCAGCCTTATGACAAATACGATGAGGTGGAGTTTGACGTGCCTGTTGGAAGTAACGGTGACTGCTATGACAGGTGAGCGCTTTTGAGGGAACGAAGCAGAAAAAAGGTTTCTAAACGTCAGAGTGTTAGAAATTATGCCTCTGCTTTAAATTTGATTAAGGCTCACAAACCCAGCTATGCACCTGCCAAATTTCTAAATCTAGTGGTTTAACTTGCTCAGGATAATCAGCATAACTGGATGATCTTCGCGTCTTGCAGGTACCTGTGCCGAGTGGAGGAGATGAGACAGTCTTTAAGAATTATGATCCAGTGTCTCAACAAGATGCCTGAAGGAGAGATCAAGGTGGATGACGCAAAAGTTGCGCCACCAAAAAGATCTGAGATGAAGGTGTGTGTATATATATATATACGTGTGTGTGTCTGTGGTACAGTTTAATTTACTGTAAGAATGAGCTTTCCCCTCACAACAAAGCATACGGTCATAACACACACAGAATGTTAAAATATTGCTAGATGCAGTCAGTCACTGTGCTGTCTTCATCTCAGTTCATTACCATAAACTACAAATCAGACACAGAACAGGTCATCTTAAAAGGATTTCCATTAAAGACGATATATTTAATAATTCAGACTCTGAAGAATCATTATTTGTCTAAAATTGTAAATATTTGATAAGCACCAATCTAAGTTTTTCTTTCCTGATACAGATTCCAATAACTGGTCTTCGGGTGTTGGCCAACACAGTGCATCAACATTGTTTCCCCTCTTCAGTTTAAAAATTTACGACAGTAGAGATCAATCCAAAACTTAATATCTGTGTCCTAAAATGTGGCACATATTAAACCGTATGCTTCTAAATGATGTTGTGGCTACAAAGTCTAATAACTGTAGAATATCTTAATGTGCTGATTTGAGGCACAACAAAGTCAGACAAGCCCTTCTGCACAGGACTTTTATTTTGACACACTGTCACTCTTTGTGAAGGGGAGTGTTTGTTGTGCCAGCGCTTTGTAGAGAAACACAATCTTCACGCTTCATCTTCTTAAAGGAAAGTTTGCCTGAAATGTGATCATTCGTAAGTTATGAATGTATGTAGAGTGTTCAGTTTCATTAATGGGACCATGGAGATAAATGTATGTGTATCGTCTGTTGTTTTAGAGCAGCCCTGTCTTAAGAAAGGGCATCTGTAGTGGATTAGTCGTTTTTGGTCACAAATTTCATCATGTGGCATGAAAACGTCAGTAGAAGTAGATGATTTACATATTGATACTTATTGGTATATCACCAGTGCAAATGTGGTCTTTAATTACATTTAAAGTAGCATGAAAATATCAAAACGATAAAGTAGAAGGCACTCTGAGGACATTAAGGAAGAGTACATCTTTCACTCGTGCAGTTGCAGGCTGTGTGTTTGCCTGTGTACAAGCACAACGAGAAGGTGGTTTTTTTTTTTTTTTTTTTTTTTTTGTTTTGTTTTTTTGTTTTTTTTTAAATAAACCGTGTTGTGTTTTCTGCAGATGTCAATGGAGTCGCTGATCCATCATTTCAAGCTATACACAGAAGGCTACCAGGTTCCCCCAGGAGCCACATACACAGCTGTCGAAGCACCAAAAGTGAGTTCACATATCCAGAGTAAACTTATATTTTCTTTATTATTACATTAATATTCGTTTTCATCACTATTAAATAATGCAGAGTGTTTACAGACCAGTAAGTTTAACTTCTGTTCCTAGATTAATATAATTCATAAATCAATATAAACATATTCTCCAGTGATATGACACCTATAGTATTATCTGGCATCCTGACATTATATTTATTTTATAATTCATGTTTTTAATGTTATTGGTGATATTAAACAATGATTTTTCCACAGGGCGAGTTTGGAGTATACCTCGTCTCTGATGGTTCCAGCAGGCCCTACCGCTGCAAGATCAAAGCCCCTGGATTCGTTCATTTGGTAAGAAGATACTGTTGATGATGATAATTGCACAACATTATATGTAACTCTGTGTTATGTGGCTGAAACTGTTTGGCCCAAACTTTTTTCTGAGATTATGCCTGAAATAAAGCAGAGGATTAAATAAACATTCAGTGAGGTGTCAACATGCAACACTTTAGTTATTGCTTTTAATTTAATTATTTAATAAAAATAATAATGCTTATCACTTGGTAATAAACTTTCATTATTTAAAGTTTTTAGTTGTTGAAGCTAACAGTCCAGCTGCCATGTATGGCTTCTGCTTCTGTGAATAAAGAATTCTAAAAAATGTCAGAAGCATGAGTTATAAAGTATATAAAAACACTTTCTTTTGATTTTTTTTTATTAATTGTGTTCTGAATTCCTGAATAGGCTGGTTTGGATAGAATGGCTAAAGGACACATGCTTGCTGATGTTGTGGCCATCATTGGTAAGATGTAATTATTATTATTATTATTGTTATTGTGTGTTGTTGTTTTTGTTATTATTATTATTATTATTGTTGTTATTTTGTGTTGTTGTTGTTATTGTTATGTATTGCTGTAACATTAGTCATGCTAATGTTAAAATAATGTTGTACAATTTCTAAATTAAATATTTGTATTTAATATTCTATTTAATTAAATTAGCCTCTCAGTATTTCAGGCCTGTGTGCTATGAAGGCACACAGGGATTGTTTGTGCATTAAGTACTAAGTGACTGTAATGATTCAAATACTTTCAGACAGCATAATCCTTAAGAGAGAGTATCCAAGCAGCACCCACTACCATAATCCTTGTCGTTTTTGTGTAGTGTGCTAACAGTTTGAAGGGAATAGTTTTTGACTGTTGGGTTGGGAGTAGAGTTGTGTTGAAGGCTCTGACTAGGAGCAAAGTTGGCAGGCTGTCTGGCTAGCACCCAGACTAACATTTATCATCCTTTGAAAATAATAAACTGTAGAAACTGCTGCTAATTCTTGTATAATTTAACATCAAAATGTCTTTCGCAGGCACTCAGGACATTGTGTTTGGTGAAGTGGACCGTTAAAGAACAGTAATGGTCAGTTTGTGTACACCTGTTTAGCCCTGTCTTTCAAATTCACTTTGGTGATGCTACAGTTGGCAACTTCAATCAAGCCTCTCCTTGTATAAAAGCTTATTAAACCTAATAAATATTTTAAGTCTGTTTTTTTGTTTTTGTTTTCATAAATGTGGGAATTTGGAACAGAAAGTAGTAATTCATTATGTAGCAGTTTAAGAATATTAAAAACCCTTTTCTTTGCCAGCGCAGTCCCAGTTTGTAGAATTCATGTTTAATATAGGAGAAGGGTAATCAATAGTCATCAAGTTGGTAAAGTTACAGTTACAAAAAAAATAAATCATAAGCATCTGGCTGTTTTGGTACTAGTTTTCTAGACATGGGGAAAGCTGTCCAACTTCATAGATCAACTATTTTATGTACAATTTTAGTATTTAGTAAATGTTAGTCATGTTTACAGTTTAAGGTATTGGGCATTGGACTTCGTTGGAAGCTAAAAAAACAGTTGAGCAAACCCCCCGTATCAAATTATTTGTTTATTCAAAAGGGTGGTTGTACAAGAATAGTTATATAGGGGACCCAAATGTATAACCCTATACCCTAACCCTAGAGTTTTCTCTTATAGTGGTCTCTGAGAAGTGTACAAAGCTATTTTAGAAATCTGCAAAGAAACTGCTCAAAAGATGCTAATCATAAAGCAACCTTATTTGCCTTAGAATGTCTTGGAACAGTGTGTTTAAAATAAATGACATTTGATTTGGTGTTTGGTGTCCTAACACAACAAACGTAATATGTGTTTAGATATGAAGCACCTCATCAGTCTGGGTACTTTTGTTTATCGGGCTGAAGATTTGCCACAAGGGGGCCCTATTAGCGCTAGTGTTTTGCATCGGTGACACTGACTCTTCACTCCTGCAACTGTGTACTATACACTAATACTACTACACAGTATATACTATGTACTAATCTTAATAGTAGGAGTTCAGCAGGCTAGTACACAAAGTGTTAATGTACAATATCATTTCCTGCTAACAGGAGGTGATCAACTTTTGCTACAATGAGATACTCTGAGTAATCTTGTTAAGTATAGTTTTCAAATACCTTTAGGGGGCTGCTGTGTTCTTTAATCCATTTTATAATACATCTGACTCTTTATTCTAGTTCTTCTGTAGTCCTACCACAAAACCTAGCTGGCTCCAGGTATGTGTTGGTGTCATCATCTAGGCACCAAATCCAATGGCGTGGACTGAGAACACTGATGTGTCCCAGAGGGTCATTATATTAAATCCTGCTGTGTCTTTTGAATCAGAGATAATGATTTCTAACATTAGACAGAAGCATGTTGGTGGGAGATGTGGCTTGCTTGTGCTTCCTGTAGTGCTGTATTAAAAGACTGAAATATTAACACATTATTTATTGCTGTACTGTCTGCCCCTAAGTCTTCCACCCCTGACTGTCATGGCAAAACACCTTTTTCTCCAACCACACACTGCCTGAGTCACTTCCTGTGACCTCCTGGGTGGTCTGACACGTGTGCAGGCCAAATCACACACAGCTGGAGGTGTTTAATATACTACTGTTCTCAGCACTGCTGTCTCAGTTTAACTACTGCTGACTACAGAAATGGTGTGTATGTGTGTCTTTACTTGTAGGAGCAAAAATATATATAGTATAAATTGTGTGTGGGGTTGGTCGGGGTAGTACACTGCTTTTAAGTCAAATGATATAGATGCAATATCTCATCTTTTTCACTAGAGAGCACTATTTGCTCAAACAAAACAGGCCACCTTGACCACGGGATGGACCATTTAACATATTACTGCTAGTCAAGGGTGGATTTTTCTGCTGCTTACTGAGTGACACACTGTAGCCATATATGTATGTATATATGTATGTATGTGTGTGTGTGTATACATACATACATACATGTATACATGTATATATAAGGCTACACTGTGTGTATGTATGTATATGTATATAGATATATATGTATATGTATATATGTGTATATATCTCCCATCATTTCTCATTGACATATTTACTATATCCAGTATTTGTTCGTTGTTATAGCCTATATTTTTCTTTATGGACGTACTTGTACTCTACTGCAGTATTCCAGTTCTTTATTCTGGGACAGTGAAATTGAAGGCTGCACTAAAATTATATGCTCCCCTGTTCTATCACATTTCATTCCCATACACCTCCAGTAATCTCTCTTCTTCATATTTCAATACCAGAGGAAGGCTACAATTTCTTTCTTACTGCATTTGTGGTTCATATCAAATCTTATGTCTGGAACGTTATTACTGTCACCACAAAAGCCATTGCTAGTGTAGGATGGTATAGATTTCAACAGGAGCCTGCTCAATGTGACTGAGTTACAAAGCAAGCCCAGGAAATAATTCACATGTAATGAGACGTGTATTAATAAACATACTCATACTCACTTCATACTCAGAATTTTTCAACTTTTGGTTATTTCATTACTGTATGATTACTTACTTTAAAGGGGCAGTGCGTAATCCTCTAGAGGTGAGACTTCGTATTGCAGTCTGCTGAATGTAACTGCTGCATAATTGAAGGGGGAAAAATAAAACAAGCCACTGATTTCAGCCTCATAGTTTTAAAGCTGGTACTATTTTCTATCAGATTTAAACTAGGCTCATTCTAAGCTAACAAAAACATGGACAGGTTATACAGTAATAAAAGATAGATTTGTAAACTAAATTTCATCTGTGCTAATATATCCCCCCTTAAATCTCACACACTGTTCCTTTAAATAATTTCAGATTATTTATAAAATGCTGGTGTATATAAGTTTGTATTTGATAAATAATGGTGGCAAATGTTTCATTATTTTTAATTATTTCATAGTCTAGTTCAAAATCAGTCCCATTTCTATCAGCCCAACTTAAAAGGTTTGACATTTGACTTGCAGAAATTGTTGAAAGTTTATAATTTATCTTCTTGTCTTCTTATACAGTCTTGTTTGTAACTACTGACTAGCATAACTGGGGTATATGTAAAATGTACAGAAACCAAATTCAATATACAGCGCAGTCCACAAATAAACCGGATGCTGACACAGTTCTTTATTGTTATATCACACTGGATGTAAGATTAAACTGACTATGACTATTGAGTATGAGGTTAAAATGCAGAGAGTCAGCTTTAGTCTGAAGCTATTTATATCTGTATTGAGTGAGCCATATAGAAATCACCGCTCCTTTTTATACAATTGGCTGCTCAGTCATTTCATGGGCAGCTGTGTGTCTCTGCGGCAGCAGATCACACACAAGAGGGACTACAGAAGGTCTACAGTTGATTCTAGACATGAGGTTTGAATCTGGACTATCCGCTATGCTGTTGTGAGCAATACAGTGGGGGGCACAACCAAAAATATTAGGTGTGTCAAAATAGTTTTTTACATTAGTAAGGAAGAAGAATCCACTGGTGAGCTTAGCAACCACACAAATGATGGGAAAGAACATGGAATCACTGGACGATGAAGACTGTTTTCAATTATAGACGCAGATGGAACAGATAAAGGAAATTCTCCAGGCTGTAGGAATGACTGTGTTTAAGACTACCATGAACAGATAACAATAGCATGAGCTCAGCGGCCTCACCACAACATGTAAACCACTGGCTGACCTTTTAGGGCAGAAAGGCCAAGTTAAGCCTGTGAAAAAATCAGGCAGAGCGAAGCGCGACCTAATGTGGCGGAAACCGACACATGGATTTTTTATGTACTGAAATGGGTTTAAGTAGAATGTGCTTCTGGTAATCACCTAAAACTCCCACAGCACATTCTGACAGCTTTCTCAGTCTGCAGATTCACCCTGAAGACTGCTTTTAAACCGTAAAAGTAACTTTAATCATCGTAAGTGTATATAAGTGATTGTTGAAAAGTGTGTATGAGTCACAGGATTCATGCCTACGTTATTACATTCCTCTTCTCAGAGCCTTTAGACGGTTTTGAAGCATATAATCAACTCACAGCAAGAGCTACCCAGGCTAAACTGCACACTCCACACTGTGGGGTTGGTTTTAACACAGTGTTACAATTTAGACCACCTAAGTAAACATATAGGAATTTATTATTTAGCTAAAATGTACTGTGGGTCGTCAGTCTGGTAACAGACACACCTACTTGAGAAAGATGGTGGTATGAGTTTGTATAGCCGTCAGAGGAAGAGACTCATTAAAGGTGCCTTAAAGGTGACCTGTTATGCTAATTTCAATGTTCCTAACTTTTCCAGCCGTCTACTAGAATAGACTTGCATTACAGAGCTGTTGAAAGCACTGGCAGCTGAAAGTTCCGCCTCTATAGGCAGCCAATGAAGATTGTGTTACCCGATGATGTCACCTTGCAACAGTGCTGGAATTCCAACAAGGTGTTTCCAGCAGCTGAGAAAATGAAGAGAGTTACTCGCTCTGGTGTAAATGTTGTACTTAATAACCTTGTGGACTGTTAAAATTTACAAAAGGAACAAAACATAAAACATAATAAGCCCCCTTTAACCCACACTGACAATGAACAGAGGCCTCAGATGCAACCGAATGCTGCAACACTTAGTGGATGCGGCTCCGCCTCGCAGCAGGACAGTGACCTGAAACATATTGCCAAAGCACTTAATGGTGTCTTTCAGTGCCAAAAAAACGGAAACCTCTTTCCTGTCTGAGGCAATCTCCTAACCTGAACCCTAGACCGAAGGCAAAAAGCCTCTGAAAATGAGCAGCACCTGAAAATAGCTACATTACAGGTATGACCTACAGGTCCAACGTTTGATGCTCAAACTATATTAGGACCCAATCGCAGTTATGAAGCTGATGCCCAAAATGACTCCCCACAGCATCCATTCTTATAAAAACAGTGCTTTTATTTCTGATATACTGTGAAAAAATAATTACATAACATTTTTTTAAAAATATTGAAAAAAATGAAAAGGAAATTAAAAAAAAGAAATTTTTCAATAACTTCTGTTGTACATCTGTAGAACGTTTTCAGCTACGAAGAACAGTACAGTAAGGTCAACGCTTGTTTTCTAAGACACAATTATACAGGATACAGTCCTACCAGGAGAATAAAAGTATTGGAGCAGGAACTTGAGGGAAGTAAATGATTACATAAAGATATTCATACACAAAGAGAGACACGCACGCAAACGCGCACACACGCACACACACTTCTCATACCATCATCGAAACTGTCATTGTACACCTCTGGCCTTAAACTGGCTTATAAAGTGAGGGATTATAAAAGTCATGTTTTTTTTTTTCCTAAGGCCACTCTGTTATTTAACCAACACACACCTTCATATTCCTCTCTTTTCCTCTTGATGGAGCTTCAGTCCTTTGAGGAGGATGTTGGGTGGAAGTGCACGTCCCGTCCAGTAGGCAAGGTCACGTCTCCTGGGCGCTTCTCCTTCTGTCAAACGCTCAAAGTAACCAAATGTACTGTTAAGACCAACTGATTGGCAGCTCAGGCAGGTATAAAGGTGTTTTCTGATAATGATGAGCATCTCGTTCTTCTCAATGCTCTTTGGCACCGGGCTGGACTCCAGCCAAGTTTGAACGCAGTTCATTATCCTCAGGTCATAAAACTCTGTTGCCAACACACAGTCCTTCTGCCAATGTTTTTTTTTTCCCTCGCGCCATTGAAATGTAACAATACTGCATTTAAAGAGTGCATCACATTGGATGATGATAAAATAATACTTGAAATCGGAGTTACACATGGGAAAGTATTTACAGGACTCCTTCACTTGAAAGGTATTGAAACTCAGACACAGACGAAAAATTAGCGCTAGACAGTACCTCACTGCTCCTTGACGGAGAACCATTCCAGATGGATTGTCTTCATCTTCACCAACACCACCATCATCGTCCCAATCGTCTCCTTCGACGTCTGTCAGAAGCATTTCATATTTCCAAAAGATTTCTTTGCGTTTGTTTTTCTTATTGGTCTACAACGCTTCCACCAACGTGGGCGTCTGTGTTGGCACATATAGCAAGTGTGTCTTTGTGAATATGTGTGCAGAAGAGTCTCCGATCTATTAGATATTGATCCACTTTATATCACATATATATATATATATATATATATATATATATATATATATATATATATATATATATATATATATATACATATATATGTGTGTGAATATGAACATTCCGTTCTCCAGGCTAGGAGCCCAGGAACCAGCGACTGTCCAAAAAAACTCCATCCAAGAATGAACTGAATCTCAGTTCACCTTTGTTCTTTATGATCTCGTGAATACTAACGTGATGGCATAGCAGCCTGATCTTAGATCAGTATGTGTACCTAAGGCTGGATCATAAGGTTTAAGACCTTTGCAATCCTCTACCCTTCAAGAGACCGTTTAGCCACTCTCATCATTATTGAGTCCAGAGTCAACAAAAACAAACAAATCTGCATATTTCCTTGTTTGTTGAGGTGAATATCACCCAAATAAAGACTGATACTCTAACGATGAACCTTTGGTCCACAATTCCTTACAGAAATATGAGGAAAAAAAATAATAATTCTGTATTTTGGGAATATTCAAAACACTCTAGCCTAAGTGTGCAAATGAGAGATTACAGGTAGATTATAAGAGTAATCTATGACAGAATACTGGAATGCAGTGCAAACAATGACCCCACTACAAAAGCACCATGGAAAACGAGTGGGGAATTCAGACATTACATATATGTACACATATATTTATATATTCATATATATGTACACATACTGTATGTGCTCTAAGATTAACCAATCACCATGTAAAAACACTATGAAAATATATATGGTCTACTATAATGTCCCCCCGTCCCGTTATACTGTATAATCCACCAGTTGAGGTTCCAACCCAATGGCATATTCCTTAGTAATAAAAGAAAGATAAATGGCACGTCTGATGGCTTCCTGAACTGGTCTCCTTAACCGCCGGATGCAAAGTTGCTATTGTTTCTTTTGAAATAAAAAAAGGTATAAAAAGTGCTATAATTCATCAATCCAGACTGTTTTTGATTAATGCGAATTACACATCATCCTGCCAGAGACAACTGAGCTATACAACAGTAAAAGGTAACTGTACCGCATATAGATTGTGTCTACATTAGCCGCTGAACGATAAGGCAAACAGCCTACTGAATGAGGTAGCTTAGCAAGCTAGACAGCTGGTTAGATATTCATTAACAGGTAAAGCAGTTGAGAGTACTAAAAAATCATCACCTGGTTCCCAAATAATAACACATGCTTTGGTGACCAAGTCTATTGTGATAGTGTTGTGCTCTTTGTTTGCTAATGTGGCAGCCTTTGCTCAGTGCTGGATTTGAAGAATGTAAAGAGGAATTCCACCAGTTTCTCTCTAAGAATTCAGCATAACTGAACCATTAACATGTAAACATGGCTTGATGTAAAACATGCTGTTCTAAAACCCTTACAGAGCCAGAATGTTTCACAGCAGTGATGATAGGAACCAGACGTCCAAAGAACTAACAGAGGACCTAATATGTTTTTCCATGGTTTCTAGTTACAGCTCCTTCTGTGTTATTAAGTTTAAGTTTTGTGTGTTATTTAGTGTTTTGTAGAAACTACTGAAGCTGCTTTACTCAGCTGCACAAATGCCTCACTGGGAGTCCAGCGAGGTGACCCATCAGAGCTTTTACAGATCTACTCTGGTACCCCCCGCACTCCCCCGCTGAAAAAATAAAACATTGCAAATGAGTACAATAGCCCTGCTTTAATGCCTTTAACAGCTTTCTATTTTTTTCTAACATCTCACAGTAAGCTATTAAATGAAATGGTTACATCAACTGAATGCCCGACACCTTGTTTTACTACAGTTTTGGAGGCTTTTAGACTTAAATGTGACCGTTCAGCGTTTTTGAGGCCGATTCCCATCGCCGATCTCCTGTCAACGCGATCGGCCGATAGCCAATACCGATCGAGGGCGGGGCTACATGCCACAACAGAGCTACATGTAGTTATTAGTGCAAGCAAGTCATGAAACACGGTTGAAACTGGATTATTAACATTTTTAACGAGCTCATGTGAAACAGCATAATATTTATAATATTTAATATAGAAGTTGGTCTATATGGGTGTAAACCGCTTGCTTCAGCTCCAGAAGAGCGACATCTGTAAAGTATTTCCTACTAGGAACGGAATAGCGTGGATCCAGGTGGGATATTAAGCGGCAGAATGCCACAGGACATCTTCTACAGCCGTCTTTGTCTTGGTTCCCCATGAGACACGCTGAATTCACTAATCTTACAGATGTTGCAAACTGCCCTGGATGAAATGTTCTTGCGAGGTGGCTGCTTTAGTCAGTCTGTGGAAAATGAAAGGGTGTCTATTTCCATCTAGTGGTTAAGATAGGAATTGCAGGGACCTGGCTGGAGGGGGTTTCACGGAGGGCTCCTCTTCCTGGATGAAACACTAGCTGGAAATACAGAAATTAGGCTAATTTGTTTAACGCCATCGATCGGCTCTCGGGATCGGCTAAATTGGAGAAATATCAGCCGATCGCCGATCACATATTTTGATTAAAAATCGGCCAATACCAATACCTGGCCGATCGACCCCTCCATCTCTAGTTTTTTCTAATCCTTCCATGGAGTGGATAAAATATTACAAAGCATATTTTATCATAATTTATATTTCATATATAAAACCTACAAACACACGTCTTAGTTCGCTGTTTGTTTTGTGCAGTAAATGAAATAGATGTATTTGAGAGGCGTCGCCCTCTGGTTCCTTACACCACCACTGTAAGCGAATCTGAGCGACTAAATTTCACATTAAACCACCTTGTTTACGCCTGAATTATGTAGAAAAAACAATGGAATTCCCCTTTAAGAAGGAAACCTATCAATGTCCACTAGAACACTTTTAAAATGATCACTGAACCAGATGCAATCTACTGGCATATTGCTTTCTGAACACTCCTTCTTTCAGGTTAGTGCCATAAACGTGTGGAGACGAGTTGAAGAAGCCATTTACCAAAAAGTCATACAAAAATTCTTCCACGCCCCCCCATGTATATTTTGTCACACTGACCAACACAGAGGCTTTCTTCATTGCTTAAGATCCATTCCGAAGCCCTGCTCATTTCTAGACTGAGCCGTTCTCAGCATCATGAAGATTTTTTGATCTTTCACTGGTGCTAGACTGTCTTTATCCTGATTGTGACTTTCGCTGTCAGCTCCTAGAGCTGAGAAAAGACCAAAAGAGAATTCCCCCTCTTGTCATCTCCACCTACTCTCTCATCTCTTGGCCTCTGTTCTTTCTGAACCGGTTCCTACTCCCCATCTTTCTTGCCTTCTTTCAGAACCTCCTCCTGTTTAAGTGTATGTGCTAAATGTATGTAGACTGAAGTGATGAGTACACTAGCGCTTGTCGTTCACACGTGCGTCTGCATCCTCTGCGTGTGTCGGTGGGAGTAATCGGAATGCTGCGAGGTGTAGGAAAAACGTGTGGAACTGCCGTACTTCCCCAGTCCAGTCTCTGGCGTTCCGCTAGTGCCTCCAGCCCCCACGCTCGGCCCCACGCTGTACATCTCGTATGATGGACCGCCTTCTAACGGAGCCAGGCTGGGGGGAGCGAAACCCATGCGATATGTGGAGTAGTGCGAGTGGTAGCTGTAGTTGTCGTAAGCTAGCTGAGGGGTGGAGTCCAGCAGGCTGCAGTCGGGCGGGAAGTCGCCCGTCTGCGGGCCAGAGCTGGGGGGAGGCTGCTGCGACTGGCCGGGCCGGCTGAAGGTGTTGAACTGGGCGTAGCTGTTGTGCGAGAGTCTGGACGGAGGCCGGGGGTCATAGCACCCAGCTCGCGACCCGGGCGCCAAGCTGCTGGGAGTTCCGGGACCTGCCGTAGCTCCAGGAGCGCCCGAGCTACCGCTGACCGCCGCAGCGCCCCCTGGTTGGTTGGAGGATCGATAGTCAGAATAGTGCATCGAGCGTGAGGCAGGGCGGCCTTCGTCGTGGGTGGAGGCTCGCACATTGTAATAGCCGTTTGTTGGGTCCTGTTCAAAGAGAGAAAAAACACACAGGTGCAAAAACAGAAGAGTAATCGCGGCTTATTGAAGTACAGCTGATTTAATTAATACCACCTTCGTGTTCGGGCAGATATTTCATTAGGATTTGAATTATTTGAAAAATGATAGTCTAGCTCCTCTGCATGTGCTGACAAATGCATGTTTTAATGATTGTTTTTTATCAGGAAACAAACAAAAAACACTATATAAACGCTCAATTCAAACCTCTCAATACATTATATAAAATAAATATAAATGTATATTTATTATGTGTTTTATGTACACATATGTATTATTAAGAAATATAAAAAATGTATTCAATGTTGATTTAAATATTATAAACTTGGGTAGTTTTAGGGGTTATATTTAATATTCAAAAATAAACAAGATCAACATTATACTACATTGTTGTACTACTATATACATTATACTTTACCACATACTATACTATACTACAGTTATTTACTTAAATATCAGGTATATAACCTTGAAACTCAATGCCAACCAGCTTTCTCATTTTAGAATCTTCTACAGCTCTATTCACCATTTTGCACGTCTAACATTTCCTTATTTCTTCTTACAGCTTCCTCCAGTTACTGCTGTAGAAGTGAACAGGATGTAAATGTGAATAAAATGATTTGAAAATTTTAATCCTGGACAACTTCATATATGTTCTTATGCTTCCTGCTTAGTGTCTAAAACATATGTAGTGGTCCAGCATTAACATTTTTAATTATTTTATTCACAGATCAGCAATCAGGCTGCTTTTATGTTAGGTATCACTTATGTTATGTTAATTTCCAGGAACATCATTTATTTATTTATTTATTTATTTTTACTGTATTAATACATAATTGCGGGTCTTTATATATATATATATATATATATATATATATATATATATATATATATATATATATATATATATATATATATATATATGTATATATATATATATAATAGGATTTTCTACAATCCTGTAATTAGTGATAAATAAACTCTGAATAGTGTATTAACTCTAATGCAATTAACTTTAGCAACCACCTGATACTACCAGAACCTATAGCCACCAAATGCTACCTGTCACATTTATAATAAATGTATATAAAATGTATATATTAAAGGTAATTCATGCTCATACTTTGCATAGCAAAGACTGAACAAAATGTTTTTATGCATTATTACAATTTATAATGTGATTATTAGTGATTTTCACTTAACAGGCCATGAATTAAGTACAAATGCAGTTTATAATGAATAAAAGATTATTTACAGCGAATTCATATGTGAATTGTAATTTGGACTCTTTCATTCATTCCCAATATTTCTTTCCCCCAAAAAGTGTTACCTATAATTTTGCTAATACATAAACATCTCTATGTATTCTAAATCAAACCCATTTCAAATTATAATACAATTCTAGACCTCGAAAGCACAGTATTAATATTTATTCAGCACAGCCTATGTAGTAGGTAGCCTATGTTCTCTGAGACACAGTGCTGAAGGACAAACAGACTATTTTCTTGTACGTGCATGTGGATATGTGTGTGTGTGTGTGTGTGTGTGTGTGTGTGTTGGGGGAGGGAGAGAGTACATGTACGTTTATGAGTGATGTCACTCACCTTGAGCTCATAGTCCTGGCGTGTGTCCAGAGTGTCACTGCGCAGCTCCTGCTTGAGATCGTCATCTTTAAAGGGCTGGGAGGAGGGAGAGAGGGTCACAGAGGGCAAAAACTAAACCATAAATGACAAGAAACCAACCAAGAGGGGGAGAGAAGCAACGCAAGAGGGGAGGAAAACCAATAGGTTAAGAGAAAGACAAGGAGAAAGATGAAAAAGGAGGAGAGGGAGGTTGAGAAAGAAGAGAGGATTAATATCAGTTTTAGTTTGTAGTACTGTAGATGAAATACAGGAGTTAACTACATTATGACTGCAGTGTAGTGACCAGGACGTGTACAGGATGTTTGTTTTAATGGTTAAAAAATGTCTAGTGCTATAAACAGCTGTGTGTAAAGCTCATGAGCAGCACTAGGAACAGGGGTTTAGGGTATTAGTAATTAGTAAGCAAATACATTACAAACAGTTACAAACATTACAGTCACATTTACTGTACATTTGAAGTTGAACAGGAATTACATGCATGGGCTTGTGTAATACTCTTTAAGCATCATGTCTAGAAAGTGTCTGGGTTTTTTATATAATTTTTTTTTGCTTGTTTTTGAAGCCGTTGGCAAAGCTCAAATCTCCATAACTAGAAAGTCAACAATCCTAATCCCTTCACGGTACATTAAAGATGTAAGACAAAGTAATAACTTCCTGCAGGCTGCAACATCGTTGGTTTTTTAAGGTATTCTGTCGCTGCGCTCTGGTGATGAAAATATGATGTGGCACTGGGGATCCCACTGGACTACCATTCTGTAAAGGTTCTCTGCAGAACCTCTATGAAAAGGGTTTTATGGCACACCATTAAGATCATGTAAAAAAACAAAGAACCTTAAAAAGACTTAAACTGTCTCCCAAGAAGTCCACTGCTTCTCCCGCCTTGCAACATAAATGTACTCTTCAAATCCATCTGAAAAACAAATGCTGCATCGGAGACTGTGTGCCAGCATCCAAGCCTATTATTAGCATAGCTGACCCATACACAAATTACACAGGCCGCACCAGGGACTCTGTCTGGTAGTTGTATTCCTTCTTCTGGTAATTTCTTTCTAGTATCTGCACAATAGTAGCATCACCCCCTACAGTAAATTCCTTCATGTGGATCATTCACCATTATGAACATCACAGAGAAGATCTGTAAAGCTCTATTAAAGCTGTAATGCTGGACATTATTAAAGCTGTTTGATGGTTTAACTGCTGTCAAATATGACTTCTTTCTGAGGCATCTTTGCTCTTTTAGCTTTGATGGCCACGTAGAAAGCAGTAAGCACTGAGACAGACATGCGCCAGTATTCAGTAATACGGTATACAGTGATACCGAACACACATGGTAATATTATTGTGGACGAGCTGCAGTCTCTCACAAACTTTCACAAGCTCCCACTATACTGTCAGACACTGAACCTGTGATAAAGTCCCTCTGAGCGGAGCTGCACAGTCACAGCAGCCACAGCACAGCAGAATGAGGAGCAGACAGAAATGTGTTATCCGTGAAAACGCTTAGCTTAGAAAAGGGGAAAATGATTCGTAGACGTGTGCAGTACCTATTGTTGTGTATGTGTAAAATTCATGAAACATACATAAGAATGTTACATAAGAAAGTCTTGTTTAACAAGCAGCCGGCAGACGGTGTATGGGCTGAAAAGGTGAATTCAGTAAAAGCAGTTAGCTTTTAAGTGGAAATATTTACTAAATCACTGGAGCACATAAAGTCCTCTATAGCATGGTCCTCAACTAAAAGTCTTAACTGCTTATAGTGTAAGTGTAAAACAATGACACCAAGTCAGCATCATGTTTGTGTTAAATTTTTTATCATTATTTTATGTATATACACACACCGAGATGTCTGCATGCACTTGCACCTGCATGCACCAACTTTACTTTGAACTTTTTCCATATTTTAACACCAGTTCTTTTTAAATACCTTCAGCTGCAAAAATTTTATTTTATGAATTGTTATTGTAAGTTACAAGAGACTATCAATTTCCACCCATCCATTCATTATCTTCCGCTTTATCCCGCTAGTTGGGGTCACAGTGGGGCTGGAGCCAATCCCAGCATCATTGGGCGAAGGCGGGGTACACCATGGACAGGTCGTCAGTCCATCGCATGGCCAACACACACTCACACCAAGGGGCAATTTAGTGACCAATTAAACTAACATGTATGACTTTGGGCTGTGGGAGGAAACCGGAGTACCCGGAGGAAACCCACTCAAGCACAGGCCCTGTTGTGAATTTTTTTTATAAACTATAGCATCTGGTAAAAGTGTATGTTTACAGATGAGTCCACTGAATACTGCAGAGCTCGCGAGAAGGTCATGGCTTTGTGACCCCCGTCATTTAGGGTTTTATGGCAGGCAACTCGAGAACAAGACCCTGCACTGTTATCTTAAGAAGTTCTATTCGAGAACAAGACCCAACCCCAGGAGATAACGACTTGGCCAGGTGTACAAGGGCCAGAAGGAGTAGGAAGGTGTGTCTATAAAAGACAATACAGAGGAGACACGATTGAGACCAGAGTTTGAGAGCTCAGAGAACGTCGGTACTGCAGTCCGATTACGGGTGGTAGAGTTTCAACTGATTTGAAATGTTGTGTATGTGCGAAATGACCATGTACTGCTCTTCTACTCCATCGTTCATCTTTATAAATCTCAGTGGACACATTACTGAGAAAGATGTGCCAAAACTCTGCAGCTGAAACACTTAGTATGTAGAACATTTCTGCTAATTCTGTAATCTAACAGGTTTTTGGAGTCTACATTTCTGTCCATCAAACTGTTTCTCTGCTGTGTCCCTACACTGTGTTGTTATGTGAGCCTTATACTCACAGAGTACATAGCCTTGACCATGCGGGTTGCCGTGGAGACGCTGCCCGTGTCTTCCTCTAGGCTGTGGGTCTCTTTATTTATGGTCTCCACCTTGATGTCTGGCTTACCGAGTGTGACCCCACGACGACCTGGCAACAATGCAGAAATACAATTACTGTTGTCATTCTGTAAAACTGTTCCTGAGCTTTCCGGCCAACACTGTGGTTCGTGATCACTTCTGTCGCTGCTAGCACTAAAATTCTTCCCTTTACATATTTGAACTGACAGCAGAGTGAATGTTAATTTTACTAAGACGTAGTAAATATTTCAGCATGTATGTGTTTGTACTTACTTCCTTTCCGTTGGCGATAAAGGAAAAGCACTAATGCCAGCAGGCAGAGCAACAGCAGAATGGAGCAGCCTACAGTGCCACCCGCAATGATACCAACTGGTACTATTTCTGTGTTTGAGAGAGAATCAAGACAAAACATCAGCATAATGTGTTCTCTAAAACATACTGCTGGAGTATATGTACTGGTTATCTGTTAACAAGCCTCTAAGCTTGTTCTTGCTTTCAGGACTGAAATGCTTTTTTTTATGGAACACCACAAAAAAACAGCAACCCACAAAGGAAGGGTTGCTCTGACTTTGTACAAGAATCACAACAAGAGCAAAACCATGTAATACTGGCTGCCAAGGTTAACGTTAGGGTCTGGATTAGGGTTTAATTAAGAGAATTCTAATTACATATAATAATATATACTACTATATAGGGAACATATCATCATTAAAAGCTGGTAATAGCTATAATACATCAGACATATTACATATAGTTATATACATATATTGTGCGGAGACCACTTTACATTTATTTAGTTTCCAGGCTAAAAGAGCCATAATTTAAAATACGCATTATTTTGTATAGATGAGATTGGATGTAAGATATTTTACTTGCATAAGGAAGGGGAATGTCAAAGGAAAAGAATTGTGAAAATTAGGAAATAAAAATATTCAAAATATTACAGGTATAGAAAAATGCCTACCAACAAATGCAAGGCATGATGGAACACCGAGACTTGTCAGTATGTGATAAATGGCTGCCATCTTGAGAAAAATCTAACTCACTCCGTCCACAGTGAGTTGTGAAGTAAGGTTTCTAAAGGAGTCTAAATTTGTAATTTGGATTACTTGGATCATGAAAAACAGAAAACTTCTACATTGTCTGCAACAAGAGCAGCATACCTACTGGAAATCATTCATTCTGAATAAGAGTCAGCGGTACACATAGTGGGGCAACCTTTGGCGATGGAAAGTGATCTGTGCAGCTCTGCCCAACTTTATGCAAATAAACAGCGAGGCAGTGTGGTGATAACCAATCAGAAAAGATGTTCTCTAGAACATCTACATACACATAAATGGTGCACTGGCTTGGCTTCCACTAAAGATTTGTTCGACTGCATGTATGTGAAACGTAGGGACAGCAGATCACAGCAGTGAGTTTACTGCACTGTAGGGAAAACCTAGACTGGCATCTCAATAAACAATGAGCTTTGGTGGAAGAAAAGTGTCTTCTGATTTTGTAATGATCACCACAACAAAGAAACTTTAGTAAAGTAATAGCACAGCCTAACTGTGACCTGAGCTCATGTTTTAGTTCAAGTTAACTGTTTAGTTAAATGGGTAATGAATTGAATGTCGGATCTGCTTTGCTGATAGAAGACACTCACGGTACTGTGTTAACAATGCCAGATATTAACTTATATCTACACCCCAAAAACGAATACGTCCTTGCTTGTGTTTCCACACACATATTCTTACCAGTCTCCGCCAGAGTGATGATCATGGTTCCAGGGCCGAAATCGTTCCATCATTATCTAGCGTATGTGAGAACATCTTTTCTGATTGGTTATCACCACACTGCCTCACTGTTTATTTGCATAAAGTTGAGCAGAGCTGCTCAGATCACTTGGCATCGCCAAAGGTTGCCCCACTATGTGTACCGCTGACTCTTATTCAGAATGAATGATTTCCAGTAAGTATGTCGCTCTTGTTGCAGACAATGTAGAAGTTTTCTGCTTTTCATGATCCAAGTAATCCAAATTACAAAGTTAGACTTAGTTCATAAAACTTTACTTCACGTCTCACTGTGGAAGGAGTGGCTTTTGATTTTTCTCAAGATGGCAGCCACTTATCACATACTGACAAGTCTCGGTGGTCCGTCATGCCTTGCACTGTTAGTAGGAGTCCCAGTTTTCTATATCTGTAAAAAAAATTTTACATTTTTTCGTTTGACGTTCCCCTTCCTTATGCAGGTGAAATATCTTATATGTAATCTCATCAATACAAAATAATGCATATCTTATATTATGGCTGTATTAGCCTGGAAACTAAATAAATAAAAGACGAATACGTCCCTGCATGTGTTTCACATATTCTTACCAGTCTCCTCCAGAGTGATGATCATGGTTCCAGGGCCGAAAGCGTTCCACGCTGTGCAGTTGTACGTGGACTGGAAGTCGGATTCCATGACGTTGTTGATGGTCAGCGTTGACAGCACTGCACCTCCATCAGATGACGGCTTACTCTGCTCCACTGTGTAGCGCTCTGGTAGAGTTCCCTTCTCCTTCTCCCACACGTTCTCCTTCCACGCCCACACCTGCCACACACACACACACACGTGCACAGTTCTATCAGAACGGATCCGTAATCAAACACTGCACTGCAGGATGGCAAATTTTTCATAAGCCTACAGCTGGATTATAATTCTTTAGGAAGTGATGAGATGAGATAAATCTGAAATGACACCACATTTCCATTATATTATTTAATACACGGCTATTTATTATTTATTATAGTACCTAGATATATAGGCAGTATTTTTTCATATGGTGCGCCCCAAATTTATTGGCACCCTTGGCAAAGATGGATGAAAAGGATGTAACCCATAAAAATATGAGATAAATGAGATGAATTATCTTCAAAGAAGTCAAAGAAAACAAAAACCCTAATGAAAAAAGAAAACCGCATCACAATGAATGGCAGCCCTGCGTTTAATACTCTATTCAACCTTCTTTCGCATTTCAAAATCACCATCCTTGGTTTGTTGCGCTGTGATGTGTTTATAGATGTTTGTGTGATGCATCTAGCCCCCTGCACTTATTTCCTATGCTCTGAACTTCTTTACTTTGTCACAGGGCTGCTAACTAGGCAATGAGCCCCTAGAGTTTTAAGAACAATTCCTTCTAATATTAATATTCCTGTATTAATAATAAATGCGGTAAAGTTTGTTGCAGTGCTTACATATTGATGCATAAAGTGCTGCCTCTCAGCTGGTACATGCCCCTCTCCTCACAATTCCTTCACACTAGTAACCAGATAAATGCCCTTTCTATTCTGCAACAAGGGGGAAATGGTGAGAACGCATCACACTTTCCCCGTTCTTAAAACTCCACCAAAAAGCTCTGTATTATTCATACTGAACTATGAGCATGTTTAAAAATGAATACAGCCGCATGTTCACGATAAGCCTCCATTTACTGCGCAAACGGGGAGTACACGCGGGCCAGGCATGCAGAGAACAAGCGTCCTGTTCCCATATTTCATATTTCATAAATCACCTTCTGAAGCTGCATTAGGGCCTCGGCTGCTAGTCATTCCACATTACGGTCATCCACGGACTGAAGGGAGGGCTAAATGTAGATAGCGCTGAGCTAAGGCTTTTCTCTTCATTTTGGCCGTGGAAAGCACAGGTGTCGTTCGTTGGATGAGGGCAGGTTTCACTCATTTCCCACATTTTTAATGGGACCAGGTGGACTTCAGGAACTTTTTGCTTCTAAAAGTGGAAGCAGCCTTCTCAACTCTCTCCTCACACTAACCTACCTAACCATACAGAAATGTGCATATTACTTCAAAGCTTGAGAGCATCTACTGCACAGTTATCTATACTTAAGCTTTCTAGAACTGGTTAAAACATTATCGAAGAAAAGTCTAAGTGTAATTAAAAGTCAGTGGACAAAACTGAACTGTATCAAATGCTTCATAAATTTTATACTTAACATGACGAACACCCAGATGAGGTTTTAGCCTGAACGCCAAGACAACTAAACTTTAGAAAGACATGCCACGTAATGTCCTGATTAAACTATTGCAGATTATAATAAGAGTCAGAAGTCAGAACTGTTTACAGTGAGATAAGATGTCTAAAAGTGTATTACCTGTAAAATCTCCCTCACAGAACGTTGTTACACTGTTTTGCCAACATTTTGAGAGTTTTGCTAATTTTTATGATTAGAACAGATTTACATGTTTCAGTTTTACCAAAACACATTATTCACTTCTTTCTGAAACACATTGTTAGAGCTCATGTGTATTTAAGCTCCGCCTCCTGATGAGCCCTGTGTGGTCTGAATTGTCACTTGCCCAATCTCCTCTGATTGCTTGTGTAAGGGCCAAGCTTACTGGTAGGCAAACAATAAAGACTGTGTTACAAGATGATGTCACCTTGTAACAGAGGACGGTGCTGGAATTCCAATTAGGGTTTGAAAAAAAAGGTTTCTGTGGGAAACAGTATACCCTCTAGCATGTACTCTGGGTTTTATAACTGTGCAGACAGTTTCCATGTACAAAAAGGAAAGGGAAAAACTGAAGTATACAATTTCCCCTTTAAAGACATCTGAGTGGGTAAGTTTCTCTACAGTGCAGCCTTTCACATCAGACTACTATGAATGACTGTTTACATTTTAATATTTTAATCAGGAAGACATTTAAAAAATGTGGACTCATTTTAAGGACATTATTAATGTCCTTATATTAAAATAAAACATATTTACTTTATTGCATTATTAATGTAGAGACTTACGATCTTGTCTGGTGGAGGAGTGCTGGCGATGTAACACTTCACCTCCCCTCTCTCGCCCCTGACTGCATACTGCACTGGCTCACTGGAGATGATGGGGGGACCTGCATAAACACAGACCATACATGCAACCCCTGTAAGCTTATAGCTGAAGAATCAGAGCTGGCAGTAATTTACTTGTGTGCATGAACAATGATGAACAGTAATATTTTACTGGTAATACTTTCTCATATTACAGCATTAATGATTGATATTGAACCATTTTTACTGTAAAATATTAAGAGGCCATGTTTTTGTAGATGAAGCTTTTAAGCATTTTGGTATACAAATATCTGTTATTTCAAACAAATAATACTTAAAAGGCCAACTGAGAAAATATTTTCTATTGTTATGAATAAAAAGAATGAATGTTTAAAATATTCATGGCATGCAGCTTGATTAAAATGCACTTGATAGTTCAGAAGATGTAGAGCTTTGTTTTGTTTTAAGTTTTGTTTTAGGCATATTTAATTTAGTATACCAACAGCAGACGCACAGAACGATAACTCAAACATCTCACACTGTATAAATGTGTCATCTTCTTGTTGGGGACTTTTCTATTTATACCTTAGATGTGACAATTTTGTCTAACATGAAATGCTGTTTAAAAAGCTTCTATAATGCCATTGAACACTTGCAAGACATAGACAACAATTTGTTTCTTTTCTAATTCCAATAAATACTGAGATGAGTTCAGATATTTCTATTCAAATAGCCTCTCTACTCTCTTCAGTTATGAGCAATAAGCTACCAACTATGCAGCCACAAGCTCGTCAATTAATACGTGCAATGCAATAATATCTATGATCAGACTGCTCAAACAGTCTTATGGAAAGTCCAAGCATCCCTAGTGAAAGTATTTGTTAGAAGTACACATTCTATACATTTTAATATGCACAATACATGTAACATATTAGACACAAATTATGGAACAATTGTATTTTTTATGAGTATTATCTCACAAAACTGTTAAATGTTACATTTACATTTGCATGTATATTAAATTCAGCAACTGAGTTCAATAATGTGTCTAATTTACATGACTTCTCTATTGACATAAAAACATTATCTATTTCAATAATCAACGCAACATGGAATTTGACTAGGGTTGTCCACAATTTATGTTGTCAGCATCCAAAGAAAATCAAGTATCTCCAAAATAGTAACTTTACAGGAGAGGCCGAAAACATTCTTAACTTTCAGTGTAAGTTAACGTAAAGAGGTTTATATAGAAAAATGAAAATCAACATACATTGAGAACACTGTGTTTGGACAGTGACGGTATAAGACTGTGGGACTGTATATCTTCTTATTGTGGGCCAGGATCTAAACACTGAAACTATAAGTACTGAATGCAGCATTTGAGATTTAATCTACATTTAATGTACATTATTTGGCTGGTTTACTGACCGTTGACAGTGAGAGTGACCTCTGTTTCTCCCACACCGATCCTGGGCACTATGGCCTTGCACACGTACTGGCCAGCATCAGCCTGACTCACCGACTTCAGATACAGCTGGTTATTATTACTCAGGACCTAGAGTGAGACAGAGGAAGGGGGTAAACTGTAAGTCAAACAAATTCCATTAAGTAAAAGCAACTATGATGTAGCACCTTTCCAACCTCAACACCACGCAATGTTTAACAAAGTAACTGAAAAAATAAACCCGGGAATACAGCATGGACAGAACGAGTCAGAGAGCAGACGCTCTATTTTACACCGCGGCGGGGAGGAAGAGTTTTCGTCAGTTGAATAGAAAAAGACACGGAGTCGTTGACAAAGAGAATGTTCAAAGCAGATGTGTAGTCCAAGAATTAAAGAGAAATATCTTTGTAAACATGTCAGAATACAAGAAATGGCACGCAAGAGAAAGACAAAGTGGAAAACAAACAAAGGATGTTTCAGAGATTTTTGGATTGCTCACCATGCTGGAGCCCTTTTTAGTCCAAGTAAGGGTGAGAGGGGGATTCCCGGCCCACTTGCAGTTCAAAGTCACATCCGAGTCAATGTCCACCGTCACTGGCTTTGGCTCTACCACCAGGATAGGACCAACTATGAAAAAAAAGAAAAAAAAGAGATAATGTATGAATGGGTACACATTTGGCATATAAAGAAAACCAAACAGATGTTCCACCATGAAAAGTCAGTGTTCTGGAATGATTACAGAAGTTGAGATAAATTAATATGAATTACTTCTCATTTCAATCTCAACTGACAAATTTTTAATGATGTACATTTTGTTTTGCTGAAAAGAAAACTACTTCTTTGAATTTAAAATCACATAAAATGTAGAAAAAACGGATTTTAAAGAAAATATGTGCAGATGTGGATGTGATTCTGATCATGCATCCCTAAAAAGTCTGTCAATATTCTAAATCAGAGCAAATGTTAATTATGTAATATTAGTATGTACACAATTATTTAAATATAACATATTCTCTACAGGGAACAAACATTATTAAGGTATTCATCTGCAGTTTTTTTCTGTTTTTGTTTCTATTTAACACACTGAAAAACAAAATACTGAATACAAACATGCCATAACTTTTGCATGGGCCACATTTTATGTTTATCTTCCCTAATATATATTTAATTCAGCAAATTCACAGTAAAATGACAAACAGCAATAAACACCAATATGACAAACATATTGTTATTGTGATAAATGAGTCACAATACACTATGCAACAATACAATATTGAGTAATAAACATTGTATTCACAGTTTTTGGTAGTATCTTTTTATTGTGGCACTGCTGGTTCTTTTTTCTCTGTTCCAACTGATCAGATGTCTAAAACAAAAATAAATATTGTGACACACTGTGTATCATGAAAAAGTATAGCTTTGACATATCGCTTGCCCCAAATTAGAGAGGTGGAGTAAATCTGCAGACTTATTTTTACTTAAAAACTCAACAAAACATGCAATTTGATAAGAGCCCCTAAACTTTTGCATGTGCCTATACATTTGAATAGCAATGCAAAATGAATAACTAATAATAATAACTAATGGCTGTGTTGCTATATTAATTACCCTTAAATCACAGTATCCTATTCATTTAGTATGATGAAGGGAGTTACAACTGAGTAGTGAATGTGTAGAATACTGAAATATAAGTACGTAAGTGTATGTCTACAGAGAAGGCTAGATTTGGTAAGTGGCTCCTTACAGTGAACATCAACAAGTATGCTGACATTGGTGCTTCCCACAGCATTGAACACTTGGCAGGAGACTGGCTCAGTGAAGAAAGAGTGGTCTGCCTTAGTGATGAACACACTTTCTCTCGCACCTTGGATGACCACGCCACCCTTAGCCCATCTAAGGGAGAAAGACAAATGATGTTAATTAAGGCAACCGCTGTAACAGGATATATGAATACATATCATTTAATGATGCAGCATACAAGAATTTTGTACGTAATATAATAATACTTAATACATAATAATTATTATTATGAAAAGCAGTCATGTATCCTAAAGAACGATCAGCAACTTCTATGTAAGTCTCTAATATGTATACGTCTGTATATGTTTAACATTAGTGGTAAGCAGAGTGTGTTTGGGTCACAACTACTTTAAATATCATTGCGCTCGCCCTCAAAACTGGGGATTTGAAGACGTTTTCTTTTCAACAGCAACAACCCCCCCCCAAACAAAAACAAGAAACATACTTATAGCCCATAATCGGGGGGTTGGCAGTTGCTTGGCAGGTGAAGGTCACTCTCTCTCCTTCCAGCACAGAGCGTGGTTCAATGGATAACACCACCACTGGAGGGTCTGCACAGAAAGAGATCATAATAATGAATCTATGTTGAAAAGCCAACGTGGTGCCATCTCCTGCGTTCTTAATGATGACACTGCCAATGAAGTTATGAAGTTGTGAGTGAACATATGAATGATAAAACTTTATTTGAACTGGGGATGTGCAGCTCTCTCTAAGTGCATAACCATGTACAAGCTCTATTGCTGTAAGCGGCCACCCACACTGACGGACGGATAGTGGGCAGCTTCTTAGTATAGGGGCCTATATGCACATCACTGTTCGAAAGTTTGGACTCACTTGTCATATTTAATAGTTGTATTTTAATCAGTAATAACAGTTCACACTTAAGCGCTAGACACTAGAGCTATATGTGGCTTGAGATCTGATCATCTTTTTCAGGTATGAGGTTTTTGGAGATTTATTGTATCAAAATTGTATTGCTTGAAATGAGGGTGTTTGCATGCACTTAATATTCCAATCATAAACAGCTTTCTGTAGTTAATCTGATTATTTAAGTTGTCATATAAACAGAAGACTTCGATTTCTTAGATCGGTTTAAGGCCTAGAAATCCAATTAAGAAAGAAACAGAGACGAATTTTGGCTCAGTAAGGGGGTTTTGGTGCATTGAAACTCAAACACAGCAACCGCAAGATGGCAACGAAACACTTGGACCAACGCTGAAATGCATGCTTGCTGAAATAAAAGATTTCAATATTCTTCTAGATGAGGCATGTTCATATTTTCAAGTAAAGTTAAAAAACACTGTGAGCTTATAGGCCAGCTGCAAAGCAGAAATCTGATTACTGCGTGATTCATGTAAACCAGGAGTTTCCCCAGTGCATGTAAACTTGGTGGCTGGATTACTGACCAAATCAGATTTTTGCAGCTCTCACAGTACTAAGGACATGTAAACCCACTCTTTGTTTCAAGGAAAGCAAATATATTGTCATAAATCTTTTCAAAAGACATGAAATCAACACAAATGAACTCTTTTAGTCTGATATGAGTGTGTTTTCACCAGAGTATCAAACTGGTAATCATCATTTACAAGGCACTAGCTGACTTACATGACCTAAGTACCAGAGTCTATTCTAACTTTCGCTTTAAATAAAACAATCATTTTTACAATGTTTGTTGTTTTTTTCAAAATGACCACATAAACACATTTCTAAAACAGAACTTTAGGGCTTTATTGGTGGGATTTCCGATATTTCGCTATTATGCTAAGTGCATCTGTCACAGTTCAGGTGAAATCTCCAGCTCATGCTAAACAAAGCAGTCAGCAAGCCGTATTCTCTGAGTTCTGAAAATGGTATTAAGATTATCAAATGCTCTTATTATACACGCTGACCAAGAGGGTGAGTTCGCAGTCAGAGGGGTCTGTGTATGTGCTTGATCAATGTAGAATAGATTTATTTTATAGGTTCCTGTTTAACTGAAAAATATGACAGTGCAGAGCAGCAGCATCAAATTATTTCATGCATCCAAAAAAATGTGTTCTAACTTCTATTGGTTCTAACAGTGATTCCAGACCTCTGAGCTGCAGTGTGGTGGTTGTGGAGGGACAGACTCACGGTGGACGTTGAGTGAGATGGTGGTGCGTTTGCCCATGGGCACGGCCGGGTTGGTGGCCACGCAGGTGAAGTTCTTCCCCGTGTCTGTGTCCACCGGGAGGACGGGCAGGAAGCTTCTTGTGGTCACACGCTTCCTGTCTGGGAGCACTTCCTGAACAGATAGAGAACACAGTGGCTCATTCAGTGCTTTATCTGTGTTCCGTGAATGAAATTACATCATTTTTGAATAAAATTACATCATAAGTAAAGCATGTGTCTCATGACTGGCCTGAGAACACATACACACACCTTTTGGCTTTTTCCCTTCTACAGGGGTCACCAGGGCGAGTCAACACGCACGCTAGATTTAGGGTTAGGGTTTTATGTTGGATGCCCTCTCTGATGCAACCCTTACCACGTACCTGGGCTTAGGACAACACACACTCACACCTATGGCAATGTAAAGTGACTGATCAACCTAACATGCATGTGTTTGGACTGTGGGAACATGCACACTCCACACAGAACGGCCCGGACCAGGAATCCAACCCGAATCATCTTGCTGTGAGGCGACAGTGCTAACCACTACACCACCGTACTGACCACTACACCACCGTACTGACCACTACACCACCGTACTAACCACTACACCACCGTGCTAACCACTACACCACTATACTAACCACTACACCACCATACTAACCACTACACCACCGTACTAACCACTACACCACCGTACTAACCACTACACCACCATGCTAACCACTACACCACCATACTAACCACTACACCACCATACTAACCACTACACCTCCATACTAACCACTACACCACCATACTAACCACTACACCACCGTACTAACCACTACACCACCGTACTAACCACTACACCACCGTGCTAACCACTACACCACTTTACTAACCACTACACCACCGTACTAACCACTACACCACCGTACTAACACTACATCACCATACTAACCACTACACCACCGTACTAACACTACACCACCATACTAACACTACACCACCATACTAACCACTACACCACCATACTAACACTTCACCACCTTACTAACCACTACACCACCATACTAACACTACACCACCATACTAACCACTACACCACCGTACTAACCACTACACCACCATACTAACCACTACACCACCATACTAACCACTACACCACCATACTAACACTACACCACCGTACTAACACTACACCACCATACTAACCACTACACCACCGTACTAACCACTACACCACCGTACTAACCACTACACCACCGTGCTAACCACTACACCACTATACTAACCACTACACCACCATACTAACCACTACACCACCGTACTAACCACTACACCACCGTACTAACCACTACACCACCATGCTAACCACTACACCACCATACTAACCACTACACCACCATACTAACCACTACACCTCCATACTAACCACTACACCACCATACTAACCACTACACCACCGTACTAACCACTACACCACCGTACTAACCACTACACCACCGTGCTAACCACTACACCACTTTACTAACCACTACACCACCGTACTAACCACTACACCACCGTACTAACACTACATCACCATACTAACCACTACACCACCATACTAACCACTACACCACCATACTAACACTACACCACCATACTAACCACTACACCACCATACTAACACTTCACCACCTTACTAACCACTACACCACCATACTAACACTACACCACCATACTAACCACTACACCACCGTACTAACCACTACACCACCATACTAACCACTACACCACCATACTAACCACTACACCACCATACTAACACTACACCACCATACTAACCACTACACCACCATACTAACCACTACACCACCGTACTAACACTACACCACCGTACTAACACTACACCACCATACTAACCACTACACCACCGTGCTGACCACTACACCACCATACTAACACTACACCACCATACTAACCACTACACCACCGTGCTGACCACTACACCACCGTGCCGCCTCATCAGTGGCCTGAGAAGAGTTAGTAAATGTATTGGTTTTTACACTATTCTACTTCAGGGGAGCACTCCTTGATGAATGGGTCAGCCATTTTGAAAAGCAACCCTTTGGGCTCAGTAAAATCCTTCACATTGTCTGTGAAATCATTTGAACATGTTTTTTAATGTGCAGAACTGGAACACTGTGTACGCTAATGTGTGCTAAAGTAAAACAGGAACAAGCTTGACTTTGGTTCAAGCAAGCATGTGGACCGAATTAGTGCTTATTATCTGTTTAATCAGAGCAACAGCAACATATTACCGATGTGTCGTAGTACTGTTCACGCACTTACTTTCCAAGAAAGATCTCAGGATCAGAATTATTAGATGTGTGGGTCATATTATTATTCTTTACATCAAACAAGTTCAACAACAACCTTCAGAAATTGTGTTATTAATGGATAAGATTACCGGGTTAGGAATGATTCTCGTTCTACAACAGAAGTAGTGTTGTATTTAGAACAGTGACTGTGGATACGGACATGTTATCGTAGGTGTTTTAGCAGGTCTGGGCTAAACCACAACACATATGCTGAGAGAAAGAGTGTGTTTGTGTCAGCGTGCGTCTCTCACCGTCGTGCTGAATGCTCCCTCTATGGGCAGCCCGTCTTTTTGCCATTCTATAGCAGCAGGGGGCTTGGCTCCACGGGACACACAGCTGAGGTTGTGGGGGACCCCTGCAGTGAGTAGGAGCTCCGGGGAGCCCTCAATCACCGGCTCATCAGGAGGAACTACAAAACACACACACAGAGAGCATGTCAGAGGAACACACGTTCTACACATGTTACACTGTTGGCTCAATACACAGAAACATCCAGCACTGATCACACAATTAAATATTCCTTAACAGAAAAGTTGTCCAAAATCCATATTCATGCAAAAAATCTGACTGCCTCAATTTTTTCCTGACTGCAAATGCACTTCTGCATGTTGCATAATTAGCACCGCGCAAGCTGCAAGCCTGAATCAGCACAGACGCCCCAAACCATGTCCAGTTGTAAATAGTCATAAATAGACTAATAGACTTGCTTATTATCAGCGTCGAAACAAAAAAAGCAGCTTTACTGGAAAAGTTAAAAACATACTTTAATTCATTAAGATTAAGACAGTATAAGTTTAAGTTATTTTGGACTAATGGTATTGATCCATTCATCATAAACGTTTGAGCCAGTGTAAATGTGTAAACTGTGTAAAATGGCTTTTTCTAATTATGTTAAAAAAATATATAAAGACAAAAAAGTAGATACTCAATCTGTTTTTTTTTTTCTGTATGACATTCTGCAAAATGTTGTATAACAAAAACAAGCTGTAACAGTCATACATTTTTTCAGTAATATGCAATCCCCACCCCCTAGCTATGTCTCTCCCCCGACGCTACCGAGCTGGGAGGGTGACGGCTAGAACGAGCTTCCTCTAAGTCACGTGAACACAATGTCATTACTCAACACGCTTGGAGAAAAACACTGCCAATTCCATCATATCAGCTTACAGATGGCCACACTGATAAGCATCGTCCCGTCCACCACGTTGAAGGGAGAGGGACCAAAACCTTGTTCACACTTGGTATTATCATTCAGCTCAATCGATGTGATCGTGAGTGGACAGCGGGACGTGCAGACGTTATTTGGTAGTATGTGTTCCCGATCACCTCTGAAGGTAGTGATTAGATCACAATGCGTCTCCAAGACACATTGCACTTTCAATTCCATTCAAATTTTACATTTCTGATCAAAAATAAAATTGCTGGCTGTAGGTTTTCTCCAAAACACAACCAAACACAACGAGTACCTGAACGGTGTTTTCAGTATTTTAGTACTGCCCTCAAATTCATAACCGAGTAACTTCTGTACTTTTGTCCATGTTTATAGATTACAGCGTGTCATACAGTATCAGAATCCAGCACATCTGTTTGAGACTATTGAGGCTAGTGTGTGATTATTTAAACATGTAATTTACAAAACGTTGACTGGCAGGGATACATTCTATTGCTTCGTAGCTACATTAGCCATGTAGCTCCACTACAAATTTTAGGAAGTACTATGTCTTGGCTGATAGGCCACAATCAATTTGGTTTGGCAAAAACAAGCAGGTGCCAACTTTATAACCCATTCAAACCACATAAACACAAACACACTTACTTAGGACGGTGAGTTTGGCTCTCCGGGAGCGAAGAGCAGCCTCTGTAGCCTGACACTCGTACAAAGAGTCGTCTGAAAGTTCGGCAGAGGAGATCTCCAGGTTGTACTGCCCAACGTCGACCAGCCGCAACACACGGTACCGCGGCCAGGCTAAAGCACAAGACACAGTTTCGTATTCACCATACCAGATAACAAATATGCATCATATGACCTGCATTTCACAGACAGGGAATATATAGGTTACAACATATTCAACAATCATAACAAAGGTGGCCAATATGGCTAAACTATGTCATCATACTTGATGACTCATACTTGATGTACTTAATGAAGCTCTGGGATATAGAGATATTGCCAATGGTAGACAACTAATCTGTTGCTTTAAAGGCAATGATCCCACATGTGGAAAGATATCTATAGAAGACTAATTTAACTGAAAACTAAATAAGAATATATGGAACATGTATACATAATGTTTTATTATCTTACTGTTAAAACAATTATGACAGGGCATCAATAAGGGCATAATGGGTGTCCTATACTGTACAACATACTATCTTACGTTTCTTCTGTGCAGCTTAACGTCCCAATGTTGAGATGAGTTTGAGAAATGTAAAACTTTCTTTTACAGAGCCATCTACAGCTGAACTCCGGGTAGGGCTGGGCGATATGGAAAAAAATCTTATCACGATAATAAATCACGATATAAATATATCACAATATAAATTAAATCGCTATTTCCTTTTTACTTTAAGTGAGAAGTGACGGTATCAAAATTAAATTTTTGTTCTTGAATTGTTTTTTATTTTCAGACACAACTGTATTAACCACACACACACACACACACACACACACATATATATATATATATATATATATATATATATATATATATATATATATATATATATATATATATATATATATATGTGTGTGTGTGTGTGTGTGTGTGTGTGTGTGCGTGTGTTTAATACAGTTGTGTAATGTTGTGTATATGGGGCAGTATTAGTATGAACAGTATTCACACACAGACACTGTGTTAAGCAGGCTGTAACTGGCCCTTTAAGTTCGGGCTGAGGAAATGACCCGTAGCGGTGAGTCGACTCTCTGTCTGCTGAAATGTTGGTTTAGCGATTCTGTTTCGGTAGAAAATAAAGTTTCCTACTCGGGTTTTTTAAATTTTAAAATCAACTTTGTCTCAGCGTTCTCACTCGAACTCCTACAGTATACATGTTTATATTTATTGATTACGAAATTATGTTGATTAGCATAACGTGCATCGTTGCAAAGGTGGCCGCGTCTACTGAAAGCATGGATTTATCCGGAGTGCAAGCTGCAGCTACAAACAATCGCTCACCTACATCTAAAGCTGAGGGAGTCTTTCACACAGAAACACAAGTGTGGTGCTCTGTCAGCTCTGCACAACACAACTGTACAACTGCTACACACCAGCACTTGAAGCTCAAACATCCCGTAAAGCTTCATCAACACAGCAGCAAGACAGCACCTGTTTACTAGTTGTTCTTATCTTAGCAGATTATTTTAAGATTATTCTCATTCTCATTGGCTGTTTGTGTTGTCTCTCAAAACACGGACGGAACTTACTTCTATCGACTGTCTATCGACTACGTCTTATAGCTCTATCGAGGAAATGTTATTTCGCGATAATTATCGTTATCGTTTTATCGCCCAGCCCTAACTCCAGGGCACTTCTGCTATTTAAACTTTTTGTTGTTGTTATTTTATTATGTAAAGTACAAGGACATGGTTCTGGAATTCAGTCAACTTACTCCAGCATGTTTGGCAGCCTTAAACTCACCAGTAGGAGCTTAAAAATGCACACTTGCAGTAGTAACTTCCAAAAGGAGTTCAGTTACTCAGTATGATATTATTTACATGGTTTTCACTGAAGAAGTCTGAGCTAAAGCTGTGTGTGTGTTTTGGGACGGGGGGCTGTGCATGCTGATTAGTTTAAGATCTTGCCCAAGTCCAAACTGCAAGGCAATGTAACTGGATATCATCAATTATGGACAAGTAAATGCTTGCTTCAGTGTGTGTCTCCAGTAAAACTACAAAATATAGTGACAGGATTTAACTGTAGAACAGCAAGCTGTAACCTAGTTGTAGCCATATTCGGAGAGAGAGTCTGATATCTTTAGTGTGTTAATCTGGCTACACTGTAAAGCAGGGGTGCTGGCAGCTGTAATCCAGTAAGCACAGTGCATACATTTTTTATGCTCCTTTCTATTTTTTAACATTCTATCTTGAAAATAAAACATTATGTTATGATGGCAGTTAAAACTCTCTACTCAAGAGGGCGATAGAGGACCAGTCACAGCGAGATCTACAGTTATTCCATCAGTCACAACAGCTAAACGTGGATCGGCTACCTGCTCTGTTGGAACCAAACAGTGATAATGTATTGTCTAGTTTTATGTAAGCAAACTGTTCCTCTCTGAAATCCGACTGTTTGGCTGCTATTGCAGTACCTGACAGTCTGACCAGGCTTGACTGTTGTTTTAGGACCCCCAGCTTGCGTTGCATTATGGATTACATCGTGACACATTTTTGAGTGCAACACTACACTAAACCATGTCTGCAAAGCTTTAAGCATCTTTGTTACCTCCTTGCTTTCTGATTGGCCATTTGCACTTCCACATTTACACTTTTTTACACTTTTTTAATTAATAAAGTAGCGAAAGGTAGTAGATTCTTCTTAGAGAATCTGGCTATGAGAGGCTGCTGGAAAACAGGATCAGAAAATAATAATAAATCATTTTGAATAGTATGTATTATTTACATAAGGATTTAGTCACTTTTACTTTTAAAACACAGTTTTAAGTTATAATGGACGCAAGGGTACAGTACATTCCCTGTTGTCTCTGCTGCGTGTAAAATGTACAGTTTTTTTCTGTACAGCTTAAACTGCTTAATGTAAACGCAGCCATAACAATAGAAAACATTTAGTTTATTAATTTGTAAAGTACAGGAATAGGGTGTTGGCACTCACATGCGGTGTGAAGTTTCTCCAGTAGGGAGCGCTATTAACATGCACGTCATTATACATCTGCACCAGAAGAAGCTCCTGAATGCATGTGCATGGAGTAACATTAAATATAGCAACAGGTAAACGAGTCTTAAAAATATGTTTGGTTTCTCAGTATTATATCATTAATATGTACTTTCAGGGAAGATTTTCATTGAAACAGTTGTTCAAAAAAAGCTCTAAAAATAGAAGAGAAAGTAGGTCAGTGCTGCAGTGGACCATGTTGGGGTGCGATGTGATCAATACCCATACAGTTTTAACTAGAAAAAAATAATAGCAAATTAATTTTAGATATCGCTCACACATACTCTACACTTGTTGTTTATAAGCTCTCTATAACTGGTCTAAATCTTTTTATTATCAGTTGTTCGAGAAGTACCATGCATTCAGAAAAGAGTACTGTAAACGAGTTTATATGATAATGTTGTATCTCTAATGCCTACGTCAGAATCAGTGGTTTGATCTACAGAGGTCATGGATGTGTCCTCGGTTTAGTCTCATTTCGGTTTTTCGTTCTGATCACACAACAACTGAGCTGCATGCGTGCACACACCCAGCCCTGTATCTCTGCTCTCCACTAGGAGGCAGAAGAGTGAGTTCTCTGAGGCACTGTAAAATCTAGCGGCGTTATGACACGGGCATTTCTAGTTGCTGCTGCAAGAGAAATGACAGAAATACTGCTGTGGATTACATCATTCTCTCTCTCTCTCTCCTTCTCCCACACTGTCTTCGGCTCTACCTTTTTCTCTGAAAACTGCATGAGTTAGCGGGTTTAGTGTATCTGCAGGCGTTTGTATATGCTTGCAGCGTTCGTGCACTGTGATTATTGTGTGTGTGTTCATCGTGTCCTCTGTGAGTATTTCCAGTGCGTAGAGAGAGAGACTGTGTGTATGTGTGTGTGTGTGTGTGTGTGTGTGTGTGTGTGTGTGTGTTTGTGCACACCGGTGCTCATTCACATGATTCTGTTTAAAAACCATGGGACAGAGCAGCCAAGCATTTTACCAACAATGCAACATTACAACCAGAGAGAGAGAGAGAGAGAGAGAGGGAGGGAGAGAGAGAGAGAGAGAAAGACCGATAGAGGGTAAAGGAAAGAGACAGGAATAAAAAGAGGGAAAGAGAAAGAAGAATTAAGAGAAAGAGAATGAAAGAGAAAAAGAGAGCACAATAGACAGAGAAAGCAAGTAAAAGCAAGAAATACAATGAGAGAAAAAGAGAGAAAGGAGAGATGGAAATGAAAAAAGGAGAAGCTCAACAGGAAGAAAGACAAGTAGTATACAGAAAGAGAAGTGTGTGAGCCTGAGTAGGAAATACAGAGAAAGCAATAGGAAAGTGAGAAAGAAAGACAGAGGAAAAGAATGAAAGAAAGAAAGAAAGAAAGAAAGAAAGAAAGACAGAAACAAATAAACAAAGAAACAAAAAGAGAAATAAAAATAGAATAGACAGAGTGAAAAAAGACAGAATGAGAAAAACAGAAAAGACAGAAAGAAAGAGAAGGACAGAGGAGAACAAAGATAGAAGGGCACACAGGAGAGAAAGACAAGAGAAAGCTTGAGCGGTAAATACAGAGTAATAGAAAAGAGAAAGGAAAGACAGAGATAGGTAACCAGAAAGAAGAGAGAAAAGGCAGAAAAGACAGAATTTGAAAGACAAATGAGAGAAAAAGCAAGAAGGAAAAATATAGAGAAAGTAACAGAAAGAACAAAATGAAAGTGGCTTGAAAAGAGAAACAAATGGAGAAAAAAGCAAGAAAGAAAAAGAAAGAAAGAGGGAATGGAAAGAGACAGACAAAGAAAAAACAAAAAGACAAAGAGAGACAGAAAGACAAAGAGAGAGACAGAAAAAGAGACCTGCTTTATAACACAAACAACAGAGAACAGTGAGGAGAGAAAGACAGAGAGAGAGAGAGAGAGAGAGAGAGAGAGAGAGAGAGAGAGAGAGAGAGAGGAAAAGAAAAAGAAAAAAGGAAAGAGAGAGACAAAGATAGGGGAAGTTGTATGGCTAACCCCGAAGATCTTCTCCGATGCCTAAGGCCAGTCCATCCTTGGTCCACTGCACGATGCCTGAGTAGTTAAAGACCACACAGGACAAGACCACCCTCTGGCCCAGAACCACTGACTGGTCTGCTGGCTCCTGAGAGAACCGGGCCATCCACACTGCAACAGAAAGCCTTATCGTCAATGTCCCGTCAACATCAAGCACACACACGCTCATACACACATACACACACACACATACACACACACACACACACGCTTATACACACATACACACACACACACACACTCATACACACACACACACACGCTTATACACACATACACACACACACACACACACACACACATGCACATACACACACGCTCATACACACACAAACACGCTCATACACACATACACACACACACGCTCATACACACACATACATGCTCATACACACTTGCTCATAAACACATGCACATTTACACGCTCATGCACATTCTTGGAATGAGTGCAGTATGAATGTAGGATTGTTCACATAGTTAAAGATGTATGTTGCACTTTAAGTGTCTGTGTTTAAAGAATGCACACTGTCTGTGAACTGAAGTGCATTGTTGTATGTGTGTCTGTGTTAGTGTGTTCTGTGAAAGAAGAAAGCTGATTGGTATCACATTTCAAACCACCTTCAAATGTAGTCTGGACTCTATTTACAAAAACTGGATTTCAGGCAAGTTTTCGCTGTCCAGACTGTCAAAACCTAATGTGGATATTCAAAACATTAGATACGAGCTGGCAGTGTGAACACCGTTATCTACAGACAATTAATGCTGCACACCTAAATACAGTAGCAGCAGCTTAAAGCTATTTACTGCTGCACCTTTGCAGACTAAAACAGCAAACACGTCTCACCAAACATGTCTCAAATGATCTGGGATCAGGTGGAAACTGTATACATTTGATCAGCAAGATCTGAAAGAACAGAGTGAATAGAGCGGGCAATTTGAAGAAAACTAAGGACAACAGGAAAGACTACTAACTTTCCCACTGATGTTGAAGATGTGGACAGCCTGTGCTTACTTGGATCAATTATTAACAACAAAGGTTCCAGCAGTCAAGAAGTGCGACACAGACTGGCACTTAGCAGAAAGAGGATGAGGGGACATGAAAATGATGTGTAGCTATAAACACAGAGTTGTGTCCAGGCTGTGGTTTCTGTTCTTTACTTCGGATGTGAACATTTGGATAAAAAAGGAAGAGAGGAAAAAACACTGATGCCTTTGAGATTTGGTGCTGGAGCAGAGTTTGGAGGACACAGAAAACAAACAACTAGACTGTTGACCATCATCTCTCACTCGGATGGTCAACTGAAGCTCTCTTACTTTGGGCCGATTATCGGAAAAAAAAGGGATAGTTACACTTAAACAGTTGACCATAAATAAGAAAGAGGATGACCAACAATAAGATGCATGAAGACATTCCAGGGTGTCATGGACCAGCCATTTAGAGGCCAAACAGAAGACAGATATATATATGGGTTGTAAGAAAATATTGAAATATTGAATATCGGGATGTTATGTTTTGTGATACTGTATCGATCCTGAAAAACGTAGTATAGATACACAGATTCCTGACAGACACTAAATCAGTGTGTGTTGTGTTTAAACCTCTGAACACTAGATGGCAGTGTTGTAATCCTTTTTCAGCTCCACTCCAACATAAACAAGCAGCACAAGGCTGCAATGCTATTGTATGCATTGGCAAACCTGTTCATATAGTGGTGTGTTTTAATAGTAGGATTTTAAAAATCTAAATATATCACTTTGCAGTATATTGTGATACACTGAATTATGACCGCTGTATCACGATATGTATTGTATCGCCAGGTTCTTGCCAATACACAGCCTTAATATATATATATATATATATATATATATATATATATATATATATATATATATATATATATATATATATATATATATATATATATATATATATATGAAGATGAAAACAATCCATATGCTTACCAGTGATCTGAAGCTACATGATGGAACTTAGCAGATTTATGGAATAACAAAAAAAGTGTAAGGAAAGTTACTGAAACAATTCCTCCTCCTTAAAAATTCCTATGACGAAGCTTTCGCAGTCTCTGCCACCAACCCATCCCTTCCTCTGTGCTATCTGTCAGCCTGACCACTGTCCAAAAGAGGACTTGAACTTTAAATAAGAAGTTAACAGCAAGTACAGCAGACTGTTGTTCTGTTATTACTAGCAGTTCACTAAACTGATTGAAATGAATATAAGGCGGCCAACTTTTAAAGTTAAAACCCTGAACTATTACTTTACAGTGCACAGTGCCAGATTCTCTAGTTTAGTGCTGCTTGTCGCACTACTTGGGTCACAAGACTTCATGTGCGGGTACCAATAAACCATTATTGCTATAGTACAAACTATAAGAGACTACTGAAGGGCCATAGCTGAAGCATGTCTGCGAGCAGTGAAGAGTGAAGCTGTGTATGGCTCTTTAAAGGGCTGGGATGAGGAATTTCCTGACAGACAATGAATCACTGTGTTGTGTTTAAACCTCTGACCACCAGATGGCAGTGTTGTAATCCATTTTCAGCTCCACTCCAACATAAACAAGCAGCACAAGACCGCAATGCCATTGTAAGCATTGGCAAACCTGTTCATATAGTGGTGTGTTTTAATAGTAGGATTTGAAAAATCGCAATATATCACTTTGCAGTATATTGCGATATATTGAATTGCGATATACTGATTGAAATGAATATTAAGGCTGCCAACGTTTAAAGTTAAAACCCTGAACTATTACTTTACAGTGCACAGTGCCAGATTCTCTAGTTTAGTGCTGCTTGTCGCACTACTTGGGTCACAAGACTTCATATGCGGGTACCAATAAACGATTACTGCTATAGTACAAACTATAAGAGACTGCTGAAGGGCCATAGCTGAAGCATGTCTGCGAGCAGTGAAGCTGCGTATGGCTCTTTAAAGGGCTGGGATGAGGAATTTGTCCCTCGATACCGAATTCCAGACACATTTCTTCACCCGCAAAACACGATATCCACCTCAGTTACACCCTCTTTCTGACGAGCAACGGGATATTTGACACTCCATAAAACTCGAGGCTGAAGTCCGAGCGTCGGCTCACAATGCGAGCTTTGACTGGGAAGCCTGCGTTGTGTATCTTTAATTGGACTCAGATCAAGAATGTTGTAAATTAAGTAAGGGCAACTCAGATTTTCCCCCTCGCATTTTTTCCCTCAAAGCTTCTCTCTTTTTGAGACTCGCTGCTGTCCTGACTCCTCATCCTCTTTGTCTTTCTTTGTTCTCCCTTTCTGTTTCTTTCTCTCTCTTTCTTTCTTCTTTCCTCTCCTGCTTTCTTTCAACGGAATGACTTAGAGGATTCCCTGCTGTTATCTCTGTTATCTTAGAAAACAGAGGCACTGTCGCTGAGGCCACGTTAAAAAGAATAAAGCCGCAGCCGTCCATCTTATCGCGCGCTTCCGTGGCATCGCTCGCATTCTTCTTCTTCTTCTTCTTCTTTTTTTTTCCTTATTATTTTCCTAAACCCAATCCTGCTTTCTATTTCCGTGTCTTGCTCCCTGGTTGGAGGGGGTTTGGAGACGCACTGTCACAACCCATTTATCACATTAAATAGCAGCCCTCCAGCCCTCTCTCTCTCTCTCCCTCACTCTCTCTCTTCATCTCCCTCTTTTTTTTCTCATCCCTCCAGCATTCCTCTGTAGGTCCTAGTCTCTCTCACTTTCTTAACAACTGGCATATGCCCACTCATCCCCCAGTGACCCAATGTGTCTCTCTCTCCCTCTCTCTCTATCTCTTGCTATCTCTCTTGCTCTTGCTATCCTTTTGGATGGTATATTTATAATCATTTTGAATGAAAGGTAATGAAACCAAATAAGTGGAAAAAAACACGCTAATGACCACGACATAGCGTCCCCAGCAAACACTAATGCGACAGACGAATACTCGTTTTGGCAAGAGAACAAAATCTTGGAGCATGAAGAAGAGCTACTTTCAACTGGAAGTAAAAAGTGGAGTTAAAAGCGGTTTGCAGAAGCTGGAAAGCCCCCAGACAAATGACATGTTGTGTTGGTTTTCTAAGTGGAAATGAGCTAACAGATCCTCTACGGAGAACACACTTAACTATAGCATATTTGAGCGGATATTAGTGCACAGTTTCTATTTGCTGAGTTTAACTGTATTTATTTTGTCACAGTTGAAAAAGAAGGGCTTGGTACATATTACTGACAAACCATGAACCTCAAACATAGCAGTCCTGACTCATCAATATTTACCCCCTCAAAATTTACATACACACCTCACAGCCTGGTCCAGTAAAATGATGACAACGAAGCAATAGCAATAAACTGAAAATTATATGAAGAAATCTTCTGTTCCAGGCTGTGGAGGCATTTCATACCCTTTCCAATGAAACTGAACTGCTGTTCCATCTTAAATGCTGCAGCGTGTACAGGTAACTCAGCTCCATTTAAGGTGGAATGGAAGACTTGCAAAACAAGCTGGTGAATAGGAAGCCAACTTCATCTCCCACATTTTTAAAGAGGTCTTAGACAAACTGAATTCAGACTTCGCTCTGTACAGTTTCTCCAGACAGCTTCTCAAACCTTGGACATATAGAGCTGTATAGAGCAGTTTCGCTTAGCATTAGACACTAAAGAGGCTGAAGAGCAGTCACGTTTGTGAACATTGCAACCTCAACCATAACCTGTAAGTAGCAGCCATGCTGTGTGATTATATCCACTTTGGACAGTTGAATTAAGATCGTGTTAAATTGAAAGTTTCATAGCGAGATTAACAATTTTAGTGTTTGATGTCGAGTAGAGGTAATGTCAGCGACTAGCAGGCCTCAAGTAACTAATTAAACAGTCTGACAATCTAGTTTATTACACAAAGGTTAATTTTATTTCAGCGCTGAGCTCATTAAATTATTCATAATCTCACCAATTATCATTCCTGTAGGTCTTATCTGTTATAGCGAATGACGCGTCCTGGAATAAGCATTTATGAGAATTTACGTAGAGTTATGTAAGTTTGTGTAGCTTGTGACGGTGTTATGTAGTCTAATGGACAGCAGCCAACTTTAAAGCGGTACCACTTATTGAAATCGGCAACAGAGATGCAGTTTCACCAGAAGCTCTGAAAAGTTTAATAACAGTACAGCTGTAGGTTTGCCACATGTCCTCATGATACCATAAATCTTTTGTCAAAGAATCCTATTCGCAAACTAACCCTCATGGGAAATGTGCATATATGCATTTAAAAAACCGTGTTTACGGATGAGGCACCACAACTAATTCATCATTGTCATCATAAATGTAGAGCTTCTGTTTTGTTACCTTTGTTACAACCCAGACGGTGGCTTAGTGTTCGTGGTGCTTGTTTTTTGAAATGTCATAAAAAATCATTAGCTTAAGCATCTCAAATGGTGCAAGTTCAAACAACCAAAATAGCTTTTGCTTAATGGTCCACATCATTTTCGAAGCAATGTGGTGTTCATTAAGTAAGCAGCAACTGTACATTCGGCCTTTTCTTTCAAAAGCCATTAAAAACCGTCTCAGTTCTAGGATAGACTATCCTATTTAGAAACCAGTCCTCAGACTCCTGCGAGCGGTCCACATTTCCTATCTCTATGCATTATAAGATAGGGTGGAGCAAAAGTGTGAAAAGCCATGAGGCCAAGATTAAGAACTGATTTTCACCAAAAATAAACATCTGTAAACATCAACAACTGGTGTAAAGTAACTGCTCACCTGCACAGTAAACAAGTAGGGGTGCGCACAAATCAAACAGAGTGCTACATCGAAAGTAAGAGGCATTTGGCTATTTAGTATAAGTTATACATGATGGTGCTACACTATGTTAGTTTAAATGAACAGCAGAACTTAAATACATCATTTAGCGGTGCTATTAAATATACAGATCATCTGAGTCCTGCAGTGCATCCCCAATAATAAGCAGCTGATAGAAAATCAACCCATTAAGACATTTTCTTTCATTTTCCTCTTTTAGATAATATTTTTGTAAAAAAAAAAAAAAAAACACATTAAACTCATAGTCTAGTTAAAGTGTGGTACAATTGTTTTGTTCTCTGTTCTGACTTGCTGAACAGAGAAAGTATAAGTTACATATTACATAAATAATAATAAATTAAAATATAATAATAAACTATATATATATATATATATATATATATATATATATATATATATATATATATATATATATATATATATAAAATAAAAAAGCTGTATTGTGGTGCTATGTTTTGGCTATATTACCAGCGCTTACTCAGCACTGTCCTACAGCCATACAGACCGAAGGAAATAATCACAAGATGACAGTAAACCTGAAGTGAGACCTTCCTTTTGGGGGGCCAGGTTACAGTAACAGTAAGGTTTGGACTGTAATGAATAAACTAATGAATAAATTGGCATGTAAGTAAGTAATAGCTGGGTGTGTTGGCCCTGTTTTGCCATGCTGCACTGGAATCATTTGTGAATTACTGACGTATATTCTGACTTATTCTGATATTAGAGTTAATAATAAAGGATTCGGTTTCAATGTGGCTTCCATGGGGGCTATATTTTTTAAAAATGGCCAAAGTAAAATGAGGAGGTCTTTATGTTTGTGTATTTCAAAGCAGCAAAGATATTGAGTTAATTGAAAAACAAGCAAATTCAGCATAATTAACAATTTTGTTAACATGTAAAATTCACTATTTACTGAGTATTTCTTTTTTATCGTAAACCATCTTTGCTTATTTACAAACTACTACATTTTATTTGGTTGAAAAATAGCTAACTTAACATATTATTTTGTGATACGGACCCAGTGGGCTTTGATATTATTTTTGATATTCAGTGAACGAGAAAGAGGTAAAAGGAAGTCATAAAGCCAGAGCAGGAGAGAAATGGGTGAAGATAGACAGAGAGAGAGGGAGAGAGAGAGAGAAAGAGAGAGAGAGAGAGAGAGAGAGAGAGAGAGAGAGGGCTTGTATAGTGTTCATTATGTGGGTTATGCTGCAGTGACAAATTTAGAGTGTCCTGATTTTCTTGAGTCACTGATCCCTGGGTACCAGCAGTAGTCCGCTCCACACTGCCAGTGCCCTGACCGCACAAAGCCACGGTCGCAACACACACACAAACCCCTAGCAGCACTCGCACACGCCATTCCGACCACACTTACACACCACACCAGCGTGAAGCACACATCACTTGACCAGCCTGAGAAAACAACCTCTCATCATGATCACTGAGGCTGCCCTCCACTTCCAATCCAGTTCACCAAAATCACTGGTGTGAACCAGAGCTGTAAACCTTGGGCCTGACAGCGACACAGCGTTGACGCACACTGTTCTGAATTACATTAAAGCGTAAGCGCAGACTTCGCAACGTCAATTGCTGCCCCATTTCTCTCGGCCATAATGTTCAAAAAAAAAAAACAGAAACCACATCAGAACATCATCAGATGTCAACAAGCTCTTACTTGTGTGCAATTTCATCTTAATTAATGATAAAGCACGATAAACACTCCTAAAGCCCCAGAGGAGAAGATGCTCCTTGACTGCTCAGGAGACTTAATAATGATTCCCTGAAATTCCATGGGAACAAATAGCAACGCAGATGAGAGCTGCAGATAAAGATTAGTCTTATGATATAAACCTGAATAGAATGTGTGACTTTATTGAGATTCATATAAGATCACCGAGGTCCTTGTCTCAGGAGAAACATCTGAACAGCAGGAGAAATAAGCTAAGGTCTCCATTGTATTTCCATCTCACTGTTGTCTAGTTTCTTTCCTCTGGCCAAACAGGACAAACGCAGCCCTCATTTACTGTTCTTAACATACATACTCACATCTTGCAGTGGTGTTGAGGTAGTCTCCAGACTGGGACTCTCTAGTTTACAGGCGAGGAAAACCCCCTTCTGATGATGCATCTTGAAGATGGAAATAACGTTTACAGAACTACAACTGCTTCGGGTGGATTTCCAGAATCAGGCTGTGTAGGATTTTGTTTCAGTAGCTGGTGAGTGTAGAGGAATGCCAGAGAGCTAATGTTACCACTACAAAGCTGAATATTCTATTGCAGCAGTTTAGTGGTAGTGTTCAATCACCATTACAGTAGAGAGAACGGATTTCACAAACAACAAGAAATTCCTTGTCAAATTAGGAGAACGTCTACAGCTAAAGCTGAAGTTAGTGAGGTGGCTACTCTTTCAGTTGATCCTGAGCAATGTGTAGTACATGTTTATTCACAGCTTTTGAAAACTGTAACACAGCTTCATAAACCCTATTTTGATGTCACTGAAGATGCCTACCTGCTACATTGCAAACAACAGTGGATGTTACCCATCCAGTATCATAACTAGCTAATTTTTTACATGCACCTCCATCACATCAGTTATAACCACATAATCCAGTTGCAGGATATGGGCAAAGGATCACATTGGGATTACTGCAACTGCTGTATGTTTGGATATATTAAGGTTTACCTAGTGTTTAGGTATATCCTAATATAATAACAACACAGATGCCCACACAATCCCTGTTTTGACATGATTCAAAATGGGCCTGTATTACTCCAACCACAATTATTTTCCTTTTTAAAATTCGGGTGCAGTGTTCAATATTATTCTGTTCAACAAAACTGCTTACTGTTTTAAAAATACTTTGTGTTCAAGACATCAAAGATAAAAAAAAGACCCTCACTGATGACAATAATACAATTTTAACTTAACATAAAAATGCTGAAACCACTGTCTTAATTCCATAATTCTGTTTCGGTAGACCAAATATGTAACCCAAGCAATGCAGGCTTATTGAAGACCAGATTTGTGCATTTAGTTTTAAATTTTCGTAAACAACCTGCAATATCTGCTTAAACTCCATAAAAGAAGAACACAATCAATATATGAAAGCATCTTTAGCAGTAACATGCAAAACACCAATTTTGTATACTGAATGAACATACAGATTAGTTTAGTTTTGGTTGTACTCCTAAATTTCTGGATTTATTAAAAAACTAAATAAAAAATATTCTATAGCCTATTAAGCTTACTTAGGTCATGATGTTATTCAGTTTAGCACTGAAACTGGCCACCAATTCTAAAAAAAATGCTAATTCACCATTAGCATCTCAAGGAATTTCTTAATGTTATGTTAGCAACAAGCTATCAGTCGTAGTGTGTCTCCTATATTGGGTTTAGTGTTTAGGCATGTCCAGATTAAACATTGTTTCAGTTTTGAGTTTATAATCAAACTGAACTTCAAAGTCTGTCTCAGTTAGTTAGCCTGTTATCTGGCTGACTTAAATAATAACCTGCCCAAAGAAAAATGCCAGGCATTATATGCTATATGGATTGTTGGGATACAGTTTGCTGTGTTTAATAGTATTGTATAATGGTATTCTTGATGTTTTTTCGGTGGGTTTCTATCACAGCGTAAAGGAATCTATTAATTGAACAGGTACTGAGACTGATACCAGATGTATTTAATGTTCTACTACAAGGATTTAAAGGAAACTAGTGTTCTCTAAAGGTCACTATTAAAATAATTACCAAAAGAATGCAAAACCATTTCATAGATTATAGTGATGAAAATTTCAGTGACTAAACCTTGTTTTTGATTTGAAATTCAGAGTAAATTTATCAAAATACCATCACTGCTCTAACAAATGTGAATAATAATAATAAAAACTAATTAAATCTCTTATGTACAATGACTGAACATGCTCTAACTACTAATATAATCTCTGCTTGGCAAAATATGTTGAGACATGGTTACCTGTATGTACCCTGACCATGCATTTTCTATCAAAGGCTGCACACATCTGACCTGAAAGCTATTAGACCTCAAATGTGTCATAAATTTGATTCCTCAGGCATGTGACAGTTTCTAATTAGTCAGAGTATCAAAGCGAATTTCAACTTCTGCATTCCTATCTGCGTCTGGAACTGATCAGAACAGCCTCAATGTTTTCCTGTTCTAGACCTCGCAGAGAAAAGTAGGTCTAGACTGATTTATGGAGAAAATCCAAATAAACGAAACCATGCAGACTGGGATGACAAGCAAGAAGCATTTCAAAGCATCCACTGACTGAATATATAGGCTACCTATAATTACACATGATGGATTTTTACAAGAACACCGCGTCCAGTTTGCTTCTGATTAGTTAGAAACGTCCTGTCTGGATAGCCGACTGATGTCTGTTCCCACTTATCCTCAACACTATTTCTACAAATGTCTACAAAAATGACTGGATATTAACCTCCGATGCAAAGATTCTCTCTTTATGGGCAAATTAAATAATTAGACTACATCCTGTTCTAAAGACTTGAAATGGATGGTCCAGCTGTAAAGTCCTGGCAGCTTTAAAATTGACAAAGTTAGATAATTGGAAAGTACAACAAAAATAAATACAACTTTTTAAAAGAAATGTTTCTTAGATTTTCAAACTGAAAAAAATAAAATAATTGTAGTATTATTGTATATATATATATATATATATATATATATGACAATAGTGTGAACCACTGTTATCAAAGTAGTTCTCTTTTATAGTATAAGTTTCTTTTCATAACTTTCAGAACACAAGGGAAATAACAATATATTAATTTAAAAGTAAATTTAATATAATTGACTTTTTAAAGAAAAAAATATAGATATTTAAAAAAAACAGCCCGAACAGTCTCATGTAGATAGCAAAAGACCTTTTTTTGTATTCTGGTACCATTACTGAAATCTGCAATCTCACTGAATTCATCTAATTTTCAGCACATTTCAGTCACTGAGACGTTAATAAAGTCATTCAAAGTGGCTTGATGTGTAAAGCCTCATTCTCTGCAGTGATGACAGGAACTCAAGAGTCCCGGAGTCTGCAAAGCAAATATATATTTTTACTATCCAAAACCACCAAAGACATTACATGCCAGTAAGTTTCTCAAATCAAACCCCTCTAAATGCCTTTGTTTACATTTGAGCCATTTAATTACACAGAAAATTACTCGAAAAAGGACTTGATCTGATTCATCCTTTCTATCCAGTATTTTCTGATGATATCGGCCCTTTGCTGATATGCTGATCGATACTGATATGCCATTCCTAAATGTTATGATGAAGCGAAGTGATTAAAACCTTTAGTGGGTATACAATCATACTTACTGAATCTAACAGACTGGCAATAAATGAGACATTAAAGTTTATGGCACATGTATTCTTTCCATCTATTGCTCCAATATAGACGTGTAAAGATGTGTAAATTCTTTTCACTAAGTAAATTAAGAATATTTGACCAGGTGTGTCTACCTGGAACCTATGTAGTCCTTTACAATACATACATAAAAATGTAGTGCATTTACTTTTGATCAAGTACAATTTGCACATATTATTAACACGATTTTTACAACAGTTCTTTTTTTTCACCGTGCGAACATTAATGGCTGCCAAGAACTCGAAAAAATGCCACCTTGTATTTTCACATGCTGGTGTTTTGGTCCTGTTTTAGTTGATTCTCAGTAAAGTAACAGTTGAGCAGTTTCTTAGACCTCTCCTTCTCCAGCACTGCTGACGTGCCAGACTATGAATATGTATCGGAATGCCACAGAGAGTAAAAAAGATGATGTCATCCAGAAATAGCCCCCTCCCATGGGAGGAGATAAAATTGGCGTGGCACCGCCCACTTCCTCAGAAAAAGCTACAGCGCTTTGTTTTATACCCTAAGACACGACTTATCAGCCGAACTGCGGTTTGATCGGGAGAATTATCTTCATCCAGACTCACCCAGCAGACTTGAGGAGCCAAAACGAAACAAGTTCTAATGTAGATATTAATTCAGTGTCACTGTATAACGTCTGTCCTTGTCTGATTGTTATAACCTTGAGAAAGTTGTTGTTCTTGCGTTTGCAGAGGAATAATTCAAAAGCAGTGGTCTTAACAAAAGCTTTCAAGGTCTAAAGAATCACACTTGAGTGGAGGACAAAAAAAAAGCACAGACACTAATGTAAATGAATGCAAATGACTAACGTAGCCCTGTTGTTACAATGACTAATGAAGGACTGTGCTAATTCTTCAGCTGCCCTCTCTGGCTGATGCTCAAGACTAGACAGCTGTGTGACTTCATGCTCTAGCCACAGTCAGACAACAAAGGAGTGTGTCTGGTCAAGGAATACGTCACCTGCCTCGGTCAAGATGCTGCACGCTAGAGCCGGTAGAAATTCACAAATAACTCATCTTAATATCTATAAGAATGAGGCCTGAAGTTCTCCTGCCTGATTTCCTTTGACTTCTGTGTCGAGCTTGTTTCAGCCCGTCACCTGTTTATCCTACGCCTTATCGTTTGAATCTCATAATCAATGGCGCATCACTCAGTTCTAATTCTTTTATCAATAATTATTGCCCCCTCATATGTCCCTCTACTGTCCTACCTTTATCCGTCCCCCTTTCCCTCATCCCTCTCTCTCTCTCTCCTGCTCCTCACTAGCCAATCCCGCCACTTTGCCCTGCTCGCCATGTTCCGTCACCATAGCAACAGCTGACGTATGCGAAAAACTACCCAAAAAGTTTTTTTGCTTGTTTGCTGTGTGTGAAAGTGAGAGTATGTGTGAGAGAATGTGTGTGTAAGTGTGTGTGTGTGTGTGTGTGTGTGTGCACCTCTCTCCGTTTGCTGTTGTTCAGGAAAAAAAAGAAATGCTAATTTTGCTTCCTCAACACCTTTGCTCGTTCTTTGCACCTTTCTGTCTGTCATTGCTTTTTCTCCCCCAGGTCTGTTTCCTTCTTTCCTTTTTTTAAAGGCCAACCAGAAAAGAAAGGTTTAACTGAACCATAACTAGTTTTCTGGCATCTGATAAGTTTGAAAATGACAGGAAAAAAATCAGTGGTGCCACATTTATAAAATCCTACCAAAAACTAGAGATAACATCTTAAATCAACACTCCACAAAATCTGTCAATATTCAGATACATATTTCATCATGATAAGATGATTTTTTTTTATTATGATAACATGATTTATCGTGATAATGATAAATATCATTATATTGAAGTAGCACTTTTTTTGTATGATGCAGTTTTCCATCATTCGGTTATTCCATCATTCGACTATTTTCTGACCCTCAGACAAGCTGTTCAGCCGCAACCTTCATAAACACAACCTTTTACTTTCTATACACTTTTACTGCATATATACATGCTTTGCATCACAAACATGTGTAATAAGGAACATACATGCATTCATGAGATTCCGCTGAAGTGGGTGTCCTCTCTTTCAGTGATGCACACAAAAGTAAACTGGCTGCCAACAGAAACCCCTCACGAAGAATCTTCAGCCTGAGAAGCACATCTTTATAATGTTCTGGGGAAACCTGGCTTATTCAGTAAGAATATACATTTTTAAAATAGAGGAATCGACTGTATTTGTGTGGTCGTGACAGCCATCATCCCTTTAAAGAAGAGATTTAAAGGATTTTTGGTTTAAAACATAACAACATTTACCAAAAATATCAACAGAATATAAAGTAATAACTAAGGGTGTAAGAAAATACTGGAATATCAAATATCGGGATATTAGATTTTGTGATACTGTATCGATTCTCAAAAACACAGTATCGATACACAGATTCCTGGCAGACAGCGAATCATTGTGTGTTGTGTTTGAACCTCTGACCACTAGATGGCAGTGTTGTAATCCATTTTAAGCTCCACTCCAGCATTAACAAGCAGCACAAGGGTGCAATGCTATTGTAAGCATTGATAAATCTGTTCATATAGTGGTGTGTTTTAATAGTAGGATTTAATAAATCACAATATATCACAATATATTGACGCTGTATCACAATATGTATTGTATCGCCAGGTTCTTGCCAGTACACAGCACTAGTAATAACCATTTTGATTGTATCTCAAAAATGACTGTGCATTGTGTTGCAGAGATATCTATTGAAGTAATCAGTCCAACATGAGAGAATGAGGAAGTAGCACCAATCTGATGGGATATTTTAATCTCTGCTCATAATGTTGAAGGTCCTGTTTCCAGTTAGAAAACCTCAAAGACGATGGCGGAAGCCCATATGACGAATGCCATTATTCTCTCTAATGCTGCAAACAAAAAAGGGATATAAATGATAAGCCCAAAATGACTGGTGTTGCTTTCCAACGCTGGAGATTCTCTTGGCAAAAACAGGGATTAAGTTTGATGCTGAACTTAAAACATATCTTTTGTGCTGCTATTATTTTGACAATTAATCCAGAAGCTTTTAACAGAGACCAAGCTGAACAATACTAATCCACACATAGTACACAGGAACAGCAGGTATTGGTTTTAGGCTGATGTTAGCAGAAAATAAATGCCAGATCAGATATTGAAGGAGAAAAAAAACAGAATTTATCAAATTCTGTAACAAATCTATGCTGAAATATCACTGACATTGTTGTTCGCTGTATGTCACAAAGTAGCTTTAGCATGATCGTCTCCATTCAGCTGCTCATCTAACGGGAAGTGCTGCAAGTAATTAGCTAATTTCAAAGTTTGGGAGATAAAAAAAGTTTAAAGAAAAATACTGATTAAGAATCGAATCATGGTGTCATGACAAACAGTACAGAGCTATCTCTAATGCACAGCCTTTCGTAGATCCTAAAATACTACATAAACAAGATTTGAAGAGAGAGAGAGTAAGTTTTCATGTAAACAGGCTTATGGAGTTTAATTAACTAATTAAGTTGAACTGTGAGAGCACTAATACATTCACTACTGTTATGATACTCATCTCTGACCACACTAACTGCTGACATGGTCAGATAAGAACAGATTCTCTGACAGGTCGTGTCCGGCTCACAGAAATACTCACATTTATCTGTCACTGCAACTGGTTACTAGAAAGAAGAGCACTTAACGTTCTCTCTCTCTCTCTCTCTCTCTCTCTCTCTCTCTCTCTCTCCCCCGGTTTCCCTCAACTCATCTCTTTTTGTCTGCAGCATCATTTTTCCTCTTTCATTTTCTCTCTTTTCCCACCCTCCCTTTCCCGTAAACAGAGAGAGAGACCTCTTTCCTCATGTCACTTCACCATTCTGTGCCTCTTTGTCTCATTCCTCTCTTGCTCTTCTCTTCGTCCTCTCTCCCTCCTTCCTTCTCTCTCCTCCCTCTATCCCTCTCTCTTCATCCCCTCCTTCTCTTTCCTCGTCCCTCTATCTGTGCAGGCCTGCCGTTGCTATAGAAACAGATCTATTTGAAATGGGAGGGAAAGAAAATTATTTCTCAGCAATTTCCCCTCTTCCCTCTGTTTCACTCCCTCTCTCTCTAACCGGCTCCCTCCACCCAGAGTCCTCTTACCTTCTGTCTCTCTCCCTCTCTCCAACTTTCTCTTTATCTCTCCCTCCCTCTCCTCATCTCTCTCTTCTCCAGCCCTCTCTCTCCTACCCTCTGAAGATATCTCTTTCTCTCCTCTTTCTATTTCCCCCTCTCTCTTCCTCTACTCATAGTCCCCTCACCTTCTCACCCTGTCTCTCTCCTCTTTCTCTTTCTCCCTCTCTCACCCACCCTTTCTATCTCTCTCCCTCCCTCTCTTCATCTCTCTCTTCTCCAGCCCTTTCTCTCCTTCCCTCTGAAGATATCTCTTTCTCTCCTCTTTCTATTTCCCCCTCTCTCTTCCTCTACCCATAGTCCCCTCACCTTCTCACCCTGTCTCTCTCCTCTTTCTCTCTCTCCCTCTCTCACCCACCCTTTCTATCTCTCTCCCTCCCTCTCTTCATCTCTCTCTTCTCCAGCCCTCTCTCTCCTTCCCTCTGAAGATATCTCTTTCTCTCCTCTTTCTATTTCCCCCTCTCTCTTCCTCTACTCATAGTCCCCTCACCTTCTCACCCTGTCTCTCTCCTCTTTCTCTCTCTCCCTCTCTCACCCACCCTTTCTATCTCTCTCCCTCCCTCTCTTCATCTCTCTCTTCTCCCGCCCTCTCTCTCCTTCCCTCTGAAGATATCTCTTTCTCTCCTCTTTCTATTTCCCCCTCTCTCTTCCTCTACCCATAGTCCCCTCACCTTCTCACCCTGTCTCTCTCCTCTTTCTCTCTCTCCCTCTCTCACCCACCCTTTCTATCTCTCTCCCTCCCTCTCTTCATCTCTCTCTTCTCCAGCCCTCTCTCTCCTTCCCTCTGAAGATATCTCTTTCTCTCCTCTTTCTATTTCCCTCTCTCTCTTCCTCTACCCATAGTCCCCTCACCTTCTCACCCTGTCTCTCTCCTCTTTCTCTCTCTCCCTCTCTCACCCACCCTTACTATCTCTCTCCCCTTCTGCTTTTTCTCTCTCTCCCACCCTTTCTATCTCTCTCCCCTTCTCCTCTTTTTCTCTCTCTCTCCTCCACCCTCTCTATCTCTCTCCCTCCCTCTCTTTATCTCTATCTTCTCCAGCCCTCTCTCTCCTTCCCTCTGAAGATATCTCTTTCTCTCCTCTTTCTACTTCCCTCTCTCTCTCTTCCTCTACCCATAGTCCCCTCACCTTCTCACCCTGTCTCTCTCCTCTTTCTCTCTCTCCCACCCTTTCTATCTCTCTCCCCTTCCCCTCTCTTTCTCTCTCTCTCTCCCACCCTGTCTATCTCTCTCCCTCCCTCTCTTTATCTCTATCTTCTCCAGCCCCCTCTCTCCTTCCCTCTGAAGATATCTCTTTCTCTCCTCTTTCTACTTCCCTCACTCTCTTCCTCTACTCATAGTCCCCTTACCCTCTCTCTCCTCTTTCTCTCTTATCTCCCTCTCTCTCCCACCCTTTCTATCTCTCTCCCATTCTCCTCTCTCTCTCTTTCTTCCTCTCTCTCTCCTCTTCTCCTCTCTTTCTCTCTCTCCCACCCTCTCTATCTCTCCCTCCCTCTCTTTATCTCTATCTTCTCCAGCCCTCTCTCTCCTTCCCTCTGAAGATATCTCTTTCTCTCCTCTTTCTACTTCCCTCTCTCTCTTCCTCTACCCATAGTCCCCTTACCCTCTCTCTCCTCTTTCTCTCCTATCTCCCTCTCTCTCCCACCCTTTCTATCTCTCTCCCATTCTCCTCCCTCTCTCTTTCTCCCTCTCTCTCTCCTCTTCTCCTCTCTTTCTCTCTCCCACCCTCTCTATCTCTCCCTCCCTCTCTTCATCTCTCTCTTCTCCAGCCCTCTCTCTCCTTCCCTCTGAAGATATCTCTTTCTCTCCTCTTTCTACTTCCCTCACTCTCTTCCTCTACTCATAGTCCCCTCACCTTCTCACCCTCTCTCCTCTTTCTCTCTCTCTCTCCCACCCTTTCTATCTCTCTCCCCTTCTCCTCCCTCTCTCTTTCTCCCTCTCTCTCTCTACCCTTCTCCTCTCTTTCTCTCTCATCTCTCTCTCCTTCTTCTCTCTCTCTCTCTCTTGGCTGATTTTTTTAAACATCCCTTTATTCACGTGAATCAATGTTGCGGCTATTGTTGCCATGGCCACTGCAGGAACATTGACACAATAATACACACAGTGGCCATGGCAACCTGAAGGGTCAGCACTAGAGAGCTACGCAGCTGCTTGAAGTCGAACGTCCACTTCAAATGGCCCGAGACAAGAAGTATTAGCTAATAGCTCGCAGACGTCCACTGGACGCACCAAACATTAGGTTCTCCAAATAAATACGGAGAGTCCAGGAATTCCGCTGCGTGTAGTCCATCCATCACACTAAATATAACTTCAGCAAACTCAGCCGTCTTGTTTATTCGTCTACACGAGCGAAAAGTCAGGCTGGAGGAGTTTAGAGTTAACGGAAGGAAAACCCCTACACACGGGTGTGGAATTAACCCTCAGTAACCATCTGCATGGATCGTGAGTAACAGGGTGACTAATAAGTTGTTTGACCATGAATAACTAGCCGAGAGTCATTAACGTCTGGTACAGTCAGACAACACAGTGCTTGTACAGTGTACGATGCAGCCGTTACGCGCTGAGCCAGTGTATGACTGAGCCGCTACGCCGTGCCAAACATTGCAAAATGCGCAATGTTCGTTCTGTTAGCGCTTGATTGGTCGAGGCATCGAAGTGCATGATATCTGGGCTCTCGGTGGCCTCGTTGGATGAACAGTTACAATGACTTTATTGTAGGCTGCCTAGTCGGCTCCAGAACTGTGTAATGTCCCCCCCCCCACACACACTGCAGGCTGGCTGATTGGACGGCTCCGGCTATCAGCCCTCCCCGAATCGAAAACTTCAGAGAGCGAGAAATGACATCATCATCATCAGCCACATTCCATTGCGGCTGGGGCAGAGAGGGGGAACCAGCGGGGAGGGGCGCCCAAAAAAAAAAATCCCCCCATAATATGAGTGTGTATATGCAGACGCACACACATACATGCAAGACAGATGAGAGTCTCGGGAAAGTGTCTACAGTACAGAGTGCCTCTTCATCATGTGCTCTCTTTTAATTCATGTCCTCCATCTCTCTCTCTCTCTCTCTCTCTTTTTCGTCCTTTCCCTCTCTTTTTTTCTCTCTCCCTCTCTGGTCCCTCATCCTTCACTCTTCTCTCTCTCTCCTTCCATGACCCCTCCCCCTCAGCTCTGACTAAAGGAATGCAAGAAACACATCTGGAACTTATTAGAGACAGAGGGAAGGGGGAAAAGAACTGGGGGGGGTGGAAAGAGGGAGAAGGGAAAAATGAGAGGACTGAGTGAGCGAAAGAATGAAAAGCAGACAGAGGGCCAGAACAAGAGGCCTCCACAGCAAACTCCTTTTCAGAAAAAGAGGGGGACGAGTAGAAAATGTGGACGAGAAGTGGCCGAAAACGAAGGAAAAGATGGACAGCGAACGGAGCGGCGCTCGTCTGAAGTGGGCCGAGCGTGTTCACAATGATTCCTCCATCCGAAAAAGAAAGACACGGCTAAAATGGGGGAGGGAAGGGGTTCAAAGATTTCCAGTGACGCCTAGCCTTTGAACTTTTCTTTTTCCCCCCGACATTCATTGCAAAAGAGGGAGAAGGGAAAGAAAGAGAAAGAAAGAGAGAGAGAGAGAGAGAGAAAGAGTGAGGGTGCAAACCATCCCCCTATGAGAGCAGTCAGGCATGAGTAATAATGCCTTTCTTTCCCTATGGCCGAAACCACTCCCCTCCTCTCTCTCTTTCCCTCTGTGTCTCTCTCTGTCTCTTGCTCCCGCATTCTCTCTTTTCATTCCCATCCCCCACTACTCCCTGAAAAAAAAAACTCATCTTTGTCAAATCTGCCCCTCGACTTCACCCACTTGTCCCCAGGGCCCCCTTTTCTTGGAGCCATACCTCCACACAAACATACTGTGCATAACTAGGAGCAGTTCTAAGCACTCTTCTACGAATAAAAGCTCCCTAAAAGACTCCAGACCTTTTCTCTGAACTGGTAGGGAACGGTTATTTCATACAGCGGCTCTCTAAACTTTGAGAAGGTTTATACTCTTTTCCATCTCATTTAAAATAAGGTTTATTCCCTAAAGAACCTTTCAAGAGGATATGGGATTTGCCACTCGGGCCACAAAGCCCATGAACATTGCAGCCAATATGAAGAATCTGGTGTCCGAGTTAGAGAAGCATGTTGATTGTACACACACTGTACTGTTTTTCGCTATGAGGCCACCATTATTTTTATGATGCTTGACAGAACATCACACATTTCTCTAAATCATACTCACAAACTCCAGTAGACGCTGAGCTTTCTGATTTGGTCTTTGGTTGTGTAGTCATCGCCATTTTCAGATTTTTTCTACCGTCAGCATTGCCACTGGCACTAAAGCCACATTTTTTATGACCCCAGCCATCGCAGCATGCTCAGAGTTCAAGAAAGTCATCAAATCACAAATTAACCAGTGAATTCTCACAAAATCTGCAGCTCTGTGTCCGACCAAACAGGCTCTAGATCTCATGCAGGCAGGCGAAAAGTACTTGTTTAATTACTAATGATGGATATTTGTGAATGTGTGAATTTGTGAATGCTCTTTTGTTAAAATAATTAAAAAAAAGGCGGAGAGAGTCACGCGGACCACAGGCTCTGCATTTTTAGAGGCTGAAATGTGAAGCGTTGTAGCCAGAGGCTCCGAGCAACAAGCAATGCTGACCCCTGGAACCACTCATTAAAAGGTTCTTTGATGATCCAGCTCATCAGCTACTTATCAAGCTCTTCATAAGCTGGACCAGACATGCCGGGGTAGGGAACTTACGAATCGCTGACTCCATAGGAATGGAGTTGAAGAACACTGTTCTATGGTGTCACTGTTTTTAGCACATTTACTTTAAAGTAAACCTAAGGCACCCTTGATGCAGTGTGAAACCACTTCAGGTGCTGATGGAGCAGGGAAAGGAACACGATCGCATGTTATAATAAACGCATTGTCAGGACGCCACCTTGATGTGAACATATTTTGAAGATTACTGTAGAGCAGCTGCAGTACATCTGGAAATGTGTGCTCATCGTACAGGGAATGGAGAAGGAAGGAATTTGGGGATTTAGTCATTCAACACTTTGTTTATGAAGAGTTGATGAGACAGCAAAGTTTTAGAGCTTAGAGTTTAGAAGTCATATAGAATTTCTGGACACAATATCATTATCTATGTTACTCTAGAGAAGACCACTTTGCTGGTTAATGCAGTTTGTCTATGTAATCGTGATGTAAGTACAAGGATGAAGATATGCCAATACTTTAGTTTTGGTATTTGGTCATTTGGTACCCACGACCAAGTTATACTCCATGTGCGTTAACTTAGCCTTATGTTTTTCAATTTGTAGAATATTTTGCTATTTTTTAGACGCATACTGACTTGATATGATAATATAAAAAACTTTTTACTTGCTAATGGTTGTCAAATGGACTTTAAATTTGGGTGCAATAATTAAGGCTGACAGATTAATCGTCTTTATATCGAAACTTTTTCAAATTCAAAGAGCTGTATTTTTTTTCTTTGTCTACAGTATCAACAATGTTGCCTTAAGGGCCAAATATAACACAAAAAAGCAGAACTTATGAACTGCCTGTACATGAGTTAGACCAATCAGATTTAGACTATTCTGCTCTTCTTGGTCTAAATAACAGGCTTGAATCTTTAGTCGTAATATAAATCAGAAAACTCTAAATTAGGTTTTTCCCCCAAATTGTTCAGCAGCAACAATAAAGGTACTTTTTAATTAAGGGATAAATTATGATGCACTGTTTTACAAAGCAACCTACCTAGAGACAAACTATATTGAAGTAAGGTGGACTAGCTTCCCTGTGCAGTCTGCAGGATCAGGGTTTTGTGATTGTATTGGGAGTGGTTTAGGTACAAACTGGGAGGAGTTTGGGTTGTACTGGGAGTGGTTTAGGTTGTACTGGGAGGGGTTTGGCTTGGACTCAGAGGGGTTTGGGTTGTACTGGGAGGGCGTTGGGTTGTACTGAGAAGGGTTTGGGTTTTTCTTGGAAGGCTATGGGTTGTACTGAGAAGGGTTTGGGTTGTACTGAGAGGGGTTTGGGTTTTTCTTGGAAGGCTATGGGTTGTACTGAGAAGGGTTTGGGTTGTACTGAGAGGGGTTTGGGTTTTTCTTGGAAGGCTATGGGTTGTACTGAGAAGGGTTTGGGTTGTACTGAGAAGGGTTTGGGTTGTACTGAGAGGGGTTTGGGTTTTTCTTGGAAGGCTATGGGTTGTACTGAGAAGGGTTTGGGTTGTACTGAGAGGGGTTTGGGTTGTACTGAGAGGGGTTTGGGTTGTAACTGGGAGTGGTTTGGGTTGTACTGAGAAGGGTTTGGGTTGTACTGAGAGGGGTTTGGGTTGTACTGAGAGGGGTTTGGGTTGTACTGAGAGGGGTTTGGGTTGTAACTGGGAGTGGTTTGGGTTGTACTGTAAGGGGTTTGGGTTGTACTTGGAAGGCGTTGGGTTGTACTGAGAAGGGTTTGGGTTGTACTGAGAGGGGTTTGGGTTGTACTGGGAGCGGTTTGGTTTGACTGGTAGGACATTGGGTTGTATTAGGAGGAGTTTGGTTGTACTAGGAGGGGTTTGGGTTGTACTAAGAGGGGTTTGGGTTGTAACTGGGAGTGGTTTGGGTTGTACTGGGAGTGGTTTGGTTTGTACTGAGAGGGGTTTGGTTTGTACTGGGAGGGGTTTGGTTTGACTGGTAGGACATTGGGTTGTATTAGGAGGAGTTTGGTTGTACTAAGAGGGGTTTGGGTTGTACTAAGAGGGCTATCACTGCTATAACATGTGGCTCAAATGTCTATGAGACCACTTCCTGAAATGGTCTGAGTGACTTGATTTGTATCTTTCTTAAATGTATTCTGAGTGCATTTACACTTACGTTTTTATGGGGCTTGGCCCTCCAGATATAATCCAGATACTCAAGACGCATGAAGTGACCAGATGTAAACGGGTCTGTCAGTTTCAATTAATCCAGTGTCTGATGCAATGCATATTTGTTATGGGGGGGTGGGGTGAGGACTACTACACATCCAAAAATATTGCGTACGATAGAATTTGCCTCTACCACTAACACACTCTGAATATATCTATTATTCAGTGAATAAGGAAGAAGATTGTTTACTATAACAGTAACTAGCCATTTGAACTCAGAATACATTTGAATGCCCCATATAACTGTTGTACACTGCATTACAAGTCACTGCAAGTCAAGCATGACGATACAGTGAAAAAAGAAAACATTTCAATAAAAACTGCCAACTGTGCTGTTACTCCATTAATGTTTTCTGGGAAACATTCCTCAAACAGCAAACAGCGAAATGTTGTTTCTTTTAAAATTGGCCTGTTTGGTCACCAGCTCTCTAAAGGTCATGGGTTTGTTTCATTTTGAATCAACCACTAAACAGCATAAGGGAAACTGATAAAGTGAATAAAATATACCAAAAATTAGAGCTTCAAGGGCTAACCTTGCACATGTGCTTAACGTCTAACCTCTAAAAAAGACTACATGTAGAAAGGTAGGATATGGCATCTGTTTATCTAAAAATGCATGCCACACCCACAATGAAATCAGATGATCTGTTCATACATCACCCACCACTGGACAGTTCAAAGACCACTGTTCTCCTGCAGTAATGCCTACAATTGATTTAGTCAATAGACATATTTCTGAAACATCAAAGATTAGAACATTTTCATTCACTCTGTTTGGATTAGTGGCCCCCAAACAACATAAATCTGGCTAATTTAGTGCCTGTGAAATACGCTTCCAGAAGAAAGTATTTATTTATAATTTTTTTATTAAATTTACTTTTTTTTTCAAAAATTAACCCAAACAGATATCCAGTTATATAAATTCAGTTAGATTGCCATGACAGAATATAATGCCCCCTGACCAGCATCCTTGAGAATCTCAAGCCTGAAGCTTTATGATTGCTAGAAAACAGATGCAGTAGCCTTAACCATTAGCTGATAGTGCTCAATGTATGATGATGTAAACTTCCCCTTCAGTCTAGAGGAAACATTGTTCAGTTCAGTATCAAACGTCATCCAATTACTCACCATGAGCATCTCCAGTGGTGGAAAGCAGCACCAATATTAACTCTTGTTTTGCCTCTTTTCTTTCATATCACTTTTTTTCTTTGTTGCCAAACATGTTTTCTTGCCAGGACAGAGTGGCGGCAGTAATTTTCTAAGATCTTTGTTGTGTGTGACTCTTCTTTTCATTGGCTATCTGTCCCTAAATAATATAACTGGGAGCTGAACCTTCAACTTGACTGACAGTTGAAGTAAGAATAGCCCGTCGGGGCAGTGCTACCTCTTTATCCTCTCATGGTGGACTGATTTAACTCAGCTAACTGCTAATTTCAATAGATATCTCTGCAATACAACACCATAGAAGGAGTTCTTTATTTTCATTCTGTTCATAATTTAGGTTAAAATGACTCCTTCAGCAACACAGACAAATAAGATGCAATGGTTAGTTATTATGTCTGGAAAAAAGACCACTATAAACATATAAACAAACATAAAATTAATATTACACTAATAGAACTCTAGGCTACTAAACACATCCTGAAATAATGATTTAAAAACTCTTTGGTCATCAGACCAGTACAAGGCTGAGACTGTGCCCTATATGTTAGCCCAATATTTACAGGTTCAGAATGATGATAGAAATTCTAAGAGATCTTCACTGCCTCTCTCTCCTTGTCTGCGTCTGCATACTAATCCGTCTCCCCCACTAACTTTAAATAGACCTTCTTAATGTCACTGGAAATATTCGTACAACTGTTATATTTACCGCTGTCAGCTTGCAGAGAAATTTGTTGGGCATACTGCTCGGCTGCGGACCCTAGAAAAACTACATAGACCAGCTAAACCAGCATATGGATTTTGGATGCTGTGGAAGCTGATAAACTGATTACCACCAAAATCAGCACACAGTCCTACCCAAAAAATTACTTGTATCTCCAAAGTAACTGTACAGGAGAGGGAAAGGAGTTCCCAGCAATCTATTCATCATTTAATTATCATACAGTATTAAGCGAAGCGGCGGTCGTGTTCAAATTATGTACAAATATTAAAATCAAACAAAAATGGGAAGTGATTAAGCCTGGTGTGCTGGTCAATCAGTGTGACCATGCTCTGGTGACTGATCCCAGACCAGGATAAACCAGCTAAGACCAGCATGACACGTGCTGGTCTGTTCTGTTTCTTTCAGCAAGTAAATCAATCACAGCTAGCAAGCAGGCTAAATGTACACCAGGTAAAGAAAGACTGATTATTAATCATGGACCACCTCAAACCAAAACATACTCAACAAGTCTACTAACCAGCCAGCCAGGAAAGTGTAAGCTATTTCACTTCCTGTAGAAAATTATGGCTGTGATGGCTATTTGCTCTGGTTGCCTTTATTAAAAAATTAAAACAAACAATTCTTATGATATTTTATGTTTGCTTGTGTTGGCTAGTCTTTAGGCAGGGCTTGCTTGAACATCTAGTCTTTAGGCAGGGCTTGCCTGAACATCTAGTCTTTAGGCAGGGCTTGCCTGAACATCTAGTCTTTAGGCAGGGCTTGCTTGAACATCACATTTCCCATTTCTAGTCAGCTAGTCCCATTAATGGCTAGCTAGGTCGCTCAATAAAGACTAGTTAGCAAGCATAACAACTTAAGAAATAGTTGATGTACATCCTCTCTTATTTATTAACTCTTACTGAATTTGTATTGCTCTCTTTCTGTGAAAATGTCAGCTGACCAATACCATTTGAACAATATATTGTTTGAGAGCTGCTTAGATCATGACTGCTAAAGACTTTGTCAAGGAAAAGATGGGATGGATGGTAAGATCCTTTATATGTAGTTCCAACTGAGGAATAACAACCCTTACAAAAATTAACCATGATTTTACTTCGGTAGTTCACAGACACTATGGTTGGATCCTGGTTAACTGTGAGTCTGCCGTGAACTACTATGGTGTCTAATAATAAGTATGTTTATATTATGATTCTGTCATGGTTTTACTCTGGTGGATTATAGTAACTAACTGTTAACGATGAATCTAAAGTGATCTACTGTGTCATCTAATGGTAACTATGTTCATATTGCTTTATTGTCATAACTTTACAAAGCTGAATGTAAAGTAAAAGCATGGTGAACTGAAAAACAACAAACATCAAAGCATAGCAGAATACTGGGGTCCAGATACAATGACGGTATTGCAATAGTCGTAGAAATAACAATGTACACTATACTGTGGTCTTGCTAGAGATACTATAGTACCAACACTACGTCATAATTCTCTTTCTGCCAAAATCCATGGCTACTACGGTAAAACCATGGCCCATTTTTGTAAGGAAAGGGCTTTTCATGAACAACTTGATATGGATATACTAAATAAAGTTAACAGTATAAACTACAAAGTAAATAAAACTTCCATGTGAAATCCATATGAAAAAAGCAACTGCACACCAGTAATAATCACTACTGCGTGTTAAAATATTAAAATATGTCAGCAACTGCCTGCAGCGACTGCGTCAGACGACAAGGAACATAAAATGTTGTGATTTAAAGATTAGGTGTATATATATATATATATATATAAAACAATTCTTATAAAGTTATAACTTGGAAAAATAACTTTTGAAAAATTAAAAATATCCTTTCAGGTCACTTGTATTCCAAACATATAAAATACATATACATATAATACAAACATATAAAAAGGCAAGACGAAGGTAAACTGTGGAATCCTGAGAGATAACCTTGTATGAATTTCTTCATACTAACTTCATAATAACCTCACACTGTGTGCTGTAGCTGGTTGGCCACTGTACACGTCCACTGCTGTGAAGTCTCAGGGAATAAACGATGGATATGTTTAAGCACCTCTGCACACTAGGTGTAAACATCCATTTCTGAATGAACAGCAAAGCCGTATTGATTGGTTTGTGGTCAGCTTGCTCTGGACTCTGGGTTTTAAGGATTTAAACACATTTTGAACCGCAAGAATGGATTACATCATCTGTAATACCTTTACTGAGACAAAGCAGAGCACGCCCCTCACCTATGATGGAGTGGTCTGTACCTGCTCTGGCGCATGCCCACTCTCTCTCCCACTCTCTCTTTCTCTCTTGTTATCTGTCTCTCCTTCTCCTCCATGTCTTTCTCTCATACTCTCGCTCAAAGGTGGTTCTTTAGTAAAGGCAGTGGTTCTATATGGAACCATTCGCGAGCCTAAAAGCTTCTTTGGTTTGTTAAATGGTTCTTCAGATTGACAGAGAATGTGTTGTGTATGATTCTAAGTGGACCCTTTAAAAAAAGGTTCTATACAGCACCACAAAGGTTCTGTTGTTACAAGCTTGATATTATAACAGCAGAACACCTTTTCTGTCCTATGTAGAACCATAAAAAACATATACACATTTTCCATCGATCTGAGAACCATGTGACCATTTTAACATATAAATGGTTCTAGACTCTTAAAAATGGTTTCTTTAAAGGTTCTGTACTACAGGTTTTGTACTACTTATTCAGAACCATGAGGTCTTCATGTGGCGAAATGGGCCTTCAGATTGCTAAGAGTATGTGTCGTACATGGCTCTACATAGAACCTTTTTAAAAAATAAGTCTATATAGCACCAAAAGGGTTCTGCTACTGTTGAAATGTCAAGTTTTTTTAATAGTAGTAGAACTCTTTTTGGTGCCATATTGTAACATAAAAAGGGTTCTATGTAGACCACATACAATACATTCTCCATTAATCAGATGAAGTCGCCACACAAAGAACCATTTCAGCATACAAAAGGTTCTTTGACAGTTCCTGGTTCTGTACAGAACCACTGGCATTACTACAGAACCATATTTTAGGTGCACCATCTCTCACTACTCTCTCTACCTTCATCTGTCTATCATGTCTCTCTCCGTCTCTCCCGCTTTTCTCTCTGTCTCTCACTCTCTCTACCTTTATCGCTCCCTCTGTGTCTCTCCCTCCATCTCTCCCTCTTTTTCCTTGTTCCCTCACTCTCTCTACCTCCATCATTCTCTCTATCACGTCTCTCTCCATCTCACCCTCTTTTTCCTTCGTCTCTCACTCTACCTTCATCTCTCTCTGTCACGTCTCTGTCCATCTTACGCTCTGTTCCTCTCTCTCTTCATCTCTCCCTCTTTTCTCTCCGTCTCTCACTCCCTCTCTGCACGCGACCGCAAACAATGGTCAGCAACGGTGTCCGCAGAGGCGCGAGCTCGCTGTGTTCTAACAGGTCTCTCTCTCTCTCTCTCTCTCTCTCTCTCTTTTCGCAGTAGCTCGCGCTGTCGCGCTGTTCGCTCCGTAATGTCGCCTAGCAACTCGTTCTCCACACTGCTGAAGGACTGTCATGAGAAAACTCTCTCTCTCTCTCTCTCTCTCTCTCTCTCTCTCTCGGGCGCGCGCTCTGAGTCTGCTCTATCTGCACGGTTAGAAAAGTGCTGATTTACAGGCTTCATCGGCGGCTCACGTGCGCCCGCGAAAAAGAGAGAGAGAGAGAAACGGAGGGAGAGAGACGGAGAGAGAGAGAGAGAGAGAGAGAGAGAGAGAGTTCGGGCTCCTTTACCTGCAGCGCAGTTACTGCAGGCAGGCCAGGGAAGGCGCAACGTGTGCATGTATGTATGTGCGTGCGTATGTGTGTGTGTGCGCCCCCCCAACCAAAAAAAACCCCTCACTCTCAATTGGTATGCTCGTGATGAAGGGACGTTTGAGGAAAAAGCGCCTCGCTGTTCCGCACTGGCCGAGTGGCCTCCGTCGTATCTGATCCACATACATTCAAACATAGAAACATCTCATTCACACCTTAAGCCTGTGCACACCTACACTGGAGGTCACGCAGCGCCTTCATCACCGAGCATACAGGAGACATGAACCCCACCACATAACGGCGAGCACAGCAGCCCCCCCTCCTTATTAAGCGAGTTAAGCTCTTCAATTCACACGAACCCCTCAACCCCCACCCTGTACCCCACTCCCACACCCCACAGCACACACACACTTTTACCTCCTCCAGCTAAATTATACAATCCAACTTCCAACTTCACCGGCCTCTCCTTTTCCTTACCTGCGTGAAAACTCAGCGCCAAACTCAGGAGAAGCAGCGCGCCCTGCATGGTTCAGTCGTCAGCTCAAATATCCGCATGGGTAGCGTCAAAAATCCCCACACGCTTCACTATAATCCTTTCCATGCGTGTGTCTCCTTGCTCTCCGCCTCTCCCTCTCTCTTCTTCCCCGCTTTACAGCATTCTGTTGGCGTTTTTCCTTCTTCTCCTTCACCTCCTCCTGACTGTACCTCTCGTTCAGCGACGCTCCGTTTTCTCATTAGCAGCACATTCCACGCAGCTCTCCCTCTCCCTCTCTCTCTCTCCCTCTCTCTCTCTCTCTCTCTCCCTCTGTGGCGTCAGCATTTGACTCCCCCTCCTCCCTCCCTCTCTCCCCTTCGTTTCTTTTACCTCCAGTCTCCCAGTTCCCCCCTCCTTTTCTCCCTCTTTGCTTTGCAACTCTAGAAAAAAAAACAGGGGTAAAGAAGAAGCTTTGCTTTCAGCAGATAAAAACAAATCAACATCAACAGCTTCTCTCCGTCCAGCTGCAGCCAGCGGTTCCTCACTGGTCCTGTGGGAAAAAAACAATCTACTGGAGAGACCACTGTACAAGCACTGCTACACCTACATCCCTTCATCAGTGGCCACTAAAGTGTGCCAGGGATTCTGTCTGTGGTCCAAACGTGAAAGGGACACTGTCTGTTAACGTGTTTCCTTGCAGCTGAACATTTTTTTTTGAACTGTCCCTCCAGATGCGTGGGGGCGCTGCGCCCTCTGGAGGAAAGCATGCAGAATTGAAGAACTCAGTAAACCGGACTCTGAAGTACAGCATCTGTAGTTTCTTCACTCTCCTCCCATTTGATCAGCTCCGCTTACCACATAGGAGCTCCAGTAGTAGTTCCACAATTACAGACCGTACTTTATCTGATTCTCTACCTACTTTGTCAGATCCTTTCACGCTGTTCTTTAATGGTCAGGGCCCCTACAGGACCACCATAGAGCGATTATTTGGGAGATGGCTCATTCTCAGTGTGTTAGTGTGTTGCACCTGTATGAGTGGAGACAGACACAGCAGTGTTTCTGGAGTTTTTAAACAGTGTGTCCACTCACTGTCCACTCTATTAGACACTCCTAGCTGGCTGACCCATGTTATAGATGTAAAGTCAGAGACAGTAGCTCATCTGTTGCTGAACAGTTTGTGTTCAGTCTCCAGTCCTTCAGCAGTGGTTACAGGACTCTGCTGATTGGATAGTTTGGGTTGTTGGACTATTCACAGTCCAGCAGTGGCACTGCGGTCACACACCATGTCAGTGTTGAGAAGGATCCACCACCCACATGCTCTGTGGTGGTCCTGTGGGGGTCCTGACTGTTGAAGAACAGGGTTACAAAGTATACAGAGAAACTGAAGAACTACAGTTTGTAATTGTAGAGGTACAAAGTGCTCCTATATGGTAACTGAAGCTGATTTACTACTAGTAGTAGCTATTATTATTATTATTATTATTATTATTATTATTATTCAAATAATGGCACTTTAGATGGAGTAAGATGTCTTCAGTCAGGATGTATATGTGGCATTTAGTCTCCCACACATGAACTGAGCATTTGTCTTTTCTCAGTATGCGTGCCTCAGCCAGGGCTGGACTGGGACAAAAAATCGGCCCTGGCATTTTTTACTTAGACCGGCCTGTCATAGTTAATGGAGCACAGCCGACCAGTAATTTATGTATGTGTTCCCTGAAGGAATGTATTTTTCTATTATCATATAATAATTATCAAATAATAACAGCATCATATAAAAAAACAACTTTTTGCTCTCAGGCTTTTTAAAAATTTACAGTCAATCATTACCTTAGAAGTCTATTAAATAACCATTGTGCAAAACAATACACATACTGTAGTTCCAGCACTTTTGTCTGCTCAGCTCTAATATGTATTTTCTGAATTTCCCTAATTTTTTGCCCCCTCTAAATTGTGGGCCGCTCTCTTGGAAAAAAAGGGGGGGAAAAAATCCAGCAGCATCGGCCCTGAGGACTGTCGGCCAACCGGGCAAATGCCCAGTATGTCAGATTACCAGTCCAGCCCTGGCCTCAGCGCTGTTTCACCTCACTCACCTCTTCTTCTCACTTAACTGTCCCGTTTTGCTCTCGTTCTTTCACTTCCACTCTGTGTACATTGCAGCATCCTGCCCGTTTAAAGCAGTTAATATGCAACGGCGGGCAGTTTCGGTCGTACTGATGACCAAAAGAACGCCTTTGGGAAAGGCGGTGTCCGTAGCGCTGCATCTCTGCCGGGACTCGAACCCGGAGCCTCTGGATTAGAAGTCCAGCGCGCTATTCCATTGCGCCACAGAGACTGAGCCAATGGGACGCGAGCTGCGCGGCTTTAGAGCCACACAGCGCTCCGCATCCTCCACCAGCATCCTGCAGCATCAGCACCACGCTGGAGGCGCGGGTTCAGTTTCAGCCAGCAGAGGGCGCTCTGAGCGCATCCACCGCCGCTGCTCTCGCTGCCACACCGCCATGGCGGAGAGCAACGTTCAGCTCACCGTGAGTGCTGCTCTGAAAGCCCTTCAGATGGACGCAAAGCAGGTGTTGGGTCAGATGATGAGGATTTGTTGGCATGTAGGCTTTTTCTCCTCAGGGATTATATATTCTTGTTTGCCTAATTACCTATGTGATTGATATCTTTCACAGATCAGAGATCACTCACTTAAACACTCTGTGAAGTGAAATTGTAAAAAAACAACAACAACAGCCTCTTCTTGGGGCTAATCTAAAATCTAATGGAAAAGGTTATGTGGTCTGATGAGTCCAGATACACTTTATTTCAGATCAGTGACGTCAGGGTTATGCCTGTGGGGGCTGTGATATGATGGGTGGTTGTTTCATTCAGATCTAGGATCTGCAGCGTTATATGGCAATAGAATAAAGTCAGCTGACTACCTGAGTGTACCGAATCACCAGATTATCCCATCAATGGATTTTTTCCTCCCTGGTGGCACAATCATATTCCAGGACAACAATGCCCAGATTCAGACTGTAACTGTGAAAGAGTGCTTCAGGGGGTTGAGGAATCATCACTGGCCGCCACAGAGTACTGACCTTAACGTCAGTGAAAGTCAGACTGGAGGACACTTTTCGAGTGGTGTTACTTTCTCATTATTAATACAAGTAATAAATTCACTGTTAGACATTTAGGTTCCTTTAAGAATTCATGTTTAAGTTCATGTATAAAAAAAGTCTTTTGTTTTTGTGTCAGAATTTGTTACTTTAGAAGTAACAAATTCTAAATTCTAAACCAATTCTGTCAATACTAAAATATTCAGTAAGGTTTCAGTAGTGTTGTGATGTGTTTTAGTTGTTTTAGTGAAAGTAACATAATAAAGGTTCAGAGCCAGACAAGTGAAACGATTAGCCTAAAATCCAAGTCAGTTAAAAGTCTGAAATACATTTTAAATTATTTAAAACGATTCGAAAGCATTATCCATTTATATATGAGTGTATTCAAAAGATAAAATTTTAAAATTCGACATTTTTTTGGGCATATTTCAATGTTTTTATTTATTTGTTAAGTTTAACATTATAAAAAGGAAATAATATAAATTATGTCAAAGCAAAATTTGTAAAAAGAGTAGTGACTGTGTATTAAACTGAGCAGAGGTGTGGCCTGTGTACAGGATGTGTTAATGTATTTACACTACATACGACTTGCTGATTATGCCTCCTGTTTTCAGGCCTGCTCTGTTGTTGTACTGTGGTGTTCCTGTGGCTGTTGTTGTGGTTGAGACTGTTCCTGAGCTGTTCTCTTTGATTCTCTGCACTGTTCTGTGCTCGTCTGTCTGCCAAGATTCTACCTTCTGTTTGTTTTTTAGCTCTTATAGTCGTTCACATACTTTCCTAGTTGTATTCTGTCTTCATTATGTGCTCTGTTTTCATTAGGTCTGTGCTCAGTATACTCACGCCTACATCTTGCCTCCACGACCTTCCCATCACAGAATGCTGTAACAGATGAATGTAGCAAGTTTGTTCTTGGAGAACCAAAGAAATTATTGACAGAAAGAAGGCCAGACCACTGGACGGAGCATGTCTTATAGACAAGCTGAAGGCCCTTTTTACTGAGGGGCCACATTGAACTAGAAACATTCGCAGCTGAAGATGCTCCCTTTTTGAAGATGGGCTTTGAAGATGGGCCTCCATCTATGTTACTGCAGGTCTGCCTGCCTGTGAGGTCAATGCAGCGGCACCCGGAATTCCAGAGACCTTCAGTGAGCTGGTATCTGCCCCCACAGTGCCACTTGTACCTTGTATCGTTTTGTCTCCTGAACTGCCAGCTTCCTTGTCTCCTAAATAACTGGCCAAACTGTCGGCCTGTGAGTCTCCTGCCATGCCTGTGACCCAGGACGTATGCTGTGCCCCAACAGAGGCATAGGACATGGCTCATGCCCTGTCAGAGGCCCACTAAATTGGCAGTGCCCCATCAGAAGCCCATGATAATCTTACAGAGTCCTGTCCATCGGTTCAATGCCTGGTCCTATCGCTTGTCCAGCGTCATGTCCTGTATACAACCAGCCGCCAGTCCCAGGTCCTGCCCAGTGCTCTGTTTTCTATGATCAGTCTCCTGTTTGTCCTGCTCAGTGCCTCAGTTGTCCCCTCTTATTATTTGTTCCCTTGATGTCTGTCCCAGCCATGTGCTTTTGCTTTATTACTTTGCTTGCCATGTGCCTCTGTTTTGGTTGGTACACCTCCCTACTATGCCCCTTATATACACCGCTCACCTGGGATCAGTCAATTGCCCCCCCAGTCATAAGTTTCCTGTTGTGTCTAGTTCCCTGTGTGCCGGTCTTTCTTTGTTTCCTCCTGCTCTTGGTTTGTTTACCTTATTTTTTAGCTCCCAGTTTACAGTCGTTTGTGTACTTAATTAATCCTTGTTTTGTTCTGGCTTCATTATGGACTCATGTTTTCATGGACTTCGTTCTCAATAAATCAAACTTGCACCTACATCCTGCCTCCAAGACTCCCCACCACAAAGACAAGAACACTAATTATTTAAATATGTGCATTTAATTAGACAAACAATATTTGCAGAACACAATAACAGAAACAAATTTGGCTTCTATTCCTAATTCACCCACACGCTTTCATACAATTCAAAAGCACGAAAAAAAAACAACAAAAATAGCTCAGTACAGATGCCTCTTTAATAGAGAGAATTAAAATCTCAAACAAAAAACTAAAAAACAAAAACATTAAAACGTGTTTCTACTTGAGTTTGTAACTACTAACAGTTATCACAGCACAAGCACCAAGAATAAACTCATTTTGTGTTGTTTTCGTGACACATTTGTTGCACATACTTTCACAAATGTAGTTGTAAATATACAAATCAAATCTGTGATTTTCTTGTAAATGCAATAGTTTGCAGCTTCACTAAGCGAGGAGAGCACAAAACATCTGGCAGAAGAACTTTCTTGCACTATCACCACTGAGAGATTACATTAGAATGAAAAAATGCAAAAGCTAACATCTGTTTATAGAAGGCCCATGTCATGGAAACCCTTATTTTCCTCTCTAAAATAAAAGAGTTTAATGTAGTATGTAAACATTGTTTTAAACTACTATTTACTCTCTATTGCAAATATGGAATCAGTGCTGCAAAAACAGTCCATTTCAATGTCATTGTGTCAGTGATGTCTCAAAGACTAATGCATTGACATATATCTGCATATTCACTGAAGTTCAGCCACACACGTTCACATTGTAGGGAGTTTCTCAGCATGAACTGATTTTTAGAATGAAGCACAGCACAGAGCAGCCTGTCAAATAAAAGCTCATTTACATAAATATGTACTGCAACAAAAGCAGAACAGAAAACTGCTTGGATCTAATAATAAAAATAAAAAAAAAATATATATATATATATATAAATATATATAAAAATATTAGGTGCAAATGCAAATAAAAACAGAGAGCAGTTATTATAAAATTTTGTTTGACCAGTATTAAATGAAAAATGAAACAATATAAGTGGATCTAAAGGAAAAAAAATATATGGCTGACAACTGAGGCCCCATATCACACACACATATATATATATATATATATATATATATATATATATATATATATATATATATATATATATATATATATATATGTGGGGCCTCAGTCGTCAGCCAAAGACACACATGCACAAAATGAGGGCGAGAAAGTACTGACATTGAGAGAAAGTGCATTTTCTTCAATAACTAAGTTAATTTTCTCACATTTTAAGATGTTGTTATATCTTCAGCTCTCAAAGTAGGAAGCTGGTAGTAAACCCAACATCTATCAAGGGTTTCTGAAGGACAAATACTTGAGGAACAAAACACCGCTGGTAAAACACCCACACTGTTCTATCTGATTACATTTATCCAAACTATAACTATGCCCAGATGCAACACAGAACAGGTGTCTAACTGGGTCCCTTCCAGGTCACAGCTCTGCACTGATTAGCATTTTCCCTCTGCTAACACTCTGAATAGACCTTTCTCACAGTCACTGCGTCATCACGTCCGGCTGTGAATAGTAGCGTTATTGAACTTCCACCTGCACCATTTAACAGAGCAGTTGCTGGTTTTCAGCCTCCCTCAGAATTCTTCCTTTAGCTTCTGCACAGTGAACAGGATCACAGGTTACATGTCTGGAAGGCCCTATAACATGGACTAGAAAGACTAGTTTGTCTGGGCGGAAGCGCGCCAAGTAAAAAAGGCTGAAAACATTTGAACTTTGTATGATCCTGCACGGCTGCCGTACCGCGCTGCACTGAGCTCAGCGGTCAGCTCATCTCACTGGAAATAATGCAATTTAAAGCACATCTGTGAGCACGTTCACTGTGAGAATAGCTGCATCTGAACCAAGAGTTTTACAGAGCTGAGAAAGAGAGCAGATCTTATGTTCTATACCACATCACATCCCAAACCAGACAAGACTAACCAAACAAGCATTTAGTCACTGTCTAAAAAAAACACATGTATCTGCATTTTTATTGTTTTTCCATTTTTTACATCATTCAAACACAACAGTTGTCCTTTATATCCTGTTTTATGATGAATGGACTAAAAGAAACACTCCAAAATCTTTAATGTAAAACCTCTTACACTGAAAACTTACACTGAACTTACACTGAAAGTAAAGCTAATTTTTGGCCTCTCTTGTAAAGTCACAAATTAAAGACACTTGTTTTTCTTTGGACAGCGACGACATATCCAGCAGGTCTAATTCATGTAAACAACAGCAGAGTTAGTGAGCACCTTAAACACCACAACTACCAAAGAGAAAGAGCACCTTATTCCTACATTAAAGTGAACTGCTCACCAAGACACAGTGCTAAGGGGTCTATTTCTCAGGGGTTTTAAGCAAACCTTGCTGACAACAACTACCAGGCCTCAACATACGCCAGTAAATTAATGTTTATCTCTGAGGTTAGCATTTTTAATCATGAATATGAGTAAATCTGTGATTCTGTTCAGCCCTGCATCCACTCTAAGGTTCAGTTAAACTTGAGTTTTTTATTGCTTTGTTAATTCTGACACATGATGAGTAAAGTTGAAGCTGAAGCCAAACATGTTTAAACTTGACAGAGTGGAAACTCTGGTAAGTCTGTTTGGTTAAATTAGTGGTATATTTAAAAACAGCAAGTAGTCTCAGCCACTGTTTACAACACCACCGGAAGCTGTTAAACCCTAGTATATACATTTTTTTTGTTGATGAACGTCAAAGTGTGAGAATGGTCTATTCAACTTATGAAAGCCTTGCTGGCTAATCAGGTTGAATTAGAAGAGTGTAATGAGACGGAACGCAATCATCTGCAGCGCTGTGGCCCGCCAAGACTAAAGTCTGGCATAATCTTGTATTTACAGTGTAGAATTGGGAGTTTTTTATGGATCAAAATGCAGGACTGTACACTCAGGCTCCAGACTGATCTTCTTCTCCACCACATCTTCATAAGGTATGTAAAGTTTTCCTATATGTACGCCCTATGATGCAGAAAAAGATACAGAGATTACAACAACAGGCCATCACCCCCAACCCAATGCCAAGTTCAGTCTAAGTGGTGTGGAATTTTGAGGCAGTCTGCAAACTATATGTAAAGATTTAAAGAATCTGAATCCTGTGTAGATTTTACTAGTGAATTGATGGTGACAAAAAAAATTGTAGTGACCCCAAGTTACCTTATCTTTATTACTGTTGAGCACATCCTTGAATAAAAGTGATGGTTCAGGAATCTTTGGAAAAAGGTAATCCTTGTGTCTGTGAAGATAGATAAACTTTTAAGCACTGATATCCAATCACGTCCACCAAAAAACCAAGCATGTACTATACTGTTGTTGTGTAAACCCTCGTTTCAACTATACTTCTCAAACTTCTAATAGATCCTGCTTAGGATGAAATATAAGCAAAGAACTTTCACCTTCGACATAGCATTAGAGCCACAATGAAACAGCAGGTCACTACAATAGGGGTGATTATCATAGCCACCTTCAATGGCCCGTTTGGATCTCTGTTCTTACCTGCAGAAAAAAAATAACAGAAAAATTCAACAATTCCTAATTTTTAACAGAACCACATATTATTTAAAAGTAAGACTTTGGTCTCCTTGAGTACATCAGTATAGTTTATTTAAAACATGTGTAACAATAACTGACAATGTAGTAAAGTCTATAAGAGATACAGTACCATAGTACACAGGTTCACTCAACTCACTCCCTCCTGCTCCACAGTACGAGCTGTATATGGCCTGCACTTGAACTTTATAGCAGCAGGCATCGTTATATTCCAAACGAAGTACGTGCTTGGAATCTTGATTTATAATAACAGGTGAATGTTCCTATGCACAAACACACACAGACTGAAATGTGTCCTTTATACACACTGGAAGTAGTAACATCAGTTTTTGAATAAAATATAATAAATAAACGTATGCCTCATTTTGTATTTTTATTACATAAAGTTCTAAAGCCTAAATAGTTTTGCAATCCACTGTATTTCTTTAAACAAAATATGATATAAATGAAATGCCCATGCACACAGCAATCTCACCTCATCGCATATTCTGTACTGAAAATGATAATCCCAACATCTTAATTTGAAACCAGGCGGACTTGCGTGAACGTAGAGATACTTTCCATCCGCAGTTATATTATATTTCAGTTTAGGAGGTGCTATTTTCACTGAGAGAGACACAGAGAGAAAGAGAGCGAGAAAGAAAACTAAATATAGGCTTTGTTCCCAATTGCCAAAGAATAGAGAGGGAAAAGAGAAAGAGAGCAAGGATATGTACCTGAACACTTTATGTCTCTTATGAAGTTGCTCTGTTTTGGGACACCTTCGTGAGTTCCATTGACAAGAAAGAAGATTTTTTTATCCACAAACACTTCGCCATACAGGTGACAGCCTGTCTTCATGCGTTCATCACCAATATAGGAGACACATGAGTTCAGGTTGCTCTCATCCTGAGGCCTAAGATAAAAAAAAGCATCAATGGACATGTGACATTAAAAAACTGGCTTCAACTGGCATTAAAAAGAAAATGTGAGATGTATGAAATAAGCAAAAGAAGAATGTGAAGCAAAGAGAAGGTGAAAAGGGAGTTCAATAGAGGGTCTGGTTAAAAATGACCATATCTGGACATTGGATCTCACCTGTAGAAGAGCTGGAGATCAGGGGCATTGTTGATCACACTCCAGGAACAGTTCATCTTCTTATCAGAGTAATAAACACAAGTGAAGTTCGTCACTAAACCTGAAAAAAGGTTTAGAGTTAAACACTGTTGTGTGTGTGTGTGTAAGTGGAGGTGGAAACAACATGGTTTCTGATTTATAAAGAAGGACTATCTTGGAAACAGTTAGTTGTAGAATGTGATAAACTGGGAAAATCACAAAGGTAAATACTCAGAAGCCACTTTATTAGGCACAATTGTGTAGTACCAGGTAGGACAAAATTTTCTCAGATCTTCTGTAACAAAAGATTTGTGGAGCTGACTTTTGTACTTAACATTAAACATGAACCTACCACAATACAATATGGCCTGCTAACATGTTGCTGCTGTTGGACCACAACCTTGTATACAGTGCTTAATTTGTAAAACATCAGGTAAAGGAACACTAAAGGTGGGGTGATCCAGCAAGTGGCAGTGAGGGAAAAGGTCCTGGAACGCATAGACACAACAGTGCTTCAAGTGTCCATCTAACATAGTAGCATTCTAAACAATAAATTAATCCTAGCTTTAATGAATGCAGTAAGGGGCTGCAACCATAAAATCCTAGAGATGCCACTGGACGAATAGCTTTTGGTGTCCTACAAAAAAAAGACGTCAAAGAGGTGGTGGATCCACATAAATAAGTTCTGGAACACAGATACCTGAAGTATGAGATTAAGCACTGCTTGTATATCTAAAATGGTAACTTACCAGAGCTTATTTAGCGTATTGAAAAACTACATTACCAAAGTAGAAAAGAGCGTTAGAAGAAGAACTGGTAAGTCAATCAGAACTGCTACGGGGATTGAGTTAGTGGCCTGCTAATGCTGGAGAAGCCAGCCAACATGGGAACAGGCATTTCTAAATTATGTTAAAAAAAGCAACAAAAACTTGAGATATACGGTTTTGTTTCTAACAGCAGCAATATGATATTTTCTGGCATTACAATACAACAACCAGATATTTTCACTTGATGTTTGTGAGGTTTTACAAACATCAAGTGATGTTTGTGGAGTCATAAGCTGGCTAACTGGCTGGCTACCTAACTTAGTAATCAAACCTAGATAGCACATAGATGCTATACTATTTGCAATAAACAGCAAATGTAACAAACATGAAGTGGCTTCTGAATTTTTATTTTTATACAAATCACCTGGAGGTCGAGAGAGGCCTTTGTGTAACAGTTTGCTTTGTTTCTTGTCTCCGCAGTTCACAGGGTTCGTAGCTATGCTGACACACACCTCATTCTCATCAGTGTTCCACGTGTAATTCAAATGACTTACTTGCAAGTCACTTTCTGTCTCATTGTCAGTTTCAATGGGAGGACAATTCTGTTTGGAGGGTTACAATAAGTGTTTTACATTATTTGCATTTTTACATAAGCAATAAATGACATTGTGACTGTAAAGAAAAGGTTTGGCCCTAAACACAAAAATATAAATAAATTAATAAATAACATGTACACCGTTTTCCACATTTCCTCAAATACAGCTCATCATCTTAGACATGTTTGGTGTCACTTTGGGTGAAAAACACTTACTTTGCTTTTCAGCTACATTCGAGCCCTAGTGCAAAACTAGGCAAACTGTGTACACTGAAAGAACAGATCAGCTAATCAACTATACTTGGAGTTCAATTTGTTGAAATTTCCAATTCCTCATTACTTTAAAAAGATCTACAATAATGATCATCTGCAGGCTTGTTCTTCATTTTAACAATAATGTATATATAGGGTTTGCTTAGCAAATCACAAATACCTTCCATGTTGACTGTTAGCAATCAGGTTATTTCATTTCAAAAGCAGATATGGTTGTCTCACCTCTGGAAAAAAAAAGTCAAGCTCGTATTTCACTTGACACTTTGCTCCCAAATTGGCCGGCTTACTCCACTGTGCAATCACTGAGAACTGGTCAGGGCTCCACGAGAGACTTAGATTTTCTGGTTCAGGCAGTTCGTCTTCAATATTGGATAAATATATAACAAGATTATTAGTTAGACAAAAGTTAATGTAATTAATAAGAACCATGAATGATCAGTGTTTTGGGAACTTTCGGAAATGTTTTCATCATCATCCCATATTCTTCACTACAAATAGACACATGGTATGAACATCACATATAGTAAGTTAAATATATTTTATTAAGCACAAGTGTTTTTACAACAATTCGAAAACACACCAAAAGTGATGATAAGAATAATAATAGTCATAATATTCTAATTATTAACAAAGTGCACTTTTAAAACAAAGTGTTTCTCAATGCTAAAATGTTTTAATATAGTTTCTTGCCCAGGGCTTTGTTATTGTTTGGAAGGTCCTTAAGTTTTCTTTATGGACGTTACTAAGCCAATTATTTGCCCCGCCAAAATGTTATCCAGCCCACCTTCCTCCTTTAGTACATTACCAGTTGAACTAAACAGATTTTTTTGTCTGTGTATTTGAATAATAGTTGAACTGCTTGAACTGAACTGATCTGTAATCTGTCTATTTGAATAATATGAATAAGATGAGATAGCGCTGCTTAACCTTAGGTTGCTGGATCTGTTCCTGTTGTAAGCATTAAAGTGTAAAGTGTAATAGTATAAAGTCATACTGGCTCTATGCTTAATGCTAACTATGAAGAGTCAGATCTACTGTGGACCAGTTTGATAGAACAGCCATTATTAATCAGGTTTCTGGCTGTTGCTACACTAGATGATCAGACATTTAGCTGCCATTAAAAGCAATTCTCCTCAGACCCTGCTAGGACAGGCTAAGCCCCCCTGAACCTGTAGTAACCCTGATTATATTGGTCTTTAAAGATACAACTGATCCCATTTCACCACTGTTGTAACCTGTTGTTTTTTTTTAACTTTATTGATCTCAGAGGGAAATTCAAGATCTCCAGATTTAACCCATCCGTGCAGTGAAAAACTCACATAAACACACACACAGGGACTGAGCCCTCGGAGCCCAGAGCAGTGGGCAGCCCCACCACAGCGCCCAGGGAGCAGTCAGGGCTTAGGGGCCTTGCTCAAGGGCCGGTTCATGGGATTGAACTAGCAACCTTCCAGTCACAAAGTTGGTTATAACCTCGAGCCCACGCCTGCCTCTTGTTGTAGCCTGTTATGTTGCTTCACTCAGTGTAATTTAACACTGATGAACATGGTTACAAACCACTATTTTAGAACACCAGGAATCTGTTTTTCTTACACACACTTCAAGCTGAAAGCTTCACATGTGAAATAATGAAGAAGCTACAAAGCTACAATTGTTTTAGCTGCAACAACAGGCTCCGTTTCCTCCTGCATGACTGAACGACATTCTGTGAGGCCTCATCAGCAAACGTGCTTCTGGAATATTCTTATTGTTTAACTAACCAAACTACGTGCTCAACAGGGCAGTGATGTAGAATGAATGCTGTGAAACTTCCAGTTAGAAACAAGGCAGACGGGCTGCGTCAGAGTAAACCATGTTACGAGTCAAATCGTCGACGTCAGCGCACTTCTGTTTTTCCACACGTTTTCCTGCTAAAAGCCCGCCCCTTCAGCTGGAGGGGCTTGTGAGAGCCAAGAGACAACGAAAAAGGACTTTTCAGAATACGGGTGGGAAAAAAAACATTCCACTTAAAGCCACTGCTGGCGTTAAAGACAGTAAAGTAAAAGTCAAATAAAAGGTTACCTGACGCGGCATCAGCTCCCAGGAACACGAGACAGAAGCACGTTAACGTTAGAAGCACGTTAAAAGAAATGCCCCAGTAACTATAAACCATGGTGGAGTTGTGGGCAGAGCTCCTCGGTACAGTCAGTGCCAGCACTCGAAACAGTTTCTCCTTCAGGTAAAACCCAAGGTTTTCGCCTCCACAGCCTGTTTCAGTATGTTAAGTCCATATACAGTGATATTAAACACTGTTAAAACCGGAGAGCTCCCGAGTGAGCCCGAGGGACTGGCTGAACGAAACTAAGCAGACAGCTACACAGTCTGCCTACTCAGAAGGGTGGAGTAAGTACGACTCTACTTCAGCTTCCAGGAAACATTCATCTAAATAACGTATCAGGCTGTTTGGGAAGTTAGACTAAAGTTCTATGGTCTGGAAAACTTAGTGTTTATAATGTTTTTTTGTTGTTGTTGCCCTTAACACATTTCAAAACCTAATCTAGAACTACCACACTAAACAGGCAGCAAACAGTCAGACATATGAGTAATATGTTTGCTTCACCCTTTTTTTATAAGACTTCTTCTGATCATTACAGCTCTACAGCGACCAGCCGCAGTGCTCAGTGAAGATATATATACCTGGAATAACGCATCTCAGGACAGGGACTCCCCATGGCAGGCCTCAACACGTCTTTCAGTCAGTGATTTAACAGGAAGATTACAAGGAATTCTGCTGGCTGTGCAGCGGGTTAAGATTGAGATCAATCTCGGGTAGCTTTAATTAGGGTGAAGATTTCATTTTCGGGTCAAAACCATGAGAAAATCATACACAGACATGCATAGACATGCAGCATGCATTTCTTAGTGTGAGTATTTTACCCATTCTCTACAGAATAAATAAAACACAAGACAGGTGTCCTGAGTGAAAGTTAATGGCACATTAATGAGATTGATGAGAGTCAGCTATGGTACAAACGTTTTTCAAATGTTAATGTGTATCCATATACACATACATTTTATTCCATTTCTTACTTCGAAACTTTAGGGGCCAAATATCCCCCGAAATAACCGTGTTAATTTACTGCACAGCTAAACTATATCTGCGCATATCTGTTATGTGGAGTGTGTAATTTATCTCAAATCATTTCTAACTCATGTGTGTTATTAAAGAAATTGTGTTATTTATCAGAGTACAACACTACAGTATTATAGTTTTAAATATTAATGAGGACTCTATAAATTTCCACTTTATTTTAATGAACAAAGGACAAATGGAAGAAAATGGAAACAAAATTACATAAAAATATTTTGTCTATTAATCTATTATGTGGCAGCACGGTGTTGTAGTGGTTAGCACTGTAAGACAATCCAGGTTGGATTCCCGGTCCGGGCTGTTCTGTGTGGAGTGTGCATGTTCTTCCCGTGCTTGAATGGGTTTCTTCTGATGATTGGTCACTCTAAATTGCCCGTAGGTGTGAGTGTGTGCGTGAGTGAATGTTGGCCATGCGATGGGCTGGTGAACTGTCCATGGTGTACCCCGCCTTCGCCTGATGACAGGATTGGCTTCAGCACCCCGACTGGCGGGACAAAGTGGCAGATAATGGGTGGATGGATAATCTATTATGCAAATCAGTCTGGCTAATTCCAGACAACTATCACTAGACTAGAGCTAGTTGGTCAGTGAAAGTGAATGACTTTATGTCCTAATGATTATTATTATGGCGTTATTAAAACTGCCATAGAACAGAAAACTGTGTTTACACTGTCATGGTGAATAGTACATGCATCTCGTACATGTTAAAATCGAGCAATTGGTGTGTAATAGTGTTGAAGTGTGGCAGATTTACTTTTTTTCAGATTTAATCTTAGCCTGCAAGTAACATGTGTTAAATATTTTTATTATTATGACCACTAAACAGCCTCATAGTTCAGAACGTCCAGCGAGACAGAGGAAATCATGTACACAGAAGGAAATGTGTCAACTTTGGTTCATCACAGGATGTGACAGTGGCAAAAACAGCATTTAGCTTAGACCCGAAGTTTATAATTATTGGCATGATGCAGAGTACAGAATGACACCTGACTTTGGTGGTCTATATGGTTTCTTCAAGTCCCTACTGATCCTGTCAAAGCTTAATTCACAACATTTGGCCGTTCTGTGAAAATAAGCTGGAATTGGTCAATTTAACGTTAGACACTGTGGCTAGACACTTCCAACATGACTGTTACAAGCAGGGTTAACCATACTCATATTTCTCAAGGCACCATGTGATGTCTAGCACCTTGTAATCTAAGACACTTCAGTAAGTCATTATGTGCTATCCAGCACCTCTCCAACAGCCTCTGCTTTTATATCACTTTTTTAGTGTAAACTAATTGACCTGGATCTAGATTTATCTGGTCGTTGGTGCTTATCTTCTACATTTTTAACTATTGGGTGTGTCTGCATGAAGAAGCATGATGGCCAACATAGAATTGTGATAGTGGGAACAACTTTAAACTTCATCAAAAAACAAAAAAACAAAACAAAAAAATCCTAAATGCTTAAATAAATTATAGTTTGTAGCGGGCAAAAGCATAAAAATGTTTTTTGTTCTGATGAGTTTGATGTCTCATACAAACAAGGTCATGCTGATGTGTAGCTCTACTGTTCCATAGCCACCCAGTGCTCTGCCAGACCCAACCAGCTTACATAAAACAATATTAGTCATTTTACAGGTTGCTGAAATGTATTGAAAGAAATGAAAGAATCCTTAATATTGATGCTTATTTTAATAAGTCAATGAGACAACTTTTCAACTGAGAAACAGCAAGTTGGGCAGCTAGTCTCGGGTTTGTTATTTCACCAGCCTGCAACGGTCACTGGGTTAGTTTGTTAATATAGAACAACGTTATCAAAAAACTGCTCCTGCTTATTTTGCATGCTATGGCACCACTCTTCTCCACACAGCTTAAACAATAACTACTCCCTTCGTCAGTTATGCCTCCTATGCCAAGATAAAATAAAACTTCTTCCTTACAGGGAAAACTGGGCTTGTTTTTGTCTGGCTATCACTGTCTAACCATCTCCCACATAGTTTAGGGAACACAAGGCTGCAGGGCTATGTATCGGCATCTGGATTCCAGTTGTTTTAGTGAACTTCAGCGACGCATAATAATAACTGTTGCACCATTTATGACGGGAATGGAAAATGTAAACAAGAAGCTGGCGAACAAGACTGTTTTTCTTGGGGTCAATATGCAATGATTTGAAAAACCCAAGTATATATATAAGCAAATAGGTAGGATTCAAATCTAGTTTTTTAAATAATGATTTTAGAGCATACACAAATGATATAGTCCTGTTCATCAGGTTTAAGTAGCTGCCGACAAAACTTTTGCAGTAAAGTTTGCAGTATTGCAGTAGTGATGTAATTTATTGTTAGTGTTAAATGATGTTACAATGTTTTATTTTATTGCAGCACAGATTTTAAACATTGAATAAAAATAATTGTAGTTGCATTGTTATTGTTGTTATTATTATTATTATTATTATTATTATTACTTTTTAATTATAACAGGTTCTGTTTTTTTCTGCTCTAATTCATAAATCACGGGAAACAATTATGACGCATATTGTGTTTTGTAAATGTCTTAAAGTATTATAACATAGTATTTTTGTCATATCGCTCAACCTTACTTTCACCCCAGCAGGAGCAGGATGTTTCAAAGTGGTACTTCAGGTCCGCTTCAGGTCATGTTGCGTGTTGTGTGAGTGTGTGCCAATCTTGCCAATAGGCAGCTTATAAGCATTATGAGGTGATGTCACCTTGTAACAGAGAAAAGGGCTGGATTTTTTTTGTGGGAGAGAGTCTCTTTCTGGTGTTTTCTTTGAGCTTTGTAACTTGGCCAAAAGTTTACATGCACAAAAACACTCTAAAAGAAAAGAAATCAACGGAAAACCACAATAGATTAAGATAATAATTAAGATAATATTGAGATGATTTTTTATATTCATGACAGAGGGGCATATCCAGGCAACTGATCCTACTAATATTAAAACAAACTTGTTTGCGCTCTACAGTGAACTCTTCTAAGATCATTCTGATGTGCTTCCCAGAGGCTATGTCTCCAAAACAACTTTTTGGCCTACTATTATTTGATTGGCTGAAAGTGAGGGGGCTATCTGAAGGCTCACATCATGACATGCAAGTATATGCAAATATCATACCTAATGGCTAACGGTAAGTTGTCAGGGCTGTCAGTCCACATACCTCTAGCATGGATGAAAATGTGGTTATTCAGATGACTTCCTGTCCTCTACTGTCTGTGCTGCCTACACATTTTGTATTTTGTAAATATCAAACCACCAAAAAGGGGAGAAGAGAAGAGATCAGGAGCTTTCTCAACACACAGTACGTAAGTAATAGGTAACAGTTGCTAGCAGGAGTAAACTGGGTGAAGATATCAAGTTATCGAGCTGAATTTCAGTCTAGAATAAAAACATGACCATTAATGAATGAATTTGTATGCACAGCAGGAAACATCAGCAGACTGTAAAAGTAGAGCAGACTGATGAGGAAACCGAGACATCTTCAAGGTTTCAGGTGAGTTTGAAATTATAGGGAGGCATCTGCAGTAGAATCACTCTTTAAATATTTAGCAAATATAATTTTGTGGAATAAAAAATCAGAACAAGTTGATTTCATAAGATCCAGCTCACACAATATTTAAAATTTACTTCTAAAATAAACGAGAACCTAAATTTAATCATGTGTTTGCATTTTACTTATTAATGTGTTGTTTTATTCACACTCAGAAATCAAGTAAAGATGCTGTAGGTTGAGGGAGATGCAGCCAGAAACACAAGGCTTCAGGTGGTGCCTTTAAATAATACTGAACATAAGCTTTTATTAATAGTGGTTCTACATTAGGCATTTTGCAGTGTATACAGCTCCGGGGCGTGGATATCAGGGTAAAGGGGGGTTGTTGCTGCCAATGTTAGGGCCAAACTTACACCCTTGCCCTGAAGAAAACTTATTTTTTCAAATGTGATATAAAAACTCATAAGACATGTGCAGGTTCACTGGTGGTTTTGGATTGAAAATAAAATTGAGGCAGTACATTTTTACCCTTTAACGATGTGCTATGGGCTTTTTCTAGACAATTTTATTTTTTAAAAAGATTTCAGGAATGCAAAAATAAGCATTTCAAAATGAGGTGGGGACACCCCAGCATCCACAACATGAATGACACCCGTAATAAAAAGGCATGAGATTCATCAAGCAGTTGAGACAATATAAATTTCTTAGTAGCCGATGCCTCTTAAAAATATTTTTTTGCAGTTTGATAATGTTATAACAATGCTTTAACCATTACAACTATTATAGATTTATTAATAACTTAATTGTTGTTAAGACTTTCTGACGTCCAAATATTAATAAAAATAAATAGATAAATAAATAACTGCATTTGTACTGATTATATACAACCCCAATTCTAAAAATGTTGGGAATGTTTGTAAAATGTAAGTAAATGTAACAAAACAGGTTTCAAAGATTTGTAAATCCCATAGAGCCATATTTCATTCACAATAGAACACAGAACACATATCAGATGTTGAAAGTGGGACATTTTACCATTTGATAAAATTTAATAACTTATTTAGAACTTGATGGCAGCAACTCATCTCAAAAACCTTGGGTGAGGGTCACGTCTACCATTGTATAGCATGCCGTCTTCTTTAAACAACAGTCTGTAAATATCTAGGAAGTGAGGAGGCCAACTGCTGGAGCTTTGGGAGAGGACTGTTGACCCTGGTCTGATGTAGAATTCTAGTTGCTCAACAGCTCTGAATATTCTTTACCAGAATTTTTATTTCATGATGCGTCAAATGTTTTCTATTGGTGGAGGTCTGGCCAGTTCACCATCCATGCTATTGTGACAGATGCAGTATGCGGTTTAACATTGTCTTGCTGAAATATACAAGAGACACTATCTAGATGAGAACTTCTGTTGTTCTAAAACCTCTGTATACTGTTCAGCACTAATAATGTCTAGGAGAAAATCACGCCTGTTTTAACGCAGTGCTGTCTGAGGGCCCTAAGAATATCCAATTCTGACAGTCAGCCTTGTCGGCACACGGACTCTCTGAAACTTTAGTACTGTAGATGGTAAGACATCTAAAGTCTTTGCAATTTTACATTGAGGAACGTTTTCCTGAAATTATTCCACAAAATTTAGATGTCATTTTTCACAGATTGGTGAACCTCTGCCCATTTTGGTTTCTGAAAGGCCCCGTCATGTGATTTAGATCGTTCCTCCAGCTGTATTTAATTAGTACCCTTTACTTTTTCAGACTTTAGTTGCTCTAGTCCCAAATGTGTTGCTGCCATTAAGTTCTAAATAAGCTAATAATTTACATGAAATGTTAAAATGTCTCACTTTCAACATCTGGTATGTGTTCTACGTTCTATTGTGAATAGAATATGGGTCTATGAGATTTGCAAATCATTGCGTTCTGTTTTTATTTACATTTATGAACATTTTACGCAGCGTCCCAACATTTATAGAATTGGGGTTATAGATGAAAAGTGTGCATAAACCTTTTCATAACATTTAAAACTGTGCAACGAAGGATTTTAGACTGTTAATGTAAGTGTTAAGTACCATCCAGGATGTGCAGAACATAGAAAATACATACCACCCCCTCTCTTAACTTCCCTATTTTCCTTCCTCTGTCTCATTGTCTATCGCAGGAAATGACAACTGGTTTGCACCTAATGACTAAAAAAGGTCAACAGAATTTGTTATTATGGTGGTTATTATTATTAATAGTAATTTATTTTCTTTGCATTATTCTCTTACTAACCTTTTGCATTTCAAGCCAGTTTGTTTTTTTTATGAAAATAAACACTTACTGCATTCGTTTCTAAAAAAAAAGACAAACTGGCAGAAACTGAAACCCACTGCACTGCCCTTACACAATAGTTCTTGCTTTGAATGTACAGTTCTAATAAAAACCTTTAGTTAGTATAGAAGCCCGACATTGGATGGTGATGCTAGAGCATTGCGTTTAGGCTATAACATGTTAAGAACATGTACAGATCTTTTGGTTATGTGTAAAGGTAATGTGAAGATCATAGATGATTCTAGGCTTACTTTAATAATCTCACTCTTGCTCTTTCAATAAACAACAAACAAAGACGATTTTATTCTATTTAAACACATGTTATAAATCACCACCCATGCTGGAGGCTATTAAAATTATATTATGAATCAGCACATTCATCATTTAAAATGTGAAGATCAGACACAATTCATACTTTAACAGTCCAAACTAAAACAGCAGATAGGTGATGTGACCATTACACCTTCTGTTAAGAACTTTTACAAATGTTTTTTGGAGACCACAAATAAAAACAGTTCTTCAAACTTTATGATTTATGTAACTTTTCATGTTTATTATAAAATGTTATATTATGACATTATTCCAATGCCTTCTGTCTATAGGTTCTGTGTTCTGTTTTCCAGGAATTATAAGAAATGAGATTGTGATAAAAAATGGTTTAAAATGGCCTTAATGTTTTAGTATGTAACTGTAACTGTATTCTGCAGATAGAATTGTCACACAAAACAATATCTTTATATATTTCATAAACACCCAGAAGCCACAAACCTAAAGGAAGAACTTGCTAAATACCCATAGCTACCGTTGTCTTACTCAATATGATGACTGTCAGCATGGGCGGAAGCAACACGCAGTGGAAAAAATGCAAGCAAATGTCTACTCGCCTACTTTTAGTGGAAGTTAATTTTTTTGTTAAATATAAAAACTTTTGTTTAACTGCTAAGTTCCAATTGAGCCAAATCACAATTTCTAGTATGCCAGCTGGCTAGTTGTGTTGAACTGATACAAAAGTCTCTTACAAATGTTAATATAATGCAGGCAGTAGACTTTTTACAGTGTCAGTGTTAAGCATTCTGCATGGTTGTGTTTATAACCTGTAACACTTATCTACAGATATGCGCTGCGTAGGCTAGCCGGGTCTGGCAGGACACCAGGGCTGCTGTGGAACAATAGAGCTTTGCATCTGGCCTTATCTATGAACATATTTAATTATGGCTCCAAGTGCCAAAGGTGTATTGCCAAATTGATTTGGCACAAGCACATGCTTTCCCATTTGCATCTAGTTGTATTTTGATGAACAAAAATCATGGCACCCACACAAAAGTTTCAATGCAAGCACAAAAATGAAGGTCCCTTACTTCAAATACAGACATTTTTAATTATATACAATTTGAATAAATTAATAAAATACTCAGTGTACACAGTATGTGCCCTCAAACTTCAGTGGAATTCTGTATAAATACATCAAGTTATTAAAAAACATTTTGTTGTTCATGCCATTATCTTTTACCTTCATTTTGTTTGACAGCTATATATATATACCCATGAAAAATATATATATTCCATGAAAAATATGTATCTCAAAAGTAGTAACTTTACAGGAGAGGACAAAAACAGTCTTAACTTTTATTACAAGTCAATGGAATGAGATTTTTTTTGACGCATTTCTATTGATCTATTCATCATGAAATTTTCACACAAGTGTAAAAGACTGTCATGTTCAAAGAATGTAGAAAAATATGTTAACAAGTATATATATATATATATATATATATATATATATATATATATATATATATATATATATATATATATATATATATATATATAATAACATATAATAAATATAGATTTTTTTACTTAAATTTGTCACTTTTTGTTTTTATTCTATATCTGTCTATTTTTATTTAGGTTTTAGACATTAAAGTACTGGTGTTCCAGTTCCATTATGTTTTTTTACCTTATGTATTTACTGCACTATTATATAATTAGATCTACAAAGCAGGTTTTTTTGCAAAGTGCTAATAAATAAAACCTGCTTGGTGATAAATATATGTATATATAGGAATGCAAAAATGAGCAGTTTTTAAATTTCAGTTCTCTGAAAAGTTGGATGTTCTCTTATTTCTCTTTTTAAGAGGCTGAAGTTGGCTTTGTACTGGCAATCTTCTCGGGTCCTGCTGTGGTACCGGACATACAGGTTTTGTGAGCAGAATTTGTGGTCATAGCAGAGTTGGCAGTTTTGAGAGCAGGTAATTAAACAGACTCACAGTACTAAAACTGCTTTACACTCGCCTCCTTCAAAATGCCAATATCAGTGAAAAAACATGTTAAAGTGTCTAATCCCAGACGCATTGGAATCAATAAATCAATTATTTTAGAATAAATTCCCCAGAACTATCTTACTTAAAGAAATTATTTGATCCAGAATGGTCAACCAAACACATCCTGGTGAATGAAATATTTGTAAAAGTCGTGTTCGGGCTCAAGTAACCATAAATCAGACATGTAAACATAATCGTGTGCTCGGGACAAATGGATTTTTGTTGATTATGCATGTAGTTCTAGTATAAACCATTATAATCATGCATGTAGTTCTAGTATAAACTATTATAATCATGCATGTAGTTCTAGTATAAACTATTATAATCATGCATATAGTTCTAGTATAAACTATTATAAGCATGCATGTAGTTCTAGTATAAACTATTACAATCATGCATGTAGTTCTAGTATAAACTATTATAATCATGTATGTAGTTCTAGTATAAACTATTATAATCATGCATGTAGTTCTAGTATAAACTATTATAATCATGCATGTAGTTCTAGTATAAACTATTATAATCATGTATGTAGTTCTAGTAAATTATAATCATGCATGTAGTTCTAGTATAAACTATTATAATCATGCATGTAGTTCTAGTATAAACTATTATAATCATGCATGTAGTTCTAGTATAAACTATTATAATCATGTATGTAGTTCTAGTATAAACTATTATAATCATGCATGTAGTTCTAGTATAAACTATTATAAAGGCTTAATTTTATAGATGTGCAACTCTAACCTATATTATAATATGGTTTTATTAAGGGTTAGAGTTGCACATTTATAAAAAATAAGCCTTTATAATAGTTTATACTAGAACTACATGCATGATTGGATATCGGAAAAAATAGTTTAAAGAAATACTTTTACGTATACTTTAAGTACATTTAGAAGCATATAGTACTTTTATACTATAAGCCATAATTTAACCTTTACTTGTTTTTACTAGATTTCTAGCACTTTTACTAACAACTTCTAATATCTCTGTTATTAGCTAGACAGCAGCATGCATACCTTTTTTTTAATTACAGTTTTGGCACATTTTTCCTTTGACATTCTCCATCCTTATGCAAATAGATGATTTTGTATATTGTCACCTCAGAAGTATTTTTGATGCTCAGAACGAAATTTCAGAGGCGTTAACGTGTGTTTAGCTGCTTGTGTGAGTGGCAGGGTGTTTTGGCAGGTTGGCATGACATCTATTTAGGACATATTTAGGAACAAACAACAACCAATAGGCTGATCTGCTATTTTCTATTTGGAAAACAATAACACTTGGTAGATTTTACTGCACTGAATTTGTCACTCCGTTCTATTCAAAAGAACATTAGTGTAATAAAAGGGCAAAGGCTACATTCTATGTTCAACCAAGTTTATAGTCTGGCCAAAAGCTACAAAGAGGTTGTAATTTACAACCAAAATCACACAAACTTTGTCTAATCCTGGCTTGAGATGAGTTGAACTATAATGAAATGCTAACTAAAGACTGAATGCAGCACTAATATAGTTTTAACTGATTATTTTACTCATTGGTTTAGCTTCCTTGTGTATTTGTCAACTACATGTAGGTTTGTACTTGTGTTGTCATGGAATTTCTGAGATACCTAACTGATACCAAACTGATACCAAACTGAGAGTAATGTCTGAGGAAATGTCTCAGCACGGTTCCACATTCTGGTCTTCTGGATTAACCGTGGAGAAATATTGGTTTTAGAGTTTAAATGTTTTCTTATGTACTGACCCAGCATAAACTCATGGGAAAACTGATTATGGCACATAGTTTAAGAATGACCACAGTAAATATTATGTGCTTGCTTTTCCGTGTGAAACAAATGAACACAGAAAGACAACTGTTTCTATCCATACTCTTTCTCCTCCAGTGGCAGCTGGGCGCCCTCTGTATGTGGTTCCATCTTGTAATTTCATGTGACCGATCGGCTCGTTGTGGGAATTAATAATTTATCTTTTTGCTGTTTGTTTGTTTGCAGTAGTTTTTTTTCTTGCTTGCTTCATAAGTTCTTAGAGGGAAGACATGTTATATTTAATGTAATACGTGAAAATCTGCTGGCTGTGGTCCTCCAGGGATGCTTCAAGCAGGCACCAGTGACATGGATTGTCCCTGCGCACCCCTGGGGCCTGTACTCAGACTTTGAGGGGCCGCCAGGATGGTTTGTTGTTTAAAAGGGGGAAAAGGAGGGGGCGACCTGCTACTGGCTGTGGATGTGTGGCCATGTATGGAAGAACTCAGGAAGCCCTGGACTCACAGTAAAAGAGGCTTCAACATGTGAAGAAGTGGTTGTTGGTGTTACTTGGTATGTACATTTGTTACATGTGCTGTTGCGCTGGGCTGTAGAGCTGGTTAGTGGTTTAGTGGTGCAATGTCAGAGAGAGTTGTGTGGTTAGAAGTGCTAGAGCTGCCTGCTATCCCAGCTGTTCAGTAGTGCTTAGCAGCGACCTTTCCCATGTGGCTGTATTCAATAACGAGCATTTGCTGAAAGCATCATGTTTCCTACATCTCCTCCTTTGCTAAGACGTCACAATATTGTTTAGCGTTAATGACCTTGACAGATGTGCAGTAATGCCATCACAGATGCTGGCTTTTAAACTGAGTGCTGTTAACAAGCTGGATGGTCGTTCTCCTCTTTAGCCTGAAGAACTAAAGAATTTTACATCTTAAATGAACTCAGGTCCAGAGAAGGTGGCAGAGTTTCAGCATCCTGTTTACATTGAGTTTCTTCTTTGCACGGTAGAGTTTTAATTTTTACATAGCTTTTAGCTAGCTTTCAGCTGCATTTGTGGCTGCAGTGATGAACTGCATCTGAGGTGCCCAAAGATCACAGACATCCAATATAGGTTTTCTGCCTTTTCACCCACATACAGAGATTTCTCTGAATTTCTCTGAAACTGTTACACTATTCGTCCACATAGTCCTCCACAGAGTGGTGAACCACTCCCCATCTTTATTTCTGAAAGAGTTCATCTCTCTAAGATGCTGTCTTTATACTGAGTCATGTTACTGGCCTGCTATTAATTAGTAATTAATAGCCTGCTATTATTAGTAATAATGTATATTTGTAATATTGTCAATTAAATATAGGATTTATGATTCACAAATCATTGCTTCTGTTTTTGTTTACATTTTGCACAGCAATCCCAACTGTCTAGAAGCAGGGTTGAATAATTTTGCATCATATATAAGAGCTGCAGAATTTGCTGAGCTGGTGCCACAGAGGGGGTGGAAACTGCCACCCTTGGGTACCCTGTAGATCCACCCGAGCTCTGCAAGGATCCTTTTATTGGGAGGACACTCAATCGTACTCGATGGTTTTGGAGGGATAGAAGAGATGAAGTGATAGTGACACAAAAGTAAAGAGTTGATAAATTAAAAACTGATAGTTTTCATTTAATGCCAAGTGTTGGAGCTTGGCATTCATTTTTTTGTTAAATATTAACATTACAGCATCCAAACACATGATTTAAATCAATGTCTTGGCAATAAATGTACCTTGGCATTAGAAAAATATATCTAAAAATAAAGTAATCTTGAATCTTGAGTTTCGCTATAAGGTAGTTGACATTTTGCGAGTTTAAAAACAAAGTTTGGTTGTAGATTTGTTTTTGTCCATCACCAGCACATCTGATTTAACATAATCAAGTACTGGGCTGCCATAAGGAGAAAATGGTTACACAACACAGTATAATACATATGATAAATCACCACACTGAGCATATAAATGCTGACTGAGCAGATGAATATCCTTTACACAATACTGTATGTTGCCTGTTTTTTTATTTTAAATAAGTTGTATTTTAATGGCCTGTTAGGACTGAAAAGTAAGTGAGTGGAATGGTGGTACGTCATTAAAGTATTTAAGCATAATATTAATGAATATTAATTAATAATATTATAATATTAAGCATAATATTGATGAAATGTTCTAAGAATGTTTCACTGTGTTTGTGGCTTAATTTCAAAAGCAACCCCCTTTTTATCTATTCCACTCTGCACCTCTCCAGTTGTATCTGTTTAATGTGGATGCCAGCCTCTACGGCATAATGGACCAAATGTGTCTATATTTTTAAACTTCAGGACATGGTAAAGCCCCAAGCCTTAGATTTGGTAAAGATGTTGTTATTTTTGTGTAGTATTATAATTGTGGGAGTCAGCACATTCTAACTTTGAGAAACAAGAATCTGGTTAACCTCAAATATGCCCTCTGTTGTTTTTTATTAACAGTCAGAGCCACAGTGTCAGTTCCACTTCATTTTCTCACTATGAAATGAGCAGTGTTCTAACAACAACTAGAATGGACGTCACACAAAACGATGTTCACATGACCTTCTCTGAATTAACAGACAACATGATCGCACACACAAAGCCTCGAGTTCACAATTTCACAAAAGACGGTTCATTATAACACATTATAAAATTATATACATTGTTGTGTAAAACTTAACTTGGGTGTCGTGTTAAATATCCAGCATAATTGAAAAAAAACTAAGTATAAATATGAAAAAACACTTAACAAAAAACAAGAACATTCACTCTTCACCTCTGAAAAAGGTGGCCGTAATATACCAACCCTACCATCATTGACTCGCCCTCTATCACTGATTTATCCTCCATCACTGACATTCCTCTATCACTGATTTATCCTCTATCACTTTCTCACTTAGTGAGTGACTCACTCTCCATCTCTGACTTCCATCACATTCCATAACACTGACTTGTCCTCCAACACTGACTCCATTTCCATTGCTGACACTCCATAACTGACCTGCTTTCTAACACTGACTCACCCTCCACCAATGACTTGTGTGGAAAGCCCAACAAGATTCACCACAAACCCAACGTGATTTCTTTATATCAGGATAAAAAGTACAGTGTTTTGGACAATTATTTAAATTTACACAAAGTAAATGTACAAAAGCACAAACACAGCAGCTGACCACACATTGCCTGTGTTCCTGATGCACAAGCTTTTTTATTTACATTGCTGTGGAGGCCACACAGCCCTGAGATTTTCTAACTTTTTACTCTGAATTGTAGTTTTGGTTTCATGAAGTCACCCAGCTTTAGGATTACTGAGATAGTTTTGATATTTATAATTGAGTCTCTAGCTCATATATACATACTAAACATGAAGGTACACACAGGAAGGTCTGGTATTCCATTCGTTCAGCCCTCACCTCAAATTCAAAGTCCTCCGTATGTCAGATTGGATAGAAACCAAAACAATAACAGAAATAACTGTAAGTTACAGCTGTCTGAAAACACCTAGTTACTCATGTCGTGACCACAGACTTTGCTCTTTATCTGAGAGAAGAGCTAGGGCAGGTTCAGCTCCAGCTTCCAAGATAAAGGTTTAAGAGTAACCGCTAACCTTCTGAGTGAAGTTACTGAAGCTGTCCTCAGTGAGATGTACTGGTAGACAACACCACTAAATGTATCCATGACCAACTAAAGAACATATCTGTTTTTTATGTGACAAAGCTTTTATCCACTCTACTGCTGGATGAGCATCCAGGAAATGCACACACACGGCATGCTGGCATAATGTTAGTTGGGTGATCGAACCTCTCGCATATCAAATACTCAGATAGATGGATTAATAGAAGTATAGCTGGATAGCTAGCAACCATACTGAGAAGCTTACTAAGTTAGTTTTAGCTTGTTAGGTTGCTCAGACTTAAACAGAGGGTGGAGCCATCCTGGACTTGTGATTGGTTAGGGGAACGCTGGTGGCAACTTCACCACTTTTAAGATCACCCATTTTACATCCAGAGGGGAGCAACACTGGTGAATACAGAAGACTTTTATTAGACTTTGGGAAGGGATTTATAAGACATACTGTGTATGTGTATACTAGGGACTAATAGTTACAAGATTAACTTCATTAGAAAGAAAACACAGATGTAGGTTCCCCGAGGCTTTAAGAAAGAACCCATGACCTCTGAATCAGCCTGAAAAGCCTGCAAAGCAAACAAAATCCTCTTCCTCCTGGTTTTGGTACACAGCATGATTACAGCTTTTAAAATGTGATTTCACTTTATAAGCTTCAGTATATCCTGTTAGACAGTGTTTAACCTCCGGATGAACTCATGAACCGCCTCCTCTTGGTGCTCTTGTTGAGAGCACAGCAGTCACACTACATGCAGATCGCTTGAGCAGCAGTGACTTCAACCTAATTGGTTTGATAACATTTTCACTCTGAATGGAAAGCATCCATTTCTTTGACCACAAAATGGATTCTCCCATGAAGTGCATAAGCCTCTTATTATAAGATCATCATGATCTTAGTTATCATCCAGACCAGACCTGGGGCCAGACTCACAAAAGTCTTAGGAAAGATGACAAATTGTTATTTTCTATTTTGGTTATTATTTAATAACCTCTTTAATCCATGTGTTTCCTTTCTTCTAGAGCAATTGTAAGAACAATAGGTGTTCTTAAAAAAAAAAAATCTAAATATCTTCTTAACCTTGCCTCTCACTTGCCATAGACTGTAAGAGTTGACTAGTAAGCCTATAAAACTATAACTTTTAATGAGCACCCCATAGCTAAAATAGACAAAGGACTTATTTGTCTGTTGGAACAGCCATCTCTCTGCTAGATCTTGTTTTACTCTCCTTCTGGTTTGCTGTCCTCAGGGTACTTGTACATAACATACAGGCGACAGATGAAAACTGTTAAGAAAACCTTAAAAATACGAAGGCTTTCTGAGAAAACTGTTTCAGAAAATACATACGTTTATCATTATTATTCTTTAGGGAATTACATTTGAGAACGTTCTTAAGAATTTCTTTATGCGTATCCTAAGAAGAACCTGGCTCCAGAAGCTGAATGATTACATTTATTTAACTAGCTATAGGCAGCAAGACTCAAGCACTCTAGATTTTGTTTTTCTCACTACATATATGCTCAGCGTCAGCGCTGGGCAGTATGGGCTGGGTCTCCGCTTCCTCTGCGGTCACAGTGGCTCATGTTGGAAGAAGCATTAGCTTCAATTCCCAGACTCATAGCAGCTGAAAACGAGAGAAGGGAAGGAAGCAACACAGAAAAGTGCATTCTTCTGAAATGTGCATTACACAGTGCTATGGATATGTCATTTAGATAATTAGGTTCCAATTATCTCTATGGCGTTTATGCTGAAAGGGCATGCAGAGTCTGATCTTTGTATGCAAGTACATTGTATGCGAGTGTATATGTCAGGCTTTAAATATTAAAAGCAACAGTCGGATTACTGACGTCATCATCATCACTTGTATTTATATAGTATTTATATACAACATAACCCAGTTTCTCTCAAATAGCTAAACGCTGTACTTTAATATAAGCATGTTTAATAAAAACTATTGGATGTCCTCAGTAAATACCTTATAACTGTGCAAAAACAAATGACACTAAGTGATTAAATACTAAATACTGACTAAATGATTGAGTACTGACTTGAACCTAACTGTGAAAAAAGTCTTGCTCTTAGTGTCAGTAAACCACTCCTCTAGCTGGCATGGTGTAATATGTACATTGTGTACATTCTGCTTAAGTTTAAAATACTTTATACGTGCAATGAGATTTCTTTCATGGCAGCTGGGAAATTCTTCAGCCTGCCTCATGTGGTCCTTCATTTAAAATGAATTTAAAACAACAGAGCTCGATTTAGTTTCTTTCTTTTTCCTTTGTTCTTACCTAATGTTAGATAGCTAACGTTACATCACTGTCAACCACAGTGACATCTTTATCAGCACATTTTATCAAACTGACTTACTTAGATAGCCACAGAAGTTTGTTTGAAATCATTAGTAAACACTCCCTAATAAATTAAAACTTCTATGTGTGGAGAAAAAGCAAAGTTTGGAATCGTAAGAAAGGTGTATTGTGCAGTATCCAACCACAGATGGCAGTGCAGAGCTCTACAGTGTTGCACTCAGTGTTGGGTTTAAATCCAGGAGTGGATTTCGTGGGAATTTTCTGGGACTCTTGGGGAAAGACAGGAACGAGGCTCATAGATGCATGTTTTTAAACTAGTTGAGTGGTGCACACTACAAATAAATAAATAAATAAATAAATAATTAAATTAAATAAAAGATGACTTGGCTAAATGAAATCAGCTTAAATGTTCTTGATAGTGCTAATATTTATATTTTTCCTCCTTCTTATAATAAGAATATAAATAAGGTTATTTAATTACTTAGTTTTTCTCATAGGTTTTTGGACCAACAACTTATTTTTACTTAACCACTTTCCAACCTATCTTTAATTAAACTGACTGTTTTCACAATACCTTTAAGACCAATATACATATAAGCTTTGCTCTGATTGGCTGCCTTGTATTGTGCTTCATTCAACTGATGTATCAGCTGATACACTCTTTATAACCTCAGTGTGAATGAGAGAGGCTAAACTGCTTTAAGCTGAATAGAAAGATATATATAAATAAATGGTTTCTTCATAATTTCACAGAAACTGTGAACTCCAGCTGGGAACTTTAACAGTGTGTGCGTAATACATTCATCTATTTTATAAAACATTTAAATAATTGGAAAAAAAGTTCCCATGATGCTTAATGAAACAATCTTGCAATATTTGTTTTAATATTACTTTTAGGTTTTATTTGCCACTATGTTAAAATCATTTTACGTAATAAACAAATGCATTTCTGTCAAATAATAAAAATAAATAAATAATTAAATAATCAAACAGTAATTAACAGCTATAGCTGATTAGCTAATTGTATGTGCATTTTTGAATAGGTTACTTAATATCAACATGTACGGCACACCTCATTTTATATTTTCGGGGGCCAATTGCTTTGGCGGGGGGCTCTACACAGCTGCTTACTTTTGACTACTGCAAAGACCACCCATGCCAAGGTAACATACATCTGCAAGTATCTTGAATTGCTGGCACCTAAACTTTCATTTCTTGTGCAGGATATGTGTACTTTATTGACACGCTGTCTTTTTAAAGGCTAAGTGCTTTTTTCTAACAACAGTTTGCTGGTGTCATTACAGAAAACTCCCATTGACACTGTGGGGACTGATGTAGTACAGTCACTAAAGCTTGAATAAAGAGAATGCAGACACACACACCAGCTTAATCATCACTGTTGGTTACTTTATTTACAGAACAAGTTATATAGAAAAAACATTTCATACTGTAATACAATATTTACAGGTGCTTCCCTTTACACTTTGTACACTTGAGCATGTTACTGCAGTTACATTTATGATATAGAATATCTACCGAAATGTTAGAAAATGCCCGCATTTAGTGTCCTATCACTTAAAAAAAAGATTCATATAAGACTAAAAAAGGGATTTGTTTCTGTTAACATGGTGCCCCACAAAGGAAGTAGCATAAAAAGTACAGGTGATAACGAACACTACATATGCCAATATACACCATCGTTACCTTCGTTCTAAACAACATGGCTTTACTTTGAGCAGTGACTACAGTCAGCCCCTCGGCATGTTTGTTTTTTCCCTATTCTACACGCATGTTCATTTGTTGAGGTAAATCTGATGTGCCGGGGGAGGGAAAGTACAAATATGTGCCCAGCGTGGGGTCCCCAGGAGTGGGACTTGCTACCTCTACGTTGGGGATGAACTCACGACAGGCAGAACCAGCACATGTCATCACAGACTGCTGAATACACTCCGCCCCACTGACCCACTAAACAGAGCACACACTGACATTTCTGTTCATACACGTACAGGTACATAATGAATGACCGTCCCAATACTTTTATATTTACTCTTCTATGCTTCTGAATGCAAGGCCGTCTGCCATGCATGAAGAAAGGGTATCATTAGTAGCAGTGCACAGAACAAATGCCCTATAGAAATGGTCACTGGCCTTAGACTTGGTTACCTGCTGAAAATCTTGATAAAACTTGGTCACTGTGTTTTCATATTTGGGCATCGCTGAGTCCAACAATGTGTGGTAACCCGGCAGGTGTTATGGTTTGGGGTATAAAGATGTAGAATTTGCCTCCAACTTAATGTCTCTCTCCACGACCTCCGTGATGGGCACGTAGAGGCTCTGTGGTGCAGCAGAGACAAGAGCAGTGTTAGCACATCTGTTTTAACACATCTGTCTAAGTGCTTGATGGTCAGTGTGGTCATATGAAAATAATTCATTTGGTCTCTAAGCAGTGGAATCTAAATGTTAAGTAACTTTTGTTTGTTAATCCAAGATAATCACATCCTACCTTTGACTGTCCTCCATCATTATTACTGTTGAGCATGTCTTTGAATAACAGTGATGGCTCAGGAATAGTTGGGAGAATTATGTCTTTGTACCTGTGGACAATCCAACACATGAAACCAATAAAAACGCCATTCTCAGATTCACCTGGAAACATGAGGCTCCTCTTAAACACTTATGTTAAGAGCTGTGTTCTTGACAGTACATGGCAGAATTATAAAACACAATTTAAAGGAGCAATATGTACCATTTTTAGTTTAAAACATTCCAAATGAACTCAAATTAGCAACAGAATGTGGAGAAATAATAGTTTTGATGGTGTGTCAAAGACCCCTATGTGTTGTGTTGCAGAGATATCTACTGAAGTTAGCACGCTAACTGGCTAGCCCCGGCCCATACTGTCTGTAATACCACAGAGTCACCTCTTGTGGTACAAAGTGGCAGTATTGCATCAAATCAGTCCAACATGACTTTGTTTTTGCAGTCAGAATGAAGAGGGAGGTAGACCAGGTCTACCCTGGTCTCCACCGTGTCTCAGACTGCATTGTCTTTTATGGGCCCGCCTTTCTGCTCCTTCGTCCATGGGCTACACCTGGCCAAGTCGTTATCTTTGGGTGGACAGTGGTTCTAAAATGGAAGTTCTAAAGATAACATTGCAGGGTCTTGTTCTCGGGCCTAGAGTTGCCTGCCATAAATGCCCCAAATGCGGGGGCAAATGTCTAAGATTTTGAAAGTCCTGCTCTCAGTTAGATCATTTAAGGACAGATAACCAATGAAAGAAGCAGTAAATGCAACAATGGCTGAAACTCTTGACAAGCTACCATCATAACAACCACAGCCACCCGCTCTCGCCAAGAAACCACATTGAGCAGCAAATAAAAGAAGTGATATTAACAGAACATGTAACATGAGTTAACACTGATTCTGCTTGCACACACTTTTGGCGAGTAATAGGATGAAGTTTGATGCTGGCACGCGTCTTCTAGACTGCCCAGAACTGAAGAGGGTAAAGGAGGGACGGTGCATTTTCTGGTGAAACGTTGCCCCTATTGTATATAGAGTAAGAATTCGGCAGGTTGCCTTATATTTAAATTAACTGCTCTTTAAATAGCATTAAATAAAAAACACAATATACAAAAATACAACACAGTATACATAAATAGGCACATGCATCCCGAACACCCCTCAGTTTGACTAATCTATAGACAGACAGGCCTAAATTTATACAGGTGAAATATAAATCTTGAACTTACCGTCTAAATAAAACTAGAGCCACAATGAGACAGCAGGACACCATCAAAGGGACGACTATCATAGCAACCTTAAACTGACTGTTTAGATCAGTATTCTCGCCTGCAGAAGAAAAAAAGATTATTTAGGTAAACAAATTAGTTCAGCAGATAAATAAGAAGTCAGAATACCTTTGCAGTAAATAGATGTGATTAGTAATGCTAATATACTGTATATGTTAGCTTTATAAAAAGAGCAATTTGCTTCTACAAAAGACAGAACGGAGATACAGTACCATAATACACAGCTTCACTCATCTCACTCTCTGCCCACTCCCCACAGTTCTCAGTGAATATGGTCTGCACTCGAGCTCTGTACTTGCAGGCTGCGTCGTATTGCAACTGGTAGAAATGTTCTTCTAGAGTCTTAACTTCTTCCTATATAATAACATTACCAACATGAGAATGAATGAATATGCACTTGTAGTGAATGCTGAGTTATACATCTTATGCATCCACTGCACACCCAAGAAATATGTATCCATGATGACTTATTTGGTAAAACATTAGGGGGGAATAAAACACAGAGAGTCACTGAAATGTAGGATGTCTAGGCTCTTATAGTAGAATTGCACAGCAGTAGGCAATGGAGCTGCACAATATATGCATTGATGCTGTTCAGAACAAAACGTTCTATGAAAGTTGATGTAACGAGATTGTTTTTTTTCTTTTATACCACAACAGCAATTTACAATATACTGATATTTACTCATGCTAAATAAATAAATAAATGTTTGTTTTTGTGAAATATGTTGACCAATGGCAGACTCTAGCACATATACAATATTGTTCTAAGGTCTTAACACCTTAGAACCTGAGCAGTTTTGTAACCATATATATATATATATGCTAGCAAGAAGAAAACCAAATTTCTCTGCTGTATAGATATGTTTAATTATATCAGCAGCATACTTGAGTTTCTTTAACGGAGTATTGAATAACCAAACCAAGTTTTGGATGATGGCTACAATTAATGCTTGGCTGACTACAGGAGAGATTTGAAAAATGAGAAACAAACATACAAAAACTCTTTTTTTTCTCGCTCCGTATTATTTCTATTTATTCTAATGTATGTTTTTGCTTACTGTCCAGGTGAACAGCTTTGTAAATCAAAATTAATTCTATAAGAAATAATGTTAACGTAAATAGCTCACCTTATTATTGCATATGCTGTATGTAAACTTGTATTTCCAGCAATTTACTGAAAAGTTTGGAATGCTGGAATTAAGGAGGAGTGATTCATCTTTCCTTATAATGTTAAGCTCTGGTGGTTCTGGTTTCACTGCAAAATAGAACAGAGTAATGCGTAAATGATTCAAAATGATCTGTTTTTGGCCCCCCAGTCATTTGTGACATTGCCATTGTGGTTCAAGGTTTAGTTCAATAATTCTTCATTGCCAGAAATTCTCTAGTGGGCTACGTACAGGCATGCATGAGCCTAAGAGTAACTGTTTATGATACATATGACAACAAACTATAGACACCTGTACAAAAGAATCATTACAAACTGAATCATAACCTTAAAAGAGAGCGAGAGAGGCCAACACAGAGAGAGGACCTACCTGAATTACGTGTTTCTATAATGAAGGTGTTTGAAATTGGGGAACCGTTTTCTCCGATTCTGAAGAAAACGTTGTGAGCCGTGATTGGTATGTCATTTAGGTGACAGCCTGTCTTCATGTCTCCAGCGGTGAAATATGACATACAAGGCTTTGGATTGTCTTTATTTTCAATCCTAAAAAAGAATGCATTAAAAAGTTAAACTGTCCCGCCATCAGTTTTACAAAGAATACACTGATATACAGATGTCCTACAGAAGAGAACTGATCTTCTACAAATAAGAAAAAAATTAGAAATCTAAACACAGAAGACAGAAGAACACGCTTCAAGCCAGTTCTTACTTGTAGAAGAGCGGGAGATCAGAGACATTGCTGGTTACACTCCAGGAGCAGTTCATCTTCATATGAGAGTAATAAACGCAAGTGAAGTTCTTCACTAAAGCTGAAATAGACGAGGGCAGTCAGTCAGGTTTGGTGTTATGGGTCACAAGCAAGAAATGAAAATGAACTTTATGACGACTCACCCGGAGATGGAGAGAGGCTTTTATATACTGCTTTACTGGGTGTCTTGTTTCCACATTGCATAGGATTTGTTCGCACAACGACGCATATGTCTAACTGATTGGAAACGTCCCCTGTGTGGCTCAAATGCACTGTTTGTCGTTTATCTGTATTCTCACTGGGCTGAGTGCTGCTGGCAGGACATTTCTGTTTTGGGAGACAAAATCAATTTAAAGTCAGCTTAAAGAAAAGGCCAGTTTTCTTCCTGGAATGATCAATACACCAGTAGGGAACAGAATTGATGATGATGATGATGCTCTGAAAGAATTGCTGAATAGATTGCATTTTGTTATAACTGTAATTCTTCACAGTGACTGTAATGTCTTCCTTACAGTTATGGTGGGGTTACTCACATCATAATATAATTCAACAGTGTAGTTCACTTTACAGTCAGCGTCCAAACCTGGGGGCTCATTCCATTCAGCAGTTACCGAGAAGTGGTCGGGGTTCCGTGACAGAGTAAGGTTTTCCGGTTGTGGCAATTCATCTTAAATAAAAGAAAGAAGAATAAGTGTATGTAAGTAGGACTTTCATAATAGACACCTTTACTGTTCATTGTGTCGTCTTCCATATATAATAAAGATCTTAATAATGGCCTGGACTCTGGAGCTCCTTACAGTACGTTTTTTTGTTTGTTTGTTTTTTGGAAGGAGGGAAAAACAAACGTCTTTTCTGTTTGTTCCTTCAGGCAGTTTTTAAATTACCTACATTTTAATAAAAGGAAAGTAGATGTTTCCCTAGAACTAGAAACCGGAGAGATAAGCTCACTAGAGGAAAAGGTTTATCCAGGTTAAGCAAATTACCTGCCATAACAGACAGACGTTGTCTTGCCCAGTGATCACTGGGTATAAACATGCTGAGATAAAACACAGAGCATTCAACTCAATGACCTGTTTATACTTTTATTATTTCATAAGACATGCACACTTAAACATACACACACATACACACACACTCATACACACACATACACTCATACACACACACTCATACACACACATACATCACATACACTCATACACATACACTCATAGGCACACATACATTACATACACATCACATACACTCATACACACTCATACACAACATACACTCATACACATACACTCATACGCACACATACATCACATACACATCACATACGCAACACACACTCATATACACACATACATCACATACACACATCACATACACACTCATACACACACATACATCACATACACTCATACACTCACACACACATACATCACATACACTCATACATCACATACACACACACTCACACTCATATGTCACATACACTCATACACATACATACATCACACACTCATACACATATATTCATACACACGCATACATACATCACATACACATCACATATACTCATACACATACATCACATACATACATCACATACACACACATACATCACATACACTCATACACACACATACATACTCATACATCACATGCACTCATACATCACACACACACATCCCATACACTCATACACACACATACATCACATACACTCATACACACATACACTCACACATCACACACACACACACACACACACACACACACTCACACATCACATACACTCATACATCACACACACACACACATCACATACACTCATGCACACACACTCATACACACACATACATCACATACACTCATACATCACACACACATCACATACACTCATACATCACACACACACATCACACACACTCATACACACACATACATCACATACACTCATACATCACACACACACATACATCACATACACTCATACATCACACACACATCACATACACTCATGCACACACACTCATACACACACATACATCACATACACTCATACATCACACACACACATCACATACACTCATGCACACACACTCGTACACACATACATCACATACACTCATACATCACACACACACATACATCACATACACTCATACATCACACACACACATCACATACACTCATGCACACACACTCATACACACACATACATCACACACACACATTCATCACATACACGCATACACATACATTCATACACACGCATACATACATCACATACACACACATACATCACATACACTCATACACACACACACACTCATACATCACATACACTCATACATCACACACACACACATCACATACACCACACACACACATCACATACACTCATACACACACATACATCACATACACTCATACATCACACACACACACACACACACACACTCATACATCACATACACTCATACATCACACACACACATCACATACACTCATGCACACACACTCATACAAACACATACATCACATACACTCATACATCACACACACTCATACATCACATACACTCATACACACACACTCATACACACACATACATCACATACACTCATACACACACACTCATACTCACACATACATCACATACACTCATACACACACACTCATACACACACATACATCACATACACTCATACACACAAACTCATACACACACATACATCACATACACTCATACACACACATACATCACATACACACACACATACATCACATACACTCATGTACACACACTCGTACACACACATATATCACATACACTCATACATCACACACACACATACATCACATACACTCATACATCACATACACTCATACATCACACACACATCACATACACTCATGCACACACACTCATACACACACATACATCACATACACTCATACATCACACACACACATACATCACACACACGCATACACATACATTCATACACACGCATACATACATCACATATACTCACACACATACATCACATACAGACATCACATACACACACATACATCACATACACTCATACACACACATACATACTCATACATCACATACACTCATACATCACACACACACATCCCATACACTCATACACACACATACATCACATACACTCATACATCACATACACTCATACACAATTACAGACTGTAGTCCATCTGTTTCTGTGCATACTTTGTTAGCCCCCCTTTTACCCTGTTCTTTAACGGTCAGCACCCCCACAGGACCACTACAATGCAGGTACTATTAGGGAAGTGGATCATTCTCAGCACTGCAGTGACACTGACCTGGTGGTGGTGTGTTAGTGTTTGTTGTGCTGAACTGTCCACTCTGTTAGACTATCCTACCTTGCTGGTCTACCTTGTAGAGGTAAAATCCGGCAATTATCAGTTATTATAGACGTTTATACGGTGGCTGAGAAGACTCAACGCGCTGCCGATTCACAAACGTGCTGCAAACAGAAAACACTTTTAACAAAGTGTTTAACAAGCGCGCTGCAAAACCATCCACAACACAACGGAAGTGTTTCCGGAAGACACTTAAAGGAAGTGGGACCACATACAGCGACGCAATGTAAACAGAACCAGGCGGAGCTGCAGTAGCTCTAATGAGAAGTAAGTTTGGCGATATTTACTAACTATCCAGACTTACTTCTCATTAGACGCTAGTGATGCCAGATCAAGCCTCTTAAAGCGTTGAAGCTTTCCCTCCAGATTGTTCAAAATAGGTTAATTACTCGAAGCTTCATGTGCACACAAACCCCCCTGCTGGTCAAAACTTTTATTGTCATTTCAAGTATTTGCGATGGCCTCTTGCAACGTTGTCAGCGTGGAAACAAGTATGTACATAAAACACCTTCATTTCATTTTCTGTGGTTTATTCATTTGTTTATCTGATCTGTGTTAGATTGTGTGGGTAATAGAAGTCATTTTTAAGAAACCTGCCAGTATGATTTTGGTCAGTAAATAAATCCAGTGTGAGATATTAATGTTTAAACTGTTGCAGTGGTTTTAGAAGATGGGACAGTGATTGTGTGGTGATGATGACTTTAATTTTTTAACTTTAAAGAAACAATAAATCACACCAATACTCAAACCACATCCTGAGCCAGCGAGGCTTCAGACGTCATCAGTGACGTCACTCATTTGTCCATTACTATTAAACGGCTCCACCTGGTTCTGTTTACATTGCGTCGCTGTATGTGGTCCCATGTCCTTTAAGTGTCTGTAACACTTCCGTTGTGTTGTGGATGGTTTGGCAGTGTGTTTGTTAAATGTAGTGTTCATGTTGCTGTTTGGATGAAAGCGTTTGTGAATCTGCAGCGAGTTGAGTCTTCTCGGCCACCGTACCCCGTTTATCTGTTACTCCACAAGTGTTGGTCTTCAGCAGTGGCCACAGGATACTGTTGTTTGATGATTTTTGGTTGGTGGACTATTCTTAGTTCAGCAGTGACACTGAGGTGTTTAAAAACTTCAACAGCACTGCTGTGTCTGATCCACTCACACCAGCACAACACACTAACAAACTACCACCACATCAGTGTCACTGCAGTGCTGAGAATGATTCCCCACCCAAACAATACCTGCTCTTTGGTGGTCTGCTGGGGGTCCTGATCTTTTGAAGAACAGGGTAAAAGAGTATGTAGAGAAACAGGTGAACTACAGTCTGTAATAGTAGAACTACAGAGTGCTCCTCTGGGGTAAATGAAGCTGATCAAATGGACAATGAGTGTAGATACAAGGAGGTGTTCCTTATGAAGTGGCCGGTGGGTGTGTCCAGATAAAAACATGTATTTTTTTGTATTTGTATGTTTCTATATCATATGACGATGCCGGCTTTATATCCTGTGAACGTTTCATGATGAATGAACCAATAGACATGCGTCAAAATAGCTTAAACAATTCTGGTTCCATTCACTTACACAAAAAGTAAAGAATGTTTTTGTCCACTCCTGTAAAGCTGCCATTGTGGAGATACGTGTTTTTCTTTGGACAGTAATGATATGTTCCTTTCTCATTACAGAATAATCCTTCAGTAATAAATCCGATCACAAAGATCCAAAATTATACCCCCAAATATATTACACCATTCTCTATTTCATGCGGGTCAGGTGAACGGCAGAATCAAGTAATGAAAATGTTTCTCAACAGATAATTATCTGAACTAACAGGAGGCACTATTACACAGATACAGGAGCGTGACCTGATTTAATAAACAAAACAAGATTTTATGGCTGGTTATAAAAACACCAAATTAAACAGGTAGAAGTGCTTCAGGTGGAAACACAGATGAAAAGACAAGTATATATATATATATATATATATATATATAATTATGTATATATCGTCGCTGTCCAATGAAAAACACGTGTCTCCATTTTTGTTGATTTTCATTTTTCTACATCATTAGAAAACTGACATTGTGTACAATTTCCATGATAAACAGAATAGAAATGCCTCAAAATCACTTGGGAAAAATATTCAGGTTTCATTGACTTACATTTCTATTTTGAAGATACTTGTTTTTCATTGGACAACGATTTTATATATATATATATATATATATATATATATATATATATATATATATATATATATATATATATATATATATAAAAATAAAAAAGACACTGTGAGGTCCTCCCAAGTCATTCAGGCTATTATTATCGAAAGCTTCCTGATTGCGACTCAGTATTTAAGGCACAACCTGCTCAAGTATGTTTAAGTATGTAAGTGGTTTCTTCACAATAAAGGTCCACTCAGTTCTCAGTTCCCAACTTTGTTATTTCACCATGTAGCTGTGTAACCTGTAGTCCAGTCGCGTTTACTCAGCTTCCCCTGTCGAGTCCTCCTCTACACTTAGCTCAGTATTTTTATCCAACCTACAACTACACTGACCACGATCACGACCCTCAGCAAGACCTCCGTATCTGGACAGGAAAGCCAGAAAATATAAAACCCGGACCGAGAAGTGGCTCTCTGACGTCACGCTCTTTCGGGAAGCCTGCAGGATGTCCAGCCGAGGTTAGCCAGGCTGGTCTCGCGCTGACACTGCGTACTTAAACGTGGGGGGAAAAGAGCTCTTACTTGATAAGTTGTCCACTCCTGCGACCATGAGGGTGAAGCATATGGCTAAAGCGATATCCCAGTTTCGGACAATCATCCCGGACTGCTGCTCCGCTCTAATTCCAGGGTAACTTCCTCCAGGCTGTTTGTTTATCCCTGACCGAGTCACGAGCTCCTGCTCAGCGTCACAGGTTTTATCCGTAAGCACCGCGTCCGACCGACCCCCCGACAGAGCACGATACAGCGAGAGCAGCGCGGAAGCCGCACGCGCAGTCCAGCGTCTCTCCGACTGAAAGCAGCTCGCTCCGCTCTCAGACTCCTGGCCTGTCGTGACAGGTGGGAGGAGTGAAGCTAGAGGAAAGATACTATCAGAAAAGACTGGCCTCTCAGGAAACAAACATTCAGACTGCAGATCCGTCAGTGCCAAGACAGCTTCAACAAGCCTGGAAGACTAACTTTGGGCTACACACACATTAATGAGAGCTGATAATAACATATGGTCGCTGTCCAATGAAAAACATGCATCTCCATTTTTGTCGACTTGAAGTTTTCTACAATTTTTGAGCACGCCAATGGTCGTTTACATTGTGTGAAAATTTTATGATGAATAGACCAATAGACGTGCTTCAAAATAGCTTGGAAAAAATTCTGGTCTCTCCTGTAAAGTTGTATAGGAGATACTTGTTTTTCATTGGACAGCAATGATATATATAGATACAATCCATTAGCCTACACCATTTGCACAAAGTTGCACTTTAAATTTCATTTTGAATACTGTATGAGTAACTGAGTCATGTTGTGGGAAGTGTACTTCCACCTGCAGGAGAGGAGAATGTTGGGTTCTCTGTTTAAGTACAGTGTTAATTATATGGCTAGTTTAACCAAAGTGCACCCGAGAGATGTGTTACTAACATCTAAGAAAGGAACACAGAAGATATCGGAACTGTATCGTTATCGCCGCATACTCTATTATCAGTATTATCAGTTTCATCATCGGACGTGCTGTCAGAACAAAAGCTCATCATCATATCGTCAATAGTAACTTTCATGAAGAAAATGATCACATTATGCTTTAATCTGAATTACATTTAGCTTCTACTGCTCTAACAGAGTGCTCATGTGCGGACTCTAGTTGATTGAATGGTTAAACACAGCATTTTTTAAATGTGTAAAATATCCTTCATTGTTTTGTGGGCTATTTTTGTTGTTGTACATGTTCAGTGTTAGACAGCATGATCACAGCACAGATTGCAGCTCATTGAGCTGGAATGCCATACAGCTGGTTATCTACAGCAAGTTTGTTTCCTTTCACACGTGTCCTCATATCCCTTTTACTAGGCAGTTAGTGGGTTGGTCAACAGTAGCGAGAAAGGGAAGTGTGAGTAAATCTAAAGATGCAGTTACAGGCTCGTGCTAAATGGGGTCAAATATGTGTTTTCTAGCCAAATCCTGTAGTACAGTGAAAGCCACGTCTAACCATCTGTAGTACAGAAAGTAGAAGCTCTTTTTTTGTAGTATGATATGATGAACGGTTCACACTAGTCGATCCAATTTCATCATGAAAATGCAGTTTTATTCGTATGTCAATAAAGTATATTTAACTTGTTGACATTGCAAATTTGTACAGTATTCGTCCAGTAAAAGCAAAATTGAAACAAAAACAAAACAACTGACATACACACACAGAAAAAGGTAACAGCAGCACTTTATTGACATTTACATCATTGAGAGGACGTTGTTCCTGAGGCGCTGAAGGCTTTGACTAGCGAAGTGCTGAGGAAAGTCCACCCCAGTCCTTTAAAATACAGCTGCCGGCACTGGCATTCGTCAAAGCTGTGGCACCTCTAATGACCAAGAATCATTTCCAGCAACAAGCAAATCCTTGCAAGCTAACAGTCTCGTTTCTTGCTAAATCTGAACTTGGGCCAAGATCGTACCAGAGTCGACGTCAACGTCAACGTCGTCACCAAGGAACTTTCATTTGAGCTTTGAGTTTTCCTTTATATACATGAATATATTAATCTAAACCATATATTAACATTAATAGTGATATATTAATATTAATATATTGCATTATTTCATATAGCAGTTTGCATAACTGATTCATTTTTAATGCCATGTGCGTAGTAGGTTTCTCAAACTGTGGCTACAGTATGAGTTCCTACTGATTCTACCATTGCTTCTTTCACAGCCCTCGTTTAATACTGAAAAAAAGAAGTCTGTTCAGGAACTGTTCAGCTTTCCAATACCCACGTCGGCTTGGCCTGAACTGTACCGTATTAATAACAACAGTCTAAATAGATCTAAAATAGGTAAATATCTTTGCCAGTGAACACAGCAATAGTTCTGGATCACCTGTGGCGCTTTACTGAATTGGGAGCAGAGAGATGGATACTCTCGAGGGATTCGATTCCAGAAGTCACATGAATTGTGCAAGAACGTCCAAGTGCTCTGAGGTACCAGGCTTCATAGAAGGCAACGCAAGTAAAGGCAGATTGATATTGAGCACCTCTAAATTCTCGGTGGGACATATATATGTTCAGTACGTCACCATAAAAATAATCAATGATCATTAATAATAAACAGGAACATGGGAACAGAATCACGGGTAAATTATTCCGATTTGAAGGTGTGCCCAACCACAGCAAATGCCTTGTAAATGTTTTATGTGTTTGCTGTTTAATGTTTTCTAATCCTGTTGATTAGATTAGATTGTAGGCTGGTGACTTCAACTCTTGCACTACAGTTTAAAATCAGAATCAGGTCCGGCTTGAACAGACATGCTCTCTCTGAAACAACACCCCACAAAAGAAAGAAAGTGTATTTGGATAATTAGACAGTGGCAAGTAGTTAAAACATTAAGAGACGTCTGTTGAATAGCTACGTAAACATGATAGCCAGATTTGATTTGCTTGGTTGGATGTAATGATGGACCGAACATGACAGTTTGAAAGGTCAACGTGGCTCTTTCTTAAAGGCTGACACCCTAGTGACATCTTAAGCCAGAAGAACATGGCCCTGTATGCTTGAAGTTTAAGCTGTACCATACATTCAGGCGTGCAGGTAAGTAGATAAGTTAAAGGTGAGGGTCTTCAGCAGGAAAAGGGTATTAGCTGAAGTTAGCAGAAGTTCCACTGATGGCACGGAACACATGGAGGGAGTTCTGCAAGAGGGAACGCATCTCATCCTCCTCGAATATCTATAAAATAAAAAAGGGGCGGGGGCAAATTAGTAAGCACATACTCAGATACAAAACAGGTTTGCACAGATTTTACACACAAATGAATGAGTCACTCACTACGGTCTGTGTGAGTACGCACAAACATATACAAAACTCCGTACATGCCACAAGGTATCACATCTTGTTTGTACTTGAAATAAGAGTTACCTAGCATTCAATCTAAACAGCACGGCAGCAGAGAGAGAGAGAGAGCAGAGATAGAAAACAATTAGAAATCAGCACGCGAATAGAATACAACTTTGCAATGCCCAGGTTAATAAATGTATAAACATGGATAACCAAACCTGCAGAAAAACACACAGCTGGTTGATTTACAGGAAAACATACATTTACAAATACGTATCGACATGTTTGACATTGACATGCTTGGTTGGGGTATACCCGCCACTGTTGTTGACTTTTGTTTCAAGAAATTGTTTGAGATGAGGAAAGCACCACTGCATGCTTCTACTTAAATGCCCTACTTTCATGATATAATATCACTGTAGCTGTGAACTTTTTACGTTTTCCATAAATTTCACCCGGAAGCCAAATATCCCTAACTTTTTAAAGTAATGAGGGCCGACTCATGAAAGCTTTGGTCCTGGAAAGAAACATTGGTTTAGAATTCTTAAGTGTTTATGTTGAAGTAAAATAGTAAAGAATATACGACACTGCTATGTAGCAGTCAAGAGTTTAAAAAAAACACAAAATGAATTTTGTGTCTGCCACAAAATTAATTTTAGTCATGTTTCTGTTCCTTCTTAAAATATGCAGGAGAGCATATTAGGCATTTTCTCCCTGTACCATTCAACTTTTAATGCCATTTTTCCAGTAAATGTATTTCTCAGGAAAGAAAATGTAAAAAAAAATGATGACTAAAAGACGTTAGTCAAGCGCAGAATTATTACCTAGAAATTACTTCAGGACCTACTGATGACGCCATGAAACAGAATTTCCATAACATGGCATATTACAACATAATTCTGCTGGTGCTTGAGGGCAAATGATAGAAAGATGGTGACAGGTTGGGGTGGGTGGCATGTCTGTACTTGATGTCTACGGTGTTGTGACTGCAAGAATTCTTGGAAGAGCAACTGCTAAATGAGTCATCACTGTATTTCACAACAGAATTCCTGCTATAGCCCACAGGTTATGGCTATCAGTCAGTATATGTTTCTTTCCCACCTGACACAGGGTTAAATTTATAGGGAAGCAGAAAGAAAGCGAAAGGGAGATAAAGAGAGATGCAAGATGAAATATCTGAGCTGTTAGTGAAGTATACCATGTCTTTATATTATATTTATAAAACTGCCAACTGTCACCAGACGACAAGGGGCATTTTAGGTGAGCTGAGAGGATGATGTTCTTATACTAAGATGAATAACAGCAGATTCATAGGAGCTTTCACTTAGAGTTAAAGTAAAAGAAGAATCTGAAAAAACGCAGTAAAGTGTGGTAAATGAAAGTGAAAGAAAACAAGTGTGAAGGCTGTAGGTCAATAAAACTTAATGAAGAGACCAGGTCACATTCTTGTGTCCACTAGAAGTCATGCTATATTATGAGCGGAATGTCTTGCTGTTATAAAACAGTACACACCTCTAAAAAAGGCAAAACCACAGTGATGACTTTTTCTTTTCTTTTTCTGCACTAATGAGCTACACAATTGTCTTGGTGTTGTCTGGTCACATTTCAGCTAAAACAGTCATGGACTTCCTGCATAACTTGCCAACATATCAGATCACTGAGGTCATGTATGAACTGCACACACATTTGACTGTAAGAAGTAAAGAGACCAGATAAAGTAATGTTGAGTGGTTTTGTGGCTTCATGTACAGAAATATTTGTATTTAGATGAACCATAACATGTTTCCAAACCCTACATCATTATATCTCCAAAATAGTAACGATACAGAAGACGGGAAAATGAAAAAGGAAAGTAGTCAATGTACTGGATTATTTCTGTCAGTCAGTTTGTTGTGAAATTTTTACAACAGAACGGACAACTGACTTTTTCAAACTGTGTAAAAAATACAAATGTACAAAAATGGAGATACAGTGGAGTTACAGTTTTTTTTCTTTTGACAGCAACGTTATGAAAGAATAACTCTTTTATGTCTCATACATGATTGAGTTTCTGTGTAAGTCGCACCCATAGCCTGCATGCAAATCTGCTCTTAAAGGGAACTCTTCCATTTTTTTTACATAATTTCATCGTTGCAGTGTAAACAGTCATTAGGAGTGGTCTGGTGTAGAAAAAACCCAAGATTTCTTTACAGTGGTGGTGATAGGAACAAGGGGTTGCATTATATATACAACACAAATATGGTGCTTTGTAATTTCTGGTGGGTTTGTAATGCTGATGATGGTAAATTAGTGGATGGTAAATTAGAGATTTAGCATAAAAACTTTCTGCATGGCAGGTTTTAGAGGTAGATATCTGGTTCCCAACACCACCACTGTGAACAACTCTCTATAACAGAGCAAACCACTGAATGACTTTGTTTATGTCTGAACCATTTAGTTGTGTAGAAATTTAGAACATTTCGAAAATTAAAAACATCAGCACGTATACAGTGCACACAGAAACTAGAACAAGCCAAAAGTGTGCACAGTGCATGATATCATAACATTTCTGAAGTACACATAAACACAACTAGAACATTTTCTTCTCTTAGTCTTTTTTCATTCTTTTATCTGTCTAAAACCTTAGTCACTTCAGATTTCTCAGATTGCCTATGATGCCAGCGATGTTATCCTCTTATAAATGCACTTACAAAAACACTGTCACTTTTAGAAAGTAATATGTATATAAAACAAACTTCACATACCACTAAAATTAGACCGATCCTGATTAATTATAGCCTTTCATCAGTCTGTTCAACCCACAGTCAATGTTAGTGTTCTTTGGAAAGCAGTTTTTAAAACAACAGGTTTGGCCTGTTAGACACATCAGAGGCTAAGAACAAATAATGCCAAATTGTTGATAGAGAGTGACTTTCCATTCATGTGGAAACCCGGGTTGCTTTTTTATGTCTGAAGTCCAATAAAAAAACTGTTCTCGATTCATGTGTCCTACCTGTTCATGAATAATATCAGACAGCTCCTTGACCATACTTTTAAAGTTGCCCTTCAGGCCCTCATGATACTCATACTGGTCTTCTTTGATGAGCCGTTCATTAATATCTAAAGCCATGCTGCACGCCTGAACAAACCTCCTAGAAGAAGCACAATAACAACCAGGTCAGGCAGGAAGAAGTGAAA